>QVRM01004332.1:200000-418505 GCA_003439945.1 Dermanyssus gallinae | reverse complement strand
AAAAAACAACACCACCACCATCATGGCTAACTGCGACGGCATGCAAATAAATGAACACATAGATGCTGCCAGTGATAGCATTCGAACGGTAACAATAGACTACATCCAGAAGGAGAGGTAGGAGAATAGCGGCTACTGTGTCTCCTACGTCAACTTCACTGCTACGACTTTTACTACTTCGCTGCTGCGACTATTTCCACAATAGCTTCTACTGCGATCCACTCGATCTAGCTGTAACAACACTGTACATGCCCATTGAAACACACACATGCTCTGCCAGACACACAGGACGCCGTGTGTCAAATCCGACAGTGCTAACTATGACACTACGTGGTCGCCAACCAAACCAAGCCTTCCCAAGCACGAGTGTCGAACGCTCAATGTTTTCGTCTAACGTTTCGTTGCCTATGCATGAAACATGCATGGCAGAGCGTGCTGTATACGGTTGCTTGCGCAGTCTAGTCTGAGCGTGAATCTGGGCGTGTGTATATGTTTGTAGCCAGCCACAATGGTGTGATGACTTGATGTCATGTGTGACACGTCCGAGCTAAGCAATAACAAGATCTGCAGCAACGGCTACACCAATTAATAGCGCGTGCAGAAGGGGAGGGAAGCAGGGGGGGGGTGAACTTGCGGATTGGGAACAACAACAATTACTACAACAGTAAGAGCATAACCCGATAGGGTGACCGAGATAGGGGAAGAAAGATTGATAGAGAAAGAGAGGCAGAGAGATAGGGTGTGAAAGAGGGGTGGGATAAGGGAGGCAGTTTGTAACGAAGCTTCTCTGTGACAGCATCACATCACCTATCTGGGAATCGCTGGCCACCGGAGATGAGCGACAATGATGAGGACGATGATAACAACAACAATAACAACAGCAACAACAATAACAACAGCAACAACAACAACAACAACAACAACAACAACAACAACGACAACAACAACAAAAATAATAACAACAACGACAGCAACAAGTGAACCGTTGGTGTGGCGGCGGGCGAGAGCAAGTAATTTTGAATAATTGCGTGCTAAAATGATGAATGGTATTACCCAGCGCGCGAGGAGAAGCAGGGAAACGGGAGGAAAGATAGAGAAGACAGAGAAAAACCCAATGGAAACAAAGGAGGCCCTTGGCCAGGAGCCTGTTGTCTCTGCGTCTCGTTGTAGTAGGTAACTACGATGTAATTAGCAAAACTAACAGCTAATTATTTAGCTTCTCTTCTCAGGGCGTTATCGACCGTGTGGCAGCGTTCGGACAAAGAGCCATATGTAGCACATAAACAATAGGAAGCTGCGCACTATGGTGTTAAGATTCAGAGACTTGTGGTATTGTTATGACAATATTTGACTTACGAAAGATCTAACGGGTAAGCATTTCCATAGGGGAGCTCGCTGTTCTGTCAGGTGCTTGAGATAGTATGGAAAAATTGTTTTAAAAAACAGTGTGACTCCCAGTTAGAGATTCAGAGCACAGACTTGAGTTCCGGCTCCCTCCGGGGTGGTCTGAGCTGCATGCCTAGAGCTATGTGCCTTACTGTTCTATCGACATCGCTGACACCGCAGTTGTTAGCAGTCGTAGCGCTTTGAAGCCTCATATTGCAAAAATATGAAAATGGTTTACCTCGAACATTGTATTACGTTACGTCGCTTGCCTTATATAGTTATTTCATTGCGTTATGTATATTTCGTTGGTAACCGCATATCCAAAATACAAACGGTGGTTTGTTCAAGGCCTTCATAAGTACTTGGGATACGCGGTTACAAACGATAGGGTTATACTCAATGAGCAGCACTACAAGTTGGCCCTCCACGACGACAATGGCTTTGTTTATACTTGTACACTTAATTAGTATATTTCGAGTATGTGAAACGAGCCCTCCAATATTCACAACTTTTTGTGTGCTGTATTTGCAGATTCGAAAGCTAGATTTGAGTCAGCCCTGAAAAAGACTGACCCTAAAATTCCCGGGAGTAAGTTTCTTTGAAGGTACTTAGTTTTGTCGCTGTTATTTTGTAAAATAATCAAATGAGCATCAACGACCACGTACTGCTGAAACTGCTCCAATTTTTTTCAAAAATTGGATTGGAGAAGCGCAAGGAGAAAACCCGAGCCCTCTCCTGTTCTGTTAGTAGTTTCAGCAAGGTCCTTCTCTATGCAAAAAGAGAAAGCAGCCAATTTTTGATTCAGTAAGTCCTGACCAAGCGCAGCTCTCCGAATAAGGACTGAAGGTCACCTAGCCAATGTCGAAGTAAATCAATTCTGAACTCTAAATGCCTGAAGGTATGAACAAGCAATGACACCTTTACTCGTTATGGAGTTAAAAAAACAGTTAACCTACTAGGCACGTCAGCATTCGACGAGTGCAAAATAGAGAAATGTAGACAAAACCGAACACTTGCATAAATCGACGTCGAATTTCAAAATACTGAACCTACAAGAAATCAAACGTCAAGGAAACTGACCCGCCGAAACCATCTGCCACAAAAGCTCATGTCGCGGATATCATGCCCCTGACTGCCTCGACGCACCCAGAAAGCTCAACACATTCCCGCTAGCGTGGCAAAAATGATTTCTTGACGATTTTGCACACCCTCTCACCGCATCCAAATCAATCATCATAGTTTACGGTGAGATATACATACACGTATATAGTACACCGTGAGAGCATGGCTCAGTGCTACTAACTAGACAAAGGTCCGTTGACGCCGATAAATGTATATGAATACGCATGCACGTGATAGGTTTATATGGATGTGTACTTATGTAGACATGGTGCATGTGTATATGTATCTACTATAGTTGCATACGCCCATTGTAACGCGGCCGGGTTGCGGTGCGCCACGTAGTAAAAGCCGTTTGTGGCAATTTTGTATATGAATGTATGCATGCATATCTGTGGCTGTGTGTGTGTGTGTGCGTTACCTATAAGTCTGAATAAAACGGATTATAAGGATTTGTTTGTCAAATAAATACATTTTTTCCTTGCCATCGGGGCAAAGGATCTCCTGACAGGACGCGTTTCGTGACGATTTATGTATACCACATACACAGACATGTCTAATGACGACGTAGAGTATGTATTGAACCAAGATTTGTTCGGATAATATGCGTTTTGCTTTGTTTATTTTCATTATGACCGCGTGAGCATGCTCAAGGCATTTATGCAATAGAAACTCCCGGCACTCTTGATGTTTGCAAGGAACTCTTCATATGCATTATGAATTCACCTGATCTATCACAGTAGCGTAATATCTAGGCAAGGAAACAACCCAAGTTATGTGCCAGGTCAGTTCAGGATTTATGAAGCCCTTTGGAAAGCCCGACTTTTGTCATAAAGGTAGCTGCAAATTATTAAGGCGCGCGGGACGTGAGAGAGTAGTACCTTAGACTAGTGTCACTCGCACTGCTAGATAGATAGATACATGTTTCGATAATACGACCTTTCTCCTGCTGTTGGATTCCTTAAAAAGTGAGTTCATCTCAAACAGCAACAAAAACAACAACAACAACAAAAACAACAACACGTACTTAACTGGAAGCCATTGGGCAACGCGATTGTATCACCTCATGCGTGAGAACTAAAATGTAGTAAAAGTATCTATTGCGTCGGCTCCCACCGTCAAATAGTACTTACTCATCCTTGAACGATTCACTGGATCATAAACATCGCAAAGGCTTAGTCGTTATTTTGGAGTCAGTTCCGTGGCCCTTGGGCGAACGACTCCCACTAGACGATTTTGTGAGAGTTTTGGTAAAACGGGGGTAATCACTCAATATTCTATGAGCGTTCCATCTGGGGTCTCTTTAACGTCTGTGAATTGTCGACGCTTGGTGAGCATTATTGGCCAAAGTATGGCTTGCAAAGCGGGCTATAAAGATAGCATGTGGCCGTGGTTTTCTACCTCTACGTAAGATGCATTGTCTGTAATTTCTGTAAATCGGTCAGCAAACTTTACACCGCAAATAGCTTTACATCTTCCAACGTAACGACTCAGAACGCAAATAGCTTTACATCTTCCAACGCAACGACTCTCCCTGTTGGCGATATTCGACGCCATTCTCGCTCGGGAAATAATGCATATTATTATCATAGCGTGGTGCGTTTAGGGTTTAGAATATGCGTGCTATAGTTGTACAATAGATCGGATCTGGTATATTAGATTTTTTTGTGATCATTTGCGCGGTCTTCGTCATCGTCGTCAATGTTGTGGAACGTCACCCTAGGTATGTGAAATCTCACCTAAAGAAACTATGTTGTACACTCCAGATCAACTGGAACCGCGCGGTGAATACGCACTTGAAATGGTTCAGAAAATGCTTGGTATGACATATTCGGGCAGATTCCTGGTTGAGTCTAGCTCGAAAAGAAGTGGACGATCCACTTTTGTCTCAACCATGGTAGCCGATTTTTAGTTAACAGCAGACGATGCCCATTACTGAAACCGCTTTACCCTTGAAGCTAGAGCATTTCATTGCAATGCAGTGCAACGCGATCGTGGCCGGAATGACCTACGTGTGCGCTCGTTATATGGTCGATCCCCTATTCGCAGATGCCTGAATGAACAGTTCAGACGAGCAAATAGATTAACAATAAATATTAATTTCAATGATAAACGACCACGCAACATCTGTCAGTTGGACATAGAACATAGAATGAACAGCGGATGAAGGCGGTGGTTCATATTCGCACTCGCAAAGAGCCCCGATAGGGACTCCGTCGGCATCAACGTAGGCCTCTACTCAAACGTAAAGAGCGTAGAACAGCCCGTGGTCACTGGGTGGTAACTAACTGGCTGATTCTGCAGCTCTTGGTACTGCTGGTAAAGGGGTTCTTATTCCAGAGGGTCCAGGATGACTGCGGGGTCGGTTTTCGTGGAAGCAAATGCGTGCTTGGAGATAAGCGGGTACGTAGCGGCGTTCGGGATCGATAATTGTTATTGCACAGCAACGCCAACAATAGCAACAATATCCAGTTATGATTAGCGGTAATGCCTTACTAATGATTGTTCGTGACACTGCGTACACAAGCGATCACAAAGTTGGCGAACGCCGAGAAGCAGTGTTGGATGGTCTTGGGCCGTGCTCTCTGTTAATTCTTTATTGTATCTGCTCATTGTCATTTTTTCTCTGTTACTCTATCTCCCTTTCGCACTTCACGACTCTCACTACCCCTTTGTCTCTCGTTCCGTCCGTATATCTACCTTCTTGTCTTTTTCTTGAGCACGATCAGATTCAATAGTTACCCATACACTTGATTATTATTATTATTATTATTATTATTATTATTATTATACGACAAAACGCTATCGATAGTGGCGGCTGCAGCAGCAGCAGCAACAAAACCAATAACCGCAACCATCGCAACAACAACAGCAACAACAGGAACACCAACTATCACAACAGCACGCCGCCTTAGTAGAAGTAGTTGTAGTAGTAGTAGTAGGCTCATCACACCAAATAATCAATACCACGAGCCGTCAAATGAAGCTGAGCATCAAATTGATCATACACATTATCCAGCAAACCTTATCCCCATTTATCCATTGATTTCACCCATCCACCGGCCGCCGCCGCCTAAACAAGCATGTAGGCCGCGCCGGCAGCCGTATCATCATCCGCGGTTAGTCTGCACAGGGCAATGAGTTATGATTACCATGTGTCTTACTTCTTTCTATGGTGACAACTACTACAGACTACGAATCAATATATATATATATATATATATATATATATATATACATATATATACATACATACAGTAGACTATTATGCTGGTGCTGTATTTGCGACTTGTATGCGGCTGTTATGATGATGCGGTTATGGATGAGGTGGCAGAACGTCTGGCAGAACGATGCCAGCGACGACGATGCCAGCAGCAACAGCAGCAGCAACAACAACAACTACAACAACAATAGCAGTAAACAGACAAACAAGATCGACGTATAGCCATAGACGTGAAAGAAGAAGACATGACCGAACGAACGAACGAGCGAGCTCCCGACCGTTCGTCGTTACCAACGGACCGATTTGATTGGCGGCCAATCGGCGATGAATCGATTGGTCTCGACTCGATTCACGATTGACGGAGCCCGTGTCGTCGCAGTCGCAGTCGTCACGGTGCGGTGCGGTGCGGTGCGATGCGTCGTCGATCGGACTAAGCAAGCTACAGTCATCAGCGACAATTGGTATCCGCTGCTGCCGGCAGCAACCTGGGTCTGTCGTTGTTGCCTTTGCTGATATTATTGTTGTTGTTGCTGCTGCTGCTGCAATTGTGGTTGTTGCTGCCGCAGTTGTTGTTGTTGTTGCCGCAGTTGTTGTTGCTGCTGCAGTTGTTGTTGTTGTTGTTGTTGCTGCAGTTGTTGTTGTTGCCGCAGTTGCTGTTGCCGCAGTTGTTGTTGTTATTGTTGTTGCTGCAGTTGTTGTTGTCGCAGTTGTTGTTGCCGCAGTTGTTGTTGTTGCTGCTGCTGCAGTTGTTGTTGTTGTTGTTGTTGCTGTCGCAGTTGTTGTTGTTGTTGTTGTTGTTGCTGTCGCAGTCGGCGCTCTGGTTGTAGCCAGAGATGGCGACGTTGTATCGGCCACAGCAAAAGCAGCAACAACAACAACAACTGCAGCGGCAGCAGCAGCAGCAACAAACAGCAAAAGCAACAACAACAACAACAACAACAACTGCAGCGGCAGCAGCAGCAGCAACAACAACACCAGTTGCTACAGCAGCAGCAACAACAGGAGCTATAGCCACATCGGGTGAAAACAGTTAGAAAATGATGCCAACGACAGTCGCCGAATGCCGAAATGTAGATGCTGCTGAACGAGCCGGGGGCGCCTTGTTGAACTGCCACCACCAGCCATTGGCAATAGACAGGCGACGACGACAACAACAACAACAACAACAACAACAACAACAACAACAACAACAACAACAACACCAACAACAACAACACCAACAACAGCAACAATAACAATAACAACAGCAGCAACAACAACAACAACAACAATAACAACAGCAGCAGCAGCAACAACAACATCAACAACAGAAGATAAAGAAGCGGCAACGACAGCAACCGCTGCCGCCGCCGTCTCCGCCGCAGCGTGGGCGGCGACGCCTTTGCTGGTCCGCCATCTTGGATGGTTGGACTTGCCGTCGGCGTCGTCGTCGTCGTCGTCGTTGGATGGTTGGGCCGCCCACTTGACGACCGCGACAGTGTCAATGGGCGGCCGATCTGCTACGAGCTCAACATTATTGACGGGAACTACAATAGCGGCGAGAAGCTGGTGGTGGTAATGGTGGTGGTGGTGGCTGTGGCGGCTGTAATGGCTCTTGTGTTGATGTTGCCGTTGCCGATGCTGTTGCAAGTCTTGTACCTATTGTTGTTGTTTGGGTCATTGTTTCAAACATTGCCGACGATATGAGAACAGTATGCGACAAATTTATGAGCACCATCTGGGGGGACCTAGCCTGACCTGATGCTGACTAAGCGAGTTGTATCACCTGCAGCTCTGAATCGCATCCAAGAAAGGTGAAAACAACAACAACAACAACAACTGTACTTGGAGTTAAATAAGTAGTTTTAGTTAAGCAGGTTTTTTTTGTGTTTAACATAATAACAACCTCCTTAAGTAATAGTAATAGCAGTTGTAGCAGTAATATCACCATGAAATAGTGAGGCATTGATTTGTAATAATCTGGAATAAAGCACTAGTTCAGGTTGTTTTTAATCGAGTAATATTAGCAAGCGTAATAGAAGTGATGATAAGACTGGAACGTGCTTCGTTCCATTGTCAGTCGGAGAAGCGTAACCGAGCGTAACCGTTGGCGAGCGTAAACGCTTGAAACCTGCTTAATAGGTACACTTGATTATTATTATTATTATTATTTTGATACTTATGAATATTTTTACTCTATACATATTTTTCTACTACGTATTACCACTACTACGACGACGACGTTCTCTACGTGTGGCCCTACTGTTTACTACGGCCCACTATTTGCGACACTGGTCTAATCGATGAGGAGAAAGAACGACGATCTAAACGCACGGTTACAACATGATTATGACAATCATGACGATCTCGAATCATGACGACTAGAGCAGCCTAAGACGGAAAGAGACCAGTCCATCCGCTTGCTGATGACTTATTTATTGAGCGAGACGATCAAGCCAACCTGCAGGCCACGTCCACGTCCACGACGCGAGACGAGAGACAACAGCGAGATGGAGAGCAAACGGGAAACAGGCAGGACAAGGTGACGTCTCCGTCACCTTTTCCTGCGTGACGAGATCGGACGGAGCGAAAAAGACGCGACGCTGTTTACATTCCACCGAGCCGATCAGCTACAGCCACGTATGATTCGTTTTATTAATATTACTATTATTCTTATGATTATTAGGATTACTATGCGTATTGTCATTGATTATCATTCTCAGCGATTACAATGATGAGGTATGAACGTTTGAGCCAGATTCACTACGGTCTGCTCGCTTCCTTGATAATGAAGTCTATTATTACTAGTATCTATTGCGCATCTATGCAACTGACTAATCATTGGTCAATAGTCATGGATCGGTCAAACTGGCTGGCTAGCGACAAAACGAGCTATAACGACATTCATCTTTGCCAAAACAGCGTTCTTCGTAAAATTACGACAAACGCGCAAGCCGGCACGACAGCTCGTATAAGTGGGACGTTAGCTATGGTTGCCATTTATCGGGTGTCGGCGGTTTGATCCTTGTTGAGGTTGATCAATTTTCTTTGAGTGAATCTTTGAGCGAGAATAGATGGTAAACCATATACTGCTAAGAGTCAGCGGCCATGCTGTTGCTACAAGGTCTACAAGGGAAACCCTAGACAATCTCAGCACATTCGTCTATGCTGTCTTATTGAGCGCTGCTGATACAAAATAGTGACATGTTACCACCATGATCATTATTGCTATTGTTCCGTACTTAATAATCTGTAGATAATGGTTTGAGTTTAGAACCCTCTGCACGTTTCCAATGAGTTTTAGCCTACAAATGTTGTAAAAAAATCACTTTTTGCTACGGGTTTCTCGTCGGAATCGACACATTATTTCCCAATTAAGTTACACTGAATTGAGTTGAATAACAGGCATTTGTGTGTGCGGCGTTTCTCTGGCCGAGCATGCTATTCGTATATGCATTGTTAAAAAATCAGGTCGTTCAGGAAGATAATTTTTTGAAGAATTGTTGTAATAAATCGTTTAATTAGATGTTTCGGCAAGTCGTCCATCGGTTTAGCTGCAGGGCGATAGTGATGTGCAAGCATACTTAACGTATATTGACAGTTGCAAGAGCGAATTGTCGGTTGATGGCGTTCTGACGGCCTTAGTTGAATATACCTTCATTGTTTTGTTCGGCACACCCTAACGGTGGCGGTGTGAAATGAAAAAAAAGAGTAGGAGTAAACGTTACATTGGACAAATAATGCTCGATCAAATATAGTCAATAGAAGAGCGCAATGTCAGCCTCTTAAACCAATTTAGTTTCTAGTCTGTGGCCACCGTATCATACAAAACCCAAAAATTACGCATCTCGCTGGTAAACGTTGGCTGGCTTGGGCGATTTTCTAAAAAACAATGACGCTTGGTTTTAAAAAATTAGGCGTTGCCATACGTATCGAATCCGGCTTGCATTGAAATCTTTCTTCTTCTTCTTCTTCTTCTTCTTCTTCTGCTTCCTTGATCGTTAAATCGCGTTGACTGAATATTGTTCTGCTGTTACATTTCGCTGCTAGAGCCAGCTCAGACAAGTCCAGTACTATGACATAGCCTCCGGCAAGCGCCCATTATTTGAAAGCATTTCTTGCTCATCCTTAAGAAGATTAAGGATTGTTCTGCCGTTTCATTTGTGCCGTCTGCTGTGTGGCTGCTGATTGAAACTCAAACTAGTTTTAAATAAACGAATTGATTGTGTTTTTGCTTAATAGGCGGATCGCATAAGGGGCTCGTGCCCCACGATCACAAACAAAGCGCCCATATCTTAGTGAACTTGACACGCTAATTTATTTAACTAGTCGTCGTTATGGCATTAACCAACCACGGTGTCGTTACTAGTTTGCTCTTTGAAACGTGGATAAATTAGTTTTATTAAAGCTTGTATTTGTAATGGTCCTTTGCTAGACCTCTAGCTGCTGTAGACATGCCGACATTGAAGTCGGCATCCATAGTTTATGCGGTGGCTTGCCAGTTTTCGTTGGCGAGCCGTTGGTGAGGTGAAATAGTGGCTTCGGTGACTGGCACTGTGCCCGTCGCCATACGAACCTTTGGCCTCCTTCTTTTTTAGGAGTTGGCTGTGACAAATATGAAATTGCACGATGCGGCTGTTGGCTAAACTCTGCTCTCTTTTCGCTCAAGTATCGGCCGAAATTGCTTTTGTTCCAACCATTACGTCAATTCGATTCCGTCATTTTATTGTTGTTGTTGCTGCTGTTGTAGTTTTGACTGTTATTGTCGACGTTGATTCTCGTTGCCGCCAAGCCATTTTGCTTGTCCAGGCAGAGACTCGATACCGGCGACTCGAGGCGCAACTCAATTCAACACTCAACAACCCATTCGGACTTCTCCTCTACATAAGTACTGTCACCATACCTCCATCGTTCATGTTGTTTTGGCACCACAGCCGGACGTCGCCAGGCAGAATTTACAGACAGTCAACCTTCCCCCTAGCATAGTTGTCGGTGCGTGTTTACACGTTTGGAGTTAAGTTAACAAAAGCATGTATCGTTTCTAAGTGTGTTTGTACTATCGTTGATGTTGTTATCACTGCTGCTCTGGAGTCAATAATCGTGCTGGAAGAAGCATAATGCCGTAGGCAAGCACATGTGGAACTATCAGGATATCGCAATATGCTACCTGACAAGACGTTTACAACTTTTAGAAACAACTATATATAAATATATATATATATATATATATATATATATATATATATATATATATATATATATATATATATTATATATTTAGATATATCATATATATTATATTACGTTGAGTAGCTAATCTTACGTGTGGGCTAATCGGTTTTCTTCGCACGTATGTCCCTAGTCATACCAGCTCATTTCTATATAACTTGACATATAACAACTTTATGGTGGCCCGCCAACAAATATGCTTAACTTGGTATTTTTCGTCTGAAGACTTAAGCAGCAGGTATATATATTTGTTTTTAAGAAAATTTGACATAGTTTGTGGTCTATATCGGCAATAACTTCACAATTACGGTCTTTCAGCTCAAGGATTGATTCGGGGTATCCCCGTAGGCGGGTCATTTACAACGCCCCATGAAAGAGGTCAAAGGAGGGTTAAATCCGAGGATTTTACCGGCCAGTCAATGTCTTCGTTTGAGGAGCAAACAAAGCCCGGAAATTTTGTGCAGAACACTCCCATCGTTGCACCCGCTGTGCGATTTGTGGATATATCGTGTTGAAACCACATGCCGTTCACATCTAATCCGTCTAATTCTGCTAAAAAAGTTCTATAGCATGTCCCGGTGTCGGTCGCTGTTAGTGGTAACGGTGTGGTCACGGTCATTTTCGAAAAAGTAAGGGCCGATAACACTGCCGCATTTTCTGCACCAAACATTGAGTTTCTGTAAAGATTGTGCTTATTCTAGGATCGTTCTTGAACTTGCGGAGCCCTGAATGGGATCGTTTGGCATATTCACATATTCATTACGGTGAAAGTTGGCTTCATCAAAAAACAAGTATGACTGCCCACTGCCGCCAATAAACAGACATATTCGTAAATTGTTTAAAAAAATACGCACGTTGCTTGATACTGTAATGCTACATCACGGAATATATATACAAGTGGTTTCAGTTCCAAATACACAAAACAAATGGTGAGGGAATCAGAATGCCAGTGCACCTACATTAAAAACCAGGACTATATATATATATATATATATATATATACATACATATATAGAGGTGTTTTGATACATTTGTCCTGTAAACTTGAAATTAAAACCACTCTTGTGGAATTTGATAGCAGATACTTTGGGGTTTATTTTGTTAGAATATACTATTAAAGCACGCCTTCTATTTATATATTTGATTAGAATATATATAGAATACACTGGTATACATAATATATAGAATATATAGCTATATGCACTGGTATATATAATATACATAGCTATTTACACTGGCACTGAAACTGAAAATTGCAGTCCTGTAGCTGTGAGTCGACCCGAAAAGTGACCTCGTTCTTGTGAACGGGGTTTTTGCCCTAAACAAGGCTTTTATCGTCACGGTCATCATGTCGCTTGTTTAGCTGTCACGAGCAGTTCGTTGGCTTAGTTTTTTGCCGTTAGTGCCTTGCTTATTTTGGTTTCTTTTGTTGCTTAGCATAAAGCTGCCACACAGCAAATCTTATGTCGGTCGCCCATCCAATTATGTTTCCCAAACATATTTTTTCGTAATTGAACTGTCTACGCTGCTCTTAGTTTGCTACGTGTCTTCTATGCACGTAATTTTACCTTTATTTCTTGATAAATATATACTTTATAATTTATTTTTAGTTGCCTTCCTTGTTACTTAGTTACAGGTTCCTAAATATGCATATATAGCACGTAACTTATTAGCGAAACTGCATTTTCTAACGGTTAATATATATATATATATATATATATATATATATATATGTAAAATAATGGGGCGACTGTTCCTTCATGTGAGCCGTTTACTAATGGCCTACTTTTCTCGTGCGCAGACTCTACAGTGCAACGATCTGGATGCATACCGCGCCAGACTAAACGGTGTTGATAGAGGTTTCACTTTCGAAGACCTTCTATCCGCATTTAAGGAGGTTGGTCTCGTCTCAGCGAAAAAATAGATATTAAGAGAGCAGAATCCACCGCCACATCGATCCCTACTGGCAGAGTTATGCTGCAGTTTAATAAGGTTCCACCGAGTGACGTGTTTCTCGCTTCTGAGTCGTCCAAAATTACTATGTATGCAGGAACACCAGTCTCCTGTAACAAAAGCTTGAGACTAGGCTACACTGCAAAATATTATCGTATTGATGTTACGTGCAAAATATGTAGTCAAGCTAGTCACTCAGCTCTAAACTGCAGGCACCAGGCAAAATGTGTAAACCGCAGAGATTCCCACACGTTGTCTCCGCTGTTTTGCCTTATCCGACTATGCAAAACAGAGAAGCGCAAAGCTCTCATTCTACACTCTGATCGAGTGTATCTTGTTGCAACAGGTAGGATCAGAGCATCCTGAGGCAACACAAGTCAAATTGATTGACTCGCCGCAGCCGGCTGCGACTACACCAGCCTCCTCATCCGCTCCCAAGTCCTTGCCTGGATCATCAGCATCATTGCCACCTACCTATACGGCTGTGGTGAGATCACTGATCGTGCGCACCTCGTCTCGCCCCGGCGTTTGCGTAAATCTGTTGGGACCAACATCTCTTCCTAGGAGGCAGATTTGCTCCGTAAAGAAATTTGCTACAAATACTCCTCGCAAGCCCCTTCCTTTGAAGTCGACGCGATTCTAGCAAAATCACACTTTTGAAGCACATCACAACGGTTTTGGAATATGAACAATTATACATATTATACAATTATACACTCAGCTGCTCGCGGCATGTTATTCGAGAGAGGCAGTGCAGTGATCTCTTCGCAAGGGCCAGGCAGGCAGATGCATGAAACACGCCTGAGAGAATAGTCGACAGACGCACTCGGTGTACTCTTCATGGAAGCTCGTATTCGAACAAACCAGGTGATGATAGCCATGAACTATGTATCTGGTATATACGTGGCGATTGTCACACGCAAGACCAGACCAGAGGTGAGAGGCCCTGAAAACATCCAGGTCTCCGACCTCTCGTCGGACTTGTTCAACTTTATTTTCCCATTCCGAGATAAAGCTCTCGAATGGTACTGTACGCGGCGTCTTCAGCCTCAATCGAATTATCTCAACAAGTGGTGCACAGCCTGACATTAGGTACACAAAGCGGCTCCTTGCCCGCATTGACAGGCAAAATACTCGCTTCATGTACATTGTAAAACACCTTTCAAGCAAACCAAAGTTTGCCCGAGTGAGGTGTTCCCATACTCTGTCAAGACCATACATCAGCGCCGGAACAACCTTGAGGTAGAAAAGCGCCACTGCCGTCGGGACGGACAGTCGCCGGACATCGCCTATTCCTCATAAAGAGAAATTAGGGCTGTGCGCGCTGTCTCGACGATGTGAGCAGTGAAGGTCGTCCCAGTATAATGAAGCCGAAGCCCCAGATACGGGGAAAGAGTTAACGAATTCTAAGGATTGGCCGCCGCAACGTATAACGTCTTTAGCAGCCAATCGACCACCTCTTCTGAATTTCATAGCCTTGGTCGTCATGGCGTTTATTTCCAGCCCTCTTGAGACAAGAAACACCTCCGCCAGAGAAGTGATGCTCTTGATGGCACCCAGGTCGTGATGAGCGACCACTATGTCATCTGCGTACGTCACAACTGTGGCCTTCTGGAACTCTTGTCAAATATAATCAACAAAATCGGCAAGCAGAAGAGTGAAGAAGACGCAGCTCAATGGGTCGCCTTGCGGGGTTCCCACATTTTGCCTTACCTGCAACACTTTCTGCTCACCTTGTACCAGTAAGGTGTCCTCATCAAAGAAACTGGAAATTACGTTCAGAAGAGAGCCACCAACCCCTGCGTATCGGAGTGACTTCATCAAGAGATCTCGAGGTGCTTTGTCGAAAGCCTTGACGCAGTCTATAAAGACTGCATACAAATGGCCTCCGGGCTTTGCCACAGCTCGCTCTATCTCTGACTAAAGCACATGGATTGCATCACGCGTTTCTCGACCTCTTCGAAAGCCGAATTGCTCCGGTGGAAGGGTCTGGTCGACAACGTACTCGATCCGTTTTATAACCAATTTGCAGAAGATCCTCTTCAGCGTCCTTTCAGACGCTATACCGCGGTATAAGTTTGGGTCTCGTCTGTCATCACCATATTTACCCTTAAATAAAAGAGAAAGCCTGGCGATATGCCAGACTCCTGGCATTTGTCCCCTCTTCATGATCTCGTTGAAGAAATCACAAAGATGGTTTGCCAAAAGTGGCTCAGACTGCACCCAGTGCTCATAGTACACTTGGTCTGGCCCCGCACTCTTTTCTCTCGGAAGAGAGTGCAGAACCTGACTTACTTCTTCTACCTCAAAGGGCAGATTCATAGTATCCTGCTCCAATTTGAGCGGGTGCTCAATCATTGGAGCCAGGCGTACCGTCTCGCGGTTATATAGAAGACCGCTCAGGTGACGCGTTACCTGTTCGTCGCTGAGCAGGTGGTTCGCCCCCCTACGAGGCCGTACGACGTAGGCTGAGGGCTTGCGCTCCGCTCTTTTGAGCAGTCGGATTTCCTCCCGTCTAGCGTATTCACGCTTGTGGTCAAGGCATAGCTTTATGTAAGCTTTTCTACTATTTAAGTAGTCAAGCCTGCGTCTGGCTAGCAGCTGTGGTGGTGCCTTTACCCTCGCTTGGCGCAAAAGCTCGAGCACCCCACGGTGGGCGAGATAGCAAGCCTGAGAAAACCACTGTCGTGATCTCCTCTGCCCCGGTCTCTTCCACCTGACTGCATTTCTCATGGTTCTCTCTAGCAGTTCACAACAAGTATCCACATCACAGCCCATCTTGAGGCTATCAACCTCTAATAGTGAAAGGTCAACACGCCTCGCGGCAACCAGGTGTGGGTCGCCTTGCTGCTTAAACCAGATATCTGGAATATTTGCGACTGCTGACACCGGTAGGTGCTTCCTTGCAGTCACCTCGAGAACATCAAAGCTTTCAACTTCGCCATCGACAAATAGTGAAACAGTAGGTCAATGGTGCTGCTTCCGTTATGACTTATATACGTGTGCTCTTCGCGTGCATTTGCACATCTCAGACCAAAGTATTCCATCAACTGGAGCAGCACCTCTCCTTTATCGTTAGTAGCCCCACCATCAATACGGGCATTGAAGTCGCCACCGACGATGGTTGGCATAGACAGGTAGAAGCCTGATATACCGGAACTCACCGTGTCAGCGACCTCTGCCGAGTCAAGATGTGGGGGGAGGTAGGAGACGACTATGTTCACCCTCATAGACGAAAGACCCACGTATAAATCGTTCTTCCTCACACATTGCGCCGGCGGTAAACGTTTATGTAGGTAGATTGATAATCCACCTACTGGTCTACCACAGCCTCCAGCAGGTAGAACTGTCAGCTGGTAGAACCCTCGCATATTATTGATATGCAGTTCCTCCCGCTGGTAGGTCTCCGTAAGGAGTGCAATGTCCACTGACGTAAGCATGTCAAAGGTTTTGGAATATGTATCGCCTAAAAGCAACAATCCGTCTAAAACAAATAATTGAGGTTCTTACTTCGTTGCTGTCAACTTTCTCAACGTTAACCTAGAATCTTGTGTTACTGGGTTTTTATTATTTTGATGTTCCTACAATCATATAATTCTGTTAATGCATTGTGCAAATTATATTAATTAAAAGTGTAGTAGCTTAAGTTTTATCCACCGCGGGTACTGGAGGGCAAAAAACCTCTCACTCCTTGTGTGGTTTCGAATTAGTTTCGTCAAGTAGAGGCCCGAAGAGATAAGGTAGCTGTGTCGGCATCTATGTGTGATCCACCTGCAGTATTTCATCTTCGTAGCTCTGTTTGTAGTCCTGGTGGTAATGTCCAGGTGGTACGTTTGCATTTGAAAAACGGGTCGATCTTGAGTGTTTCATTGTAGGGTTTTATTCCAGTCATGTGCCTTGTAGAAACAGCTGCTTGCAGCCTAGCAATTATACATTATTTGTTTTCGCTAAAGACTTATTCCTTATAGTGGGTTGCAACCGTTGGATACGAGGATAGAACAAAATGCTAATTTAAGTCGCTCGATGTCTTACCAGCATCCAGCCTGCGGTTTTTGGGATTCGGTTTTTACATAGTTATTAAAAACCACGTTTTTAAAAAACAGAAAAATATATATGTTTGGGGTAGGCCATAATTGCAACAACCATTTAAAGACCTCACTATAAAATAACGACAGCACATACTAACAATGCAAAGGTTTAGTTTTTTAGAAATAAGCAAAGCGAATTTTCAAAGTTCTTTAAGAGCACGGCCTACCCGTCCGATGGCGAGCATGGGCGTTCCCTATCTTACGAAGTCCATCAACAGTTCGTTTCACAACGTTAATATTAAGTTTAAACATATTCGCAAACTCCGTAATAAAACGGTCCTGTTCGAGAACCTGAATAATAGCTGTTCCGTATACAATAGCTGTGACCATTTAACCGATACTCCCAACTTTTTCAGAACTTTCTCGAGCAGTTTCTATTAAGTGTCGTCATGATCACAGTTTTTTATGTGTCATCATGATGCCAGTTTTTATAATGTGTGATTGCGATATTTATTTAACTAACGATGAGAACAAAGCATCTGACATTCTCCCTCTCTACTCGACAAGCGTCGTTGCCGTAATTATGGCTCGTCCTATAACATAGGGTTGGATGAAAAAGATTGGATAAAAGATGGCGAGGAACATGAACAATATTTATTCAACATCAAAGGTGGAACATAGTATTTAGATTCTTGCGAACGTATGCACCGTCATGGGCGTCCAGCCACCTACCTCTACAGGGTCCTCCGGACCGAGGCCGCATTGCTCCGCTGCACGTCCAGCGAAGGCGCTATCTAGGGAAATCGTCCGTTCATTTATTCGTACAGTCCAGTATCTCTACTGGCTAGAGCCAGCCGCTTCACAAAATTTGCAGTAAACTGCGAGTGGACGTGGACCCCGCCAGTGGTTTCGAAGGGGAGTGGGTAAAACTTGTACGCTGTTCTGGTAGTTCCTTGCCTTGCCTTACCGGTTTGAGCCGCGGCAGCACTGATCATTGAAGAGGCTAATAAGTCAGGTCAGTAAACATATATATATATATATATATATATATATATATATATATATATATATATATATATATATATATATATATATATATATATATATATATATATATATATATACATATATATATATATATATATATAAGACCTCCACTGTTGCATACCCACTTATAGAATAAATATCTTTCACTGACAGATATGTGTGCTCGCGTTGCACTCGTCGTTCTCATAGTCGTTGCTATTGCTGTTGTTAATGAAAACGCCTGTGAACGCCTGTTGCTGCCGCTGCTGTACTGGTTGTTGTTGTTGTTGTTGCTGTTGTTGTGGTCGTCGTCGTCCTCTCTACAACTCTACAATGACACTAATTGTTGGCAGCGTCAAATGTCAAGTAATGTCATTCCTGTTGTTAGCCTCTATCGGGCGATCAAGTTCTCCCGTATCCCGTCGTATTGCCCAAAGTGACCCACCGAAAGTACAAAGAACATGCGTGAGTGTAGCAATGTCGGCTGCGCTGGCAACCTGAGTTGACAAAGGTGCAGTGACCGCACCAGCAGCCGACGTAGCGCTAATAACGTACAACAACAACAACAACAACAACAAAACAACAACCACCACAACAACAACAACCACAATCACCACAACAATGACGACGACAGCGACAACAACAACAGCAATACGAGGATCAACGGACAAAACGTCAACATGTGCGACAACACCGCAGCAATAGCGGGGCAACAACAACAATAACAACCACAACCACAATACAGACCGGCACGTAACAGGTAAGGCGCGTGTTTGACTGCCAGTGCGTTTGTTTGTGTGCGTTCAAGTGCGCACACTTTCTAGGGTCGTCAGTCGAATGGCCTTCTAAGTCTGTCACGGCG
This sequence comes from Dermanyssus gallinae, assembly GCA_003439945.1. Taxonomy (NCBI): domain Eukaryota; kingdom Metazoa; phylum Arthropoda; class Arachnida; order Mesostigmata; family Dermanyssidae; genus Dermanyssus; species Dermanyssus gallinae. The sequence goes on along the minus strand of QVRM01004332.1, from coordinate 399,700 downwards.
AGAAGAGTGCATTCTGGGGTATCTTCTTGTCCCGCACGCGCTTGTCGTCGTCCCGTCCCCCCCCCCCCACCATCCATTTATCTATCTATCTGTCTATCTATCTCTACCTGTTCTCCTGTTTTCGCATCTTGCTATTTATCTTTCTCTCATGTTCGATCGCTTCCTAAACACCACTTGACCTGATCTCGACCGCATAGTTACCTTAATGGCTTTCTTTTCTTCCTATCGAGCGCATGGGCACACACACCACATACTTAGATATTTATTAACACACCTCTATGTGTTGTCATTTTTTTTTTGTTCCAGTGGTTGTAACCACAATCATAAAATCTTAAGACACTGCACTTTAGTGCAGTTTGCGTCTGAATCGAACCCGCGACCCCTCGTGCCAGCGAAAAAGGCCGCCTCCCGCACTCAGTTATATATACGCTTTTTATATATATATAATCACAAATTTATTAAAAAAAATATTATATGTTACAAATATGCTATCAATTTGCTTTTAATTTTACTACTTTGTTAAATTAGCACGCTGGAGTAAACAATTGTCTCCGCGCGAACGTGTAGTTACGGGCTCTCTAGCCAGGATTTGCCCAGTTCAAAAATGTGCCCCGAACAGATGCTGCATTTCATCGTTGAATGTCGAGCGACAGCCTCTGACGCAAGAATTCGGATGCCCGCGAGTCTCCCGTCGAAAGGTTACGGCTTCTGACTACGCTCTAAATCAGCTTTAGTGTAAGGCGACCTGGACCTCCCATTGTCCCAAAAGCCAACGGACAAAATTGGTGCGCCTAACCAATACCAGAATTCTGCAGTCCCGTGCTTATGCGCGTCGTCTCGTCTTCCGAAAGAGTCCTACCTCGCGAAAAGGATCCAAACTCCAGCCCCTTGACTGCTAACGGCTCAAAGCCTGGCTTTGTCAGCAACGTTAGGGGCTCTATCAATCAAGCCTGCTAATCGCTTAACTGTCCAACTGCTCTGGTTAGCCCTATCGTCGGGAAGGGAGTTACTTAAGGGCGACAATCTTTCGATCTGTCTTTAAAGGTCAACGTTATAAGCTTCCTGCTCATCAATATCCGATAATGCTTTAACCCTGTCCACGCTTGGCACACCTAGAACGGCTAGAGAGGACCGGGAGCATTACTTGATGATACTGTGTCGCAGCGATCAGCTTATGATTTAGTATGTCCTCTAAAGTGTCTAGGCTAAAGCAATTAAAAGAAAAAAAGGCTGTAAGAGTTTAGACGATTATGACAGTTTGGACCTTGAAGCAGGTATGTTAATCTCGTAAAATCCTCCTCGAGAAATAAGATCTAAGTGAGATCTGCGTGTGACAAAGTCCAGGTTGTCTTTCCGGCCGGCTAATGCCAAACAAATCCGTTAAATCTAATTATTTAACTCCGTTGTGGGCTGTAACGTCTACTTCATATTTGCCCGGGTTTAAGCTTAGGCCGCTATAAAAACATGTACATTTGTGTTTCTTGTATATATATATATATATACCTTTCAGGCCTTCATATGCATATATCTATAGTATTTGTAGGCATATATATACATAAATATATAGTGTAAAGAGAATATGTGAAGAACTTGACGCCAAAGGCATACACACGGAGGGAAAACAAAAGTACTTGGAAAGCCAAGAGTGGGAGCTGTTGCAAGAAACAGAGGAGCAAGCTCACAAATGGCCAAAACAGAACAGAAAACGTCAGTGCCCAGTAGAGATCAATGATTAAGCATATTGATAGTGTGCTGCGGGGAGCCGACACTACTCCGATTAAAATAATAATTTAGAATTGGTTTGGGGACAATACCACAGTTTTTCTATTTTTGCGCGGAAATGGGTAGCTCATGAGGTCAGAATTGAGGGCAATAAAAAGCCGCCTAGAGGCAGCACGGCCGGAAACTATTCAATAAAAACGAACATTAGCGTAGAGTGAATATTGGCATTATGCTGAACCGCTCTATTTGGCAAATGCTAGAAACCTGGGCCTAAAGCGTGGTAGAAAAGGCATGAGAACAGGGCCAGAGCTTAAAGGGAAATAACACTCAGAAGTTGCTTCTATAAGCCATTCTTGATCTTCTCCTTAAAACCAGAAAAACGGTACCAAGATAACAACATGGGTTTAAAAGATCGAAATCGGTCCTGGGTCGATTACTAGCAGAGATTTGGGAAACTTTATCCCTGCCGAGGATACCGTAATACGTAGTACTCATATAGTTTAGGGGCGCCGTTGACCTAACGCCAAGAAGCAGAATTACGAACAAGTTTACCACGGAAGGGGTTCCTTATCGATTTTTGAAGGGACCCTAAGGGACTATTGTTAAGGACAGTACAGTTGAACAATAGATCGACAATGCTTTGTGGGAAGAGCAACATAGTACACAGGACGATAGACTTAGCACGTTGCTTTTTTTCAGTACTATTGCAGAGTTGATATGTCAGAATCAAAAACTTTTAGATGTTACGAAATCGATCTAGAAAAACTTCGACTACTAGTCGTGTCGTACAACACATGTACTTGATAAGTCAGATCTACAATCAATTAGATAATACGATATCCTGCTGGAAAAGAGTAAGACAAAATCAGAAATGATTAGCAAATATACGTTGGGTCGCCTACTACTGGACATGGGAATAACGTGCCTCAAGGCAAGATGTCGTTTGCATAAGTAGCATGTTCAAATTCTTTGTTAACCACGGCCACGTGGCTCGCTACGTCTTATCCGGATTCTTCCACGTTAAGAAAACTCGGTAAATTCTCGAGCTGCTGTGATTTGTTACCCCTCAGTGTCGGCATTGAGATGTATCGCAATAACTCTGCTATTCTCTGATTTTTAAAAGAAATGATATAGGTATGTTCAATCATTATTACTTAAAATAGACAAAAAACTTACTTGAAAAGTACAGCATAAAGTACTCGAATACAGAAAAAAAATAGAAAATTTCAGCAGCAAAAACGGAAGCATACGTCGGTGTGGGTCCGAGGGGCTTGTTGGATGAACCCTTGTGGCATGTAGTAGGGGCTTCTGCGTGCAGAGCCCCTTTGTGTGTTCTGGATTCTAGGAACACCTCAAGAGACAGTATGAATTCTTGCTAAATTGGAAAAGTGACCTTGCCGAAAGTAAGGACAAACAGAGTCGCGCCGAGGATTAAAAACTGAGATAACGCCAACAATGTTATTGCAGGCATATTATCTTGATCTGAAAAATTGCTATAAATTTCAGAATATCAGTTGCTCTGTATCTTATTAAGTTGTGGCACATGGCAGGCACGGGGATGTCAAGTAGAGTTGATCTTGGTCATCAATAGCCTCCTCTAAGATGTTAAGATAAATAAGACCAAGCTTATATTCTGGCTTCTGGAGACAGAAAAGCTCACAACAGAGAAGTCGCAGTTTGTCTTCAGAGGTCTCCAACTTACGATATCCGCAATAACCCGTTTTCCATTGACTACTGTTTCAGTCTATTGTCCGAATAAAGTCTTGAAGAGGCCTTTCAGTGGCCTAAATGTACAAGTCCCAAGGCATTCGTTTGCTCGTTTACCCGCTTTGGTCTGTTCTTAGTGTTTTTATTTATAGCATGGCTCTAACCTGCGCCGGAGTTGACGTCACGGCCATTATTAGACTCAACATTTGTCTCGGTCGCACTCATGGTGCAGTTCATATCGTGCACAGAAACGTCTCCTTCGAAAGCCACAAAAGACGCCTGCTTATATATATATATATATATATATATATATATATATATTGTGATGATTTATTACTTATTTACAATACGCTTGCACACTCGGCAGTGCTCGCCTTAATAAAAATGGTGGTAAAATGTGTCACGTGAGGTTAAGAATCAGCTGTCCGTGTCCTTGGTACGGCGGTCCGTGTGGTAGCTCCGCTCTTATGGATCCGGTGCGAACGGTATATCCTCAAAGTTCCTTGAAACATTAAGACGGTAAGATCCATAAGATTCCTCTTCGTGACGCCGAGCCCCAAGAGCGTACTCGCAGATTCGGAGTCCCATACACCACTCATAAACATATTGATGGACCCGAATCTGCGAGGTTTTTGCGGGTCGGGGAGCGCCGCTCTTAGGAACTCGATGTCATATTTGGTGATCTTGTCCTGCCGTGCTTTTTCGGGGTCCCTGTTCGGGCCGCAAACCTCGGCATCTAAAACCCAGACCTCGGTAGGTGTTGTTATTACGAGGTCGGGCTTTAGACCCGGTACGCCCGGTCGACGGAATACTCGCTCACGAACCACCTTATGACCCCTCTCGCGGAGAAAACGCGCCACGCGATCACAGACGTCGTCATGTCTCTTTATAGTTTGTTTGTGTGTTGTATCGCACACCTGAGCGATATGAGCCAACGTCTCAGGCGCATGACACCCGTGACTACAACGTTTCTAGTAGCCCGGGCGTCCCCTGGCCAATCTGGCATGCGTTGGTAGTGCGTTGATCCTGAGCTTCAGTAGGTTTAAATACTCTTTACCAGATAGGTAGGGCATACCCTTAATCCAGTAATGTACAAAGGGCGTTTCTTGTGCTTTTTTAAAATGTGCCCCATCGAACGTGTTGTGTAGTTGTTGAGACCAGTAATTGGTCTCTTGTGTAGCGGTCTCAATGGAAGTTCCTAAACGCTTGCAAAAAAGTTTGTTTTTGCAAGGTCTTTTTTGAAGTGCTTGGTGGTTAGCATCCATTGGACCCCAGAATGCATGGAGTGTTGTAGTGCTGTCAGACGGGAGAGACGGAGTCTGGGAATGAATGTTTGGAGGCAGGGGATGTCCAGACCGCCGTGTGCTGTGTGCGTGTACAGGTAGGCGTTCGGCACCGAGTTTTCGAGCTTAAGCCATTTCGACTTAACAACCTTTCTGATCTCTTTATCTAGGTCGCTAAGGAGTGCGTGAGATGGTCTGGGATCGGAGACCAGTTTATATAGGAGGCGGGGAATGAGAAAGTCTTTCAAAAATATGAGTCTTTGGTGGGGTTTAAGAGGAGCTACCGTGAGTCTATTGAGTAAATTAAGGAGTATATTCTTGGTGGAGTCAACCTTGCCATTGCTGTCAAAGTCGACTCACAGACATCTCCATAGATCGTTCATACCTTTAGCTAGCAATATATATGTATATATATATATATATATATATGTTATTGGGAGTAAGTGTCTGCAGCAGAACCCTACTGGGCGAAGACCTCCGCAAACGACCTTTCGATTTGAAGAGTAAATGTGTAAGGCGGCTCAGGACAATTCCGACGGTGCACTTTGCGTGGGGGCAGCTCGGCCCGGTGCAACTTCCTGCTCTTTGCACTTCAAGCACCGCAGGCTGGTTGTGCTTAGAGCCAGGCACCGTACCGCCGAGACCGTATTTATATAAAAGTTAAGAAATGAACGGAATGCTGCAAAGTGGACCCAATTACGCCAGAACTAAGCTGGTCTTGCTGTCCTCTAATAAGTGCGGTCCTTTTGGTTGTTGTTGTTGCTGTTGGTGTTGTTGCCAGCCTCGGCAAACATGGATGGTAATGGTTGTTCTTGGAATTGGACAGCGTGATAATCTGCGTGTTTCCTGTCCTGATGGGGCCTTTTCGTTTCCTCTACTTAGCCGCTATTGAATCAGCAGTAGTAGTAGCAGTAGCAGCAGGAGCGGGAAAACGTCGCTCGAGCGTGCCGTGTTCTTACGGTGGTTTTCTTTTGAAAGAACGGCGAAACTAGTCCGGCCGGCGAGAACGGTCCGACGGCTCCAGACGACTTTTTCGGGTGAATCTCTCCCCCTGTGCGGTACTTGACGCAAGGGCAACTATGTGTGCGAGATATGATTTGTTTGCATGTATGTATTTATGTATATATATATATATATATATATGCGTTCGCTATCGATACGCATATATATATATATATATATATATATGTGTTCGCCATCAATACGCCGACGAGGGAGATGGAGGAGGTTGGTCCTGATGCGCGTCGTTGTGGTAATCTGCTGTCAATGGCTATCGGTGTACGTGCAGTTCCCGCTGCGTTGCCGCAGGCGGGTCGCAGTCGCTAGCAGCTGCTGATACAGAGCATGCTGATGATGATGATGGTGATGATGAGCATGATGGTGTGCCATGATGAAGATTCGATGATGATGATGATGATGAACACGATCGTCAAGCAACACTAGACAAACAGGCAGTTCGCGCGCGCGCCAGCCACTCGCTTGTGAGTTTGTTCGTTCGGTTGGCTGGACGGTCGGTCGGCCGGTGGGTCAATGATGGCGTTACGCAGACGACGACGACGACGACAATGACGCTGGGGGGGACGGTACCATTTTGCGGTACCATACGTCGACTTCTTCTTTGCGGAGGCGGCGGCCGGCCCGCGATATCTTAATGGAAGACAAGAGGCGTCGTCAGTCGATGACGTCGTCTCGACCCTCAGCTTCATCGTCATTGATGCAGCGACAGCGGTCGTTGTTGCTGCAGCTGCTGTTGTTGTTGCTGCTGCTGCTGCTGTTGTTGTTGCGGTTGCTGCTGCTGTTGTTGTTGTTGTTGTTGCTGCTGCTGTTGTTGCGGTTGCTGCTATTGTGGTTGTTGTCGTGGTTGCTGCTATTATTGCTGTCGCTGTTGTTGTTATTGTGCTTGTTGCTCTTGTTGTTGGTGCTGTTGCTGTTGTTCTTGCGGTTGTCGCTGTTGTTTGTGTTGTTGTTGTTGTTGTTGCGGCTGCTGTCGTGTATGACAACGACAGAAACAACGACGAGATCGAGTGCGTTGACATACCTATCAACGACGATAATGATGGTGGTAGTGGCAGTGGTGGTGAGAAGGAAGAACACAATGGCGGTGAGCGGGCCATGTGTACGCGTGTACTCGGCGACGCACGTCCAGTCCACTGTTGCTGCCCACCAGCTATTCCTATTCGTCACACACCGGCGACAGACACCGCGCTGAAGATGAACCGACGCATTACGTTAAGAGCCGCAGGTAACCGGATGATAATGGTGACGGTTCGACTTGATTCGATACGAGACGACACTCTGTCTGTCCTGTCCTCGGCTGGTCGTCCTCGACTCCTTCGAGTTAACCAACGACACCGAAGACAACCACAATGGCCATACTCCTGCTGCTGCTGGCTAGCTAAATATAGCCACGAAATATTGAATAACACAGCAAATAGGCGATTAGAAGAATAATACGTAATTTGAAATAGCAGGAAATATATATATATATATATATATATATATAGCGGGGAGTAGTGGAGATGTCTTGCAACTCTGTCGATGTCGAGGGTCGTCTGTTCGATCTCACGTACATATATAAGTATTTTAATTACTAACACATGCTTCTATATATATATATATATATATATATATCTATATATATATATATATATATATATATATATATATATATATACATATATATATACATATATATACACAATAAAAAACTACAATGAAAAGAAAGACAGACAGACACGCGATTAACCATAGAACGCCGTGAGCTGAGCTAGGTTATGTGGTGTGATTGTGTAAACGTAGTTGATGACGCGGAGGATGATCCGGGAAAGCCGTTACATAACAACAACAACAACAACAACAACAACAAGTATAATAATAATGATACAAATAATAATACTAATTTGATCGACGTTGCTGAGTTGCGGCGGACGGCAGGTGGCGCTCGACGAGGCTGGTGCTGGCTGCAACTGCTGAACGAAACAATCGGCCGGAGACCGTGAGAGAGAGAGACAGATATAGAGAGCCAACGTAAAGTGCAACGTGTAAGACTAATAATAGTAGAAATACTACTCGAAGTAAGTAGTCGTTGTCGTGGTCGCAGTAGTAGTGATAGTAATAGTAGTAGTAGTAGTAGTAGTGGTTGTAGTTGACGTAAGAGTCAAAGAACTAATACTAACAAGTATAAGTGGACGTAGCGGTGAGGGCAGCTGTTCAAGTGCTAGGTAAAGCCACAAGCCGCTGCTTGTTGCTTATTGCTGGTGGCGGTGGTGGTGGTGGTGATAGACAATCATCACATGCAATTGCCGGCCAACGGGCGGCCAGCCGCCAACTGTGAGCCGCCCGACTAACAAGTGTGAGCAAGATGCTTACGAGATTAGCAGTAAAAAAAAGATTCGGTTGAATCGAACGCGAAATCGAATCTCCTTGTCACCTCGAGACAGATTCCTGGAAATCAGCGTCGTCGTTCATCGCTACGCGCCCGCCCCCCCCCCCCCCCTGTTGCTGCTGTTTCTGCAGTTGACGCGGCGAAGGTGACATGCCCGGCGTACTCCTTCGCGGATCTCTCTATCTTCCCCCGCGCGCTCTCTCTCTCTCTCTCTGTTGTTGTTGTTGTTATTATTGTTGTTGGTTTGTCTAGTTTAGACCACTTGTGGTTGTTGTTGATGTTGTTGGTTTGTCTAGTTTAGGTTATCTGTTGTTGTTGTGGTTGTTGTTGTTGTTATTCTTCTTCTTCTTCTACTTCTTCTGGGAAGCGTTTTCCTAATAGCCTCCACAACAATGTGACGATGCGCCGCGTCCCCACTCGTACACGGACATGTGTGAATAGTACATACATAAATATACATACGTATGTATAGATAAATACATGCGTGTGAGATATTATAGTAAGATGGCGACAACGAGATGAGATTGCCACTGACACACATCGCCTGCGTTCTTACACGAGGCACATTATCAATCAATGTTCCAGAAGTGGGAACTACTGCTAATGCGAACGTTGCTACTGCGGCCGCTTACTATGGATTATGTTGTCTGGAGGATTAGTAAGAACAAGCGTGCGTTGCTGAAAAATATTGTAGGGACAAAGCAAAGAACACTACGGTGTCTGTCGCTTAGTCGGACAAATCTTATGAGCCTGGTGCTGCTAGGCTAATTCTAGTAGCTTACTCCGCAGTGATTTGTCGTGTTTGTCTGCCAAATTGGCACTAGCCTGCGAACAGGACAGCGGCGGTTTTGATAAGCCTCTCTACCTCTACGGAATTCTTCCTCTACAGATGCAACATTTCTCGGCTCGGCGTGACTGACACGAACACATTGCAGTTGGCACCACCTTTTTGTGTTTATTTGTGTTTACATAGGCATGCGTGGACGAACGATAATTAAGGACAGACATTCCAAAAGGTGTTTTGCATTCTTCTACGCATGGAACTGAATGGGAGGGTGAGTGAGCCAGCGCAAAGAGTAACATGAAGGCTAACGAGGAAAAGCACAATGAGACAAGTATATCTTAATACTAATGAGATGGTAAGAAGAACAAATAAATATATGGCAAGAGTCTGTTACGAGACATCGTGGCTCATCTAAGCACTTCAGTATCTACGTAGACGTTAAGACGCATTTTGCTTATCAACCCAAGTAAGCTAACAAAATATATGTAAGTATACATGGGACAAGCAAAAGAAAGGATAAGTGGCGAACTATAATATATAAAATTCTTTTAAGATGACCTCGCTTATTTCTCGTCAGACATGGTAACGCAAGTGAGTTGAGATATCTAGGGTTTCTTCAACTGTATTTGTTACTAATATTACTAGTTATATATATATTTATATATATATATATATTTATATATATATAAATATATATATATTTATATATATATATATATATATATATATATATATATATATATATATATATATATATATATATACTCAAAACCCGGCTCAGGTGACCTGAGATGAGTCTTCTTCACGAACGTTCACACTAATCATAACGTCACTATTACAGATGCACTACTCAAAGTTCTTTGAGGTGTATTAGTCGTCACCAGTTTTCTTATTTGTTTTATTTCTGTGTATTTCATTTGCTTAATCATATATATATATATATATATATATATATGTACTTGGGAGGCAACCCGGTAACACAAAGCGACATCAGCCACAATACGCTGCCAACGGTTTTGTTCCCTTGTCCGATGCCCGTATTGTGCTAAACCATTAATCTTTTACACGGACCAACATTGTCGGCAGGCGCTCAGAGGAAATTTTACGTCACTTGTTGTTCTGTTGTTGCGTGTCTGACCGAACAGAAGCCGCGAATGCCGGCGACGTCGCAGACAACTTAGCCAAGGTGCGGTGCATTGAGCACCTAACTTCACCTAACCAACGTGCGCTTTTCGACCACATAGGCAAATACGGCCAAGAAAACGAGGTTAACCATCAACATGTGTTGCGAGCACAGTCGCCACACTCGGCCAGCAAATTCTCTGGGATTCTCTGGTGGCGATGCCGAATCGGGATGTTTTTTTCGTCATTCAAAGTCTTTCGCTTCCGAGCTGTGTTTAGAAAGAATATACAGGTTAAACGCTCGTGTATATACCTACTTTTTCGGTCCCTATACCTATACCATTCATATGCATAAGACAGCATTTAAGTGATCTTCTTCCACCACATTTTCATCGCAGATGTACTTCATTCCACAAGTGGCTGCCTGAGTAAAGCTGATACATGAACAAATACGATGAGGTATAGAAACTCCGTTTTCAGTACGGAGAATGGTTTGGAATTGGTACAACCTGTTGGCTGACATTGGTTTTAAGTGTATTAAGCATCGGGAAATGGGCGTACTTATCCGTTATCAAGTTTGTGTTTGGTAATGGCTGGTTAGTTGCAGAATGACATACATATGATGGGGCGTTTCATGGTAAAGAACTCTGATAAGAGCTACTAGATTTGATATATATATATATATATATATATATATATATATATATATATATATATATATATATATATATATATATATATATATTTATTTATTTATTTAGCAATAACATTGCATTTCAAGATGTTACATAATTACAATACAGTTCATTATATACAATTTGAACACTTTAGCGACCGTCCCACCGGGCGAAAAAGTGCAAAGACCGCCGATGGGTCTGGCAGCTCGCTACGTGGTATTTAGCGCATATCTACGAGCAGAACCGGCAACGACATTGATCGCTAACTTGGTGAAATACTTGGGTCGAACATACCAAACGATGATAGCCGTGCACAATGTACCTTGTGTACACGTGCCGGCTAGTGCATGCCATTCCATCCCAAAGCTCCCTGGCGAGGTACACATCTAACTGCGCGACCTCTGCCGAGGCCTCGGTCACTTGTCCCTGCCACTCCAACAAAAATTGCTGAAGTGGTCCTGTAATAGGTGACCTAAGTCTGACTCTGAGTGTTTCCTACTACTTACTAGATTTGATGCTTCGCTTGCTTCCTACTACTTACTAGATTTGATGCTTTGCTTGAAAACTTGAACTTCAGAGTTTTAGGTCCACCGACCATGGGAGGCAGGGCATACGATATAGATTATGTGGCAATGGGGTCATAGTCGTGGTCTATTTGCATAATAACAAGAGAACCTCCTCAGTGCGTATAAATATTACGTTTTATATGATATGAGTAACACTGTGATTATCATTATGAATGCTACTATTTTTTTTGGTGTACGTCAATTCTTATGCCCCAACTTACATGCTATATTATCATCTATTCGTTTATTCGAGATGCTATTTCACTGTTGCTATCCGACCTATAGCTGTATGCTATAGCTCCGAGAACTATTGACTGTTTCTAAGCAGGCTGCGAGTGATCGCCGATGGGACTCCCCTTGCTCAGCGTTGGCCGGATAGAATTGACCTGGCCAATGCTGAACTACGCTTTTTTAGCACCTAGCAAAAAGACGCCGTGTTTTGTAGAGCTGTAGGCGATGTCGGCGGCACCGCAACAGCAGACCTGAGATTGCAGGGCGTTTTCTGATTAGTTTCGAGGCTCGGTCCGGTGCCGCGCTCGATACATCGAGGTGATATATATATATATATATATATAAATAAATATATATATATATATATATAAATAAATATATATATATATATATATATATATATATAAATAAATATATATATATATATATATATATATATATATATATATATAAATATATGGGTATGAATGTATGGGATGTATCGATGTTCAACAGACAGGCGGTTGAGCGAGATTTTCTGTGCTCCCGCTAATTTGATGGATAGGTCCTATGGGACAGCGAAATAGCGAGAATGGGAGCGAAGGCCGTTCAATTTCTTTCTCCCACCAACGTTCATCAACATCGCGTATTTCCGCCCGTGCCCGAGCATACGAGAGATAATCCAAGCTTTCACACCCATACAAACATGCATTCGGTTTTTGTTTAGGAAAACTCAGCTTTTTGCATGCCACATATACACTGGTTGGATCGATGCTATTACAGCACATTTAGTAGGCTTATATGTGTCACCCCTTGCTGCAGTGGCGACTCAGCTTTTTGATGCCTCTTTCTTTGGCCTCTATTCAATGTCAATTCTTATGCCCCAACTTACATGCTATATTATCATTAACTAATTAATTAATAAATTTGCTGGACTGGCAACAGGCGTAAGGTGTTTTCCCCTTTTGCCGTTTTTGTGCGGCAAAACCCATGCACAGCGTTTCTTACAACTGTTTGACGCAGTGCTTAATGTGGGGCCTTCTGGGGCCTATCTATTCTTATTGTCGCCGCAGTGCAATAACGACTCCGGGTCAACTTCTGCAAGTTCTTGTTCAAGTCGAAGGCGGTTTGGGTGGCCATTGTAAGAAGAAAGTTGTACTAATTGCTCACATGAGACTTCTCGTCGTTTTTTGTACAACGAGCCGATGGTCTTCTTAAAACGTAACCCAATTAATTTAACTGATTGTGCGAAAAATTGTGCGTAGTAACAGCTTTTGTATGTAGGGTATGCTTGCTTTTGGCGTCATGCCTATTCTAGTACTGGTGTTGATGCAATAATGTGTGAAGCGGAAGCATGTTCAGAAGGGGCCGACGTTTTGGTCGCAAAGCCGCTCATGCACTCAACAGACCCCGTACAAATCTAGGTACAGTACGAGTTCGCACCAGTGTCCTCGAATCTTAATTGTATTTCTTTGGTCCCAGAAACCACTAAGAGACAGTAATTATTTCAGTTCGACTCTAACGTAGATTGTACAGTTTGGGAATTAGACCGAGTCCATCTAAAACTAACGATGTAACTATTTATATTTAGAAATATGAGCGTCATCGCATATATCTGGTGTGAGTAAGGGCTTTTCCAACTACCGGGTTGCTGTGCTGCTGCGAGTGAACCTAAATAAACTCATATGTCTGTCTCATGTGGTGGAAAACCACAACCTGTAAGTCTCTAAAAAGGTTAATTTAAAACGACATTATACTATGATTGCGATACTATCTGTATTAGCGATATCCTACACGAGAATACGTATTATGTCGTATCAACATCTTTGGCAGACAACATAACAAATGTAATCGAATGAATACGCTAATGGCAGTATATAAATATTGTTTGGCCAACAATAGTTACGGTCTAAAAACGAGCCCGGTAAGCATATTTGCGGCCCTTTTTTTTAATAAATACCTTATGCGGACATAGAACGCGATACAATGGCACACGTTCTTCCTCGTCTTCTTCTAATGGTGATATTCTGATGATTCGATCTTTTCAGGGCGATCGGGTAGTCGAAGGTTCTGGACGAGGAAAACAAAACAAACTATGCTTTCTTTTGAGCGGGCAGCATCAGTGACAGCACAGTGATGAGCATTGGCCGGCATCGTTTGATCGATTCGAGCTATGCCCATTGCCCAATGGTAGTCGCTGCGTGGCTGTTCTCTGTTGCACTGTAATGCCCGCTCCGCCACCTATGTTAGCGGTCGCGGCAACAGCTCCTGCTACAACACCAACACCAACGACAACAACAACCACAACAAGCACAACAACAAGCACAATTACAACAACAGCAACGACAACAACGACGGCGGCTACAGACGCATCGCCAGCCAACATGGAGGCGTCACCGTCGACTTTGGATCACCACAGCGTTCATCATCATCATCATCATCACCAGCACCACCAAACCCCCCTCGGACACCATCCTCTCGGCGCCATGCCTCCCTCGGCCACCACCTCCACGTCCCCGCTGACAGCAGGCCCTCCACCGCTGCCACCGGCGTCGCCTCCAATGGCTGGCGCGTTAGCGGGTCACGGCCCGCTGTCGTCAGCCATGGGCCTATCTCATTTGGCCGGACATATGCCCGATTGCACTCCGCTAACCCATCCGGCAACGGGGCAACCCATCTGCACCTGCCTGCTTCGACGGTACGTCCTTACAACGCATGAACGACATGTTGTCGGTTGCACAAGTGTATGTAAACGCGCATGGAGGTATATTGTGGCGCATATATATATATATATATATATATTTTTTTTTTTTTGGAACATTTGTTTTGTGATGGACCGACATAACCCGTTGGTGACTGTTTATTTAACTACGTTGTTCGTTATAATTGTATACACTGTCTGTGTACTACTTGTGCGTGAGTCGCGGGCCAGGGTCCATCCAAGACTGGCTTATTTCGCCAACGACACAACGATTGTCGTTGCATTGCCTTCTCGTGCCAATCAAAATTGAGATTATCTGCCTAAGAAACTCGTCCCTTCTTTTATTCTCTCGTGGCGTTACACAGCTTAGCGCAGATGCAATTGAGCGTTTTTTCCTCCTTTGCAAACAAACCTACTTTGAAATACGCTGTATCAGATCATGCAGGGCGTGAGTGAGTTCAACACAGTCACATTATATTACAGGGGCTTCTCTCTCTTCTCTTCCATCTTTCAAGAACAAGCCCCTTAGTCCAAACATCGCAGGAAAGCAGCTGTTCCATGCAATGCTTTGCACTTAGCTCCGTTCAGTTTCAATCCGCTTGTTGCCTTACGTTTTGTTGACGAGACTTTGACCAGAGAACCGCCCAAGTTTCCGTTTTGTGGGTACCATTAATTGCGTGGGTATCTTAGATATGTAATCAGGTTAACCAATAAGCGCAAGACAGAACAAGAGCGGTCCCAACAAATCGCCTTGTTGGAGAATTGCCTCTGATATTTCTACCCGATGCAATCAGCATAGAAGCTTCTTGGTAGACCGCTCGAATGTAGCTATACGTGTGCAGAGTCGTCTGCACACGTATAGCCCACAACCCCAACAATCCCAACAAGTGGTTTATCTGCACCATGTTAAAGGCGTTCCTGGAGTCGAATTTATTTAAATATAATTGCCAGCTTTATGCGGTACTCAGGATAAAATGCCCAGGCTGAGTACACGAGACTTCCACCCCAGCGATCGTCGCGAAACCGTCGGTATTCGTCAATCTCCTTTCCTTAGAGACCAGTGTTTTTGCCAGTCGAATGCACGGCGAACTCAAGCACCGGGTATCGCAGATCGATGCCTCAGCAAAGTCGGCGACGGTCACTGCTAACGACTCCACGGACTTCTCCGCGGGAAGGTCTGTTCTTGCGACGGTGTTGCGCCTAGTATCTTGCGTCGAGCATTATTTTCTGCGAGTTATACTTTTGTAAACGATCCGCTTATCATTGGTGGTAATTAGGTGTGTCTTCTTTTGTTCTTTTTAAGAAAAATAGCGCAAGAGTTTTGAGTCGATTTTAGTTCAGTGCAGCAGCACCACGTTTGACGTTCCCGCGGCTAGTTAGGTGCAAATGACTGAACTGGTCTACACTATGAGTCTAGCATACGTGTGATCTCGTCCAATGTCAATGACTATTACAATTAGCTAGAGCAGTCATTTAATCCGTGTCCACTGTGGAAGGCCGATCCATTCGGCGTTGACTTGCCAATTCAAAAAAATATACGCCATGCAAGCGATTGAAACACCGCATAGCGGTACGATCACACATAGCTTCAGGCCCGTAGACAGCGCAACTCTTCGTCTCCGCGGCAGTCGCATTTAGCATCTCGTTGTAGTGAGAAAGCACAATGTTGCGCAAATATGCTTCTGTGGGTGTCATTGCTCTTCTACTCACAAAAAAACAATACCTCGTCGCATCATGTTAGGTTCATTTAAAACCGATTGGCCAAAGCATGGACCAGAAGACGGCAGATGGCCGTTGTTGACATCACACGCTTGGATCCAACAGGATTGGCTGAATGGAACTAAGGTTACTAACCGACGGGGCCTTCTAAAGCACTCAGTATAGAGCACTCAATCTAAAACATTGTCTCTAACGGACTCAGTGACGGTTTAGTGCGCTGGCTATAAAGAGCTCGCCAAATCCCAAGAAAGTAACAGAATAGAAGATTCTTTATTCATGCATTATGTGTGAGGAACGATTGGCAGCAGCAGGAACCTGCCCAGTTGCCCTGCCATGAATGTCCCTGGCTTTGACAAGGTGTGCTCTGCTCTTACAACGCATCTGGTTACAGTCATATATAAAAAAGTATGCTTTAGAGTATAAACAAAGTGTGTACGTGGAACGTTAGATTATGCGCCTTATTGCACTGAGCCAGTAACTACAGCTTTATAGCTTTAAGTACGTAGTGCAAATATATAAACGAACAAATTAGCAGTCTGTGTAGAAGCACTATATGCTACTACCTGCACATACTTGCCTATTACCGGAACACGATGGACGATGTTCTTACAAACTGTTCAAATTTTTGTTTTGTTTATCAAATGGCTAGATCTGCAACAAAAATCTGTCTCTTGAGTTAACTTCCTACTAAGCTTTCTTCAAGTGTTACTTGACCAGAAGCAAGCACGCACCTTTATCATTTCTAACACGATAGAAAACCTACTACTACACGTGTATGCATATGCCTATAAATATAGACACGTTTACTTACTGACTCACTTTTACCAACTGTACATACATCACTGTTTTAGAGTTTCGACGATTCGACGTTTTTTTGTAAACATCCTTTCCCTTCTAGCGGTGTACTCCTCCTCCTAAGAGGGTGAGATGTATAGCCATATTGGGAGGGAGACGGAGAGATCGCACGAAAGAGGGGGCTTTTAACTTTGTGCAGCCGTAGCAATGGGATCTCGTCGTCTGAGTTTGTGCTTGGCTTCCTTCGCTCGTGTCGTGACAGGTTGAGCTCAGCAGCGGCCGCCGCTGCTGCAGCGGCTGCCGCGGCGACAGCGGGCCATGGGGGACCACCGACAGCGGATGCGGGCGCAGACCCCACGTTTCCCATGACCGGGGGCGGCAGTTCATCGCCATCGTCTTCAGTGTCTGCGGCGGGGGCGGCGGGGACTGCGGCAGCAGCAGCGTCCTCTGCGTCGTCGTCATCGTCTGCCTCGTCGACAGGTTCTCCGACGCCCGTTGGTTACGCGCATCATCCCCCACCGCCCACGCTTCTGCCCCACGCCGCGCTCTCCACCAGCTCTCGAGCGCAACGCCACCATCACCAGGGGCTCCAGCTGGCTCCTCAAGGAGCGCCAAGTTCCGCCGCTTCGCAGTCGGCTGAGGCCAGCTCGAGACCGTCCTCGACGTCAGCAATGGCGGCGGCGGCAGCAGCAGCGGCTAGCCAAATGCTTCTCGAGTCCCACCATCTTGCGTTGCTACAACAACAACAGGTATGTTGATGCTGCTCGTAAACATCATGGTTAACGTAGTAGTTGTAGTCTGTATGATGGTGATGTGACGAAAAGTCGTAAGAAGTGGCGGATCATGATGAGTTAACAAAAAAACGTTTTAAATAACCGCTAGGTTTCATCATTGCTTTAACGTGCGAAAGTGCTCGATCAGCTTAGTCAGAACGGCATCTTGCTTAGGCCTAGCTTAACTGACCACATTTCCGTTGCGTTCTATATTAAGCAATTCCGTTAACATTTCCGTTGCATTCTACATTAAAAGCACATTCACATAGCTGCTGTTATTGGAGGACATAAAGACTAGATTTGTTATAGATTATAAGATGCCTGTGTCTGGTACTCGAGGCACCTAACCACACGGCTAGATGATTTTCTTGGACTTTCATGGATGGTATTAGGTTGCACAGCATTGCATGTGCCGATCAATTAATGCGAGAGAGCTGCACAGCTAGCTGTGAATGTTAACCCCTTACCCACGTTACTCGTTGAAACGTATGTATGGATTTAAGCAATTTCTAGCTAACTATTTTACACTGGCCTGTTTATCTGCTGAGGTATATTTACCCGCTTCATCGATATTATATATATATATATATATATATATATATATATATATACACATATATACGTATGTATAGAAGCTTCGCAAAACGCGAGTAGTTGAAATGAAATTTTCAACTCGGAAATAAATATCCGTATATATGAAGACATTATCAGTCGTAGATCAGCATTTGCTGAAGTAACACAAACGTACACTGCCAGCTACTGTATGCGAAGCGATGTCGGGAAATTTCGAAATGCCACGACAGAAGATTTACAACGACACCAACTCCACCATTTGCCACATCGACGCCTGCCGTCACCATGTAACCAAACGATGGCGATGGGAAAACCATATCCTCCGACTCCACCTGAGAGCTTTGCCGATAATCAGCCATATATATATATATATATATATATATATATATATATATATATATATTTATATATTGTTGATAGCTACAAAGGTGAATTGTAACTAAACAAATACGAGTATTAGTGTGTCGTCACTGTTGAGTACCGGCATTAACTTGCACACCTCTGTAGTATCAGCGAAGCATCACAAAATTGATAATTATATTAAAAATCGGATAATGTAGTTTAAAATCTATTGAACACATACTATAATATAATTTAGTTTTATATATATATATATATATATATATATATATATATATATATATATTATAGTTATATTTAAATTGTTATTGCAATTTACAACTGTAGCGTCCCAGGCTAGCTAAGCTTTAACCATGTGACCAAGCTTGTTAACGCTCTTCGTGGTTGTTCTGTTGCATTTTGTCTGATGCGTGACGCCAGGCGTAATACGTGCCTCAGAGTTTGGAGTGCTTTTTTGTTCTCGTCCATATACTTACGTCGCGGGCGTTGCCATCGCTACTACGACCCTGCTGATACGGTCATACGCGCTTCTGGGAGTGATTAAGCGTTTGTTTCTAGCAGCAAAGCTATAGTCATCTTCTACAAAACGACTTACTTGGTTGGTCAAAGAACCGTTAAGGATGGACTCGTTGTTGTTGCTGTCGTTGTTGTTGCAATAGTTGTCACTCTCGCCGTCGTGGCAGGTGTTGTTGCTGCTATTGTTGTTGTTGATGCTGCTATTGTTGTTGTTATTGTTATTGTCATTGTTATTATTATTGTTGTTGTTATTGTTATTGTCATTATTATTATTATTATTATTATTATTATTATTATTATTATTATTATTATTATTATTATTATTGTTGTTGTTGTTGCTGCTATTATTTTGCTGTATCGCCGGCGACGCCCACAATTTGCCAAAGCGACTGACCCGATCAGTAGCTATGAACTGCGTGAACCACCAAATACCGGGAGGAAACGGAAAAAAAGGAGTATGATGGTAGGTGATGATAGCGTTACGCAGAGACTACAGCTATCGCTGCAAAAGTGACCAAACTCAGTCGCTAATGAGTGTTTATTCCGTTTACAATTTATTGTTCTCGGTGTAGCTGTTAATGTTTGTTGTTGTTGTTGTTGCTGTCAACTTTGCTATATTTTCAATATGAGTTTAATACTAATTATAGTTGTTCGTAAAGAACGATTCGTTCCTGGTACCCCATGATATATTGACGGTAGACTATTAGAAGGCGGTAGCGAGACGCCACAGAAGGCTGAGTAAGAGACCACACAAAAGGCTGGCTTTTTTGGCCAAGTTTGAATATTCGCCGCCCGAAAGGTTACGCTTCGTTTCATATCATCGGACGTGTTTCTTCGCTGATGCTTTCAAAACATTTTCACGCCTGTTTTCGTTCGCCTATGCCCGTATATATATATATATATATATATACACGTATACTCCATATTTTGTATCTGTGTGTAATTAGAAGTAGTCATATGTCGACAAGTCAACAACGTTTGTCTATGAAATCTGCTTAATAATCGTCTCGGGATGTAACAAACGGTTACATACCGGTACGTATGTAACCATTACTTTGCCTAGTCGGTATATGCATGTATACATATATATATATATATATATATATATATATATATATATATATATATATATATATATATATATCTATATCTATATATATATATGTATACATATGTGTGTCGACACGTGATCTAGTCGGTGATGCTAAGAAGTGCTGATATCGTATTTTGTCTGCGAAAGACGTCGTTGAAGAATGAGTCTAGCAAGCAAGGCAGTATTTATGTCTTTATGAGCGTCGCGGTTGTTCGTGGTGGTGGTGGCAGCGGCGGCCCGACCCAAGAACGAGCTGTTTGATTCTGTTTCGTCGAGTGGAGAGCTACAACGACGACGACGACGAAGGCAAATAGAGACAGAGAAAATGCAGATGGAGACGCAGAGAGAGAGAGAGATAGCGCGAGATACGTTGCAAGAGAGAGAGAAAGCGCGAGATAAATTAAGAGAGAGATACACAGAGAGAGAGAGAGAGAGAGGCAAAGTGTCTCGGAGTGGTATGGTTTCCTCATATTTCGTTGAAGATTTCACGCGCTTGGATGGAGCCTGGGGAGACGAGGCGCTTGCTGGTCGAGCACAGCGGCGACGGCTTCTGACAAACAGTGCTTGTTGTCTGAGTGCCATCTCGAGTGCTCGCACTCACTATACGTTCTACTACGACCACCACGACGCTGTTGCTGCTGCTGCTGCTGTTGATGATGATTATTATGTTGATGATAGTGATGATGCTGCTGATGCTGCTGGTGACTATAACCGCCGCAGTTGTTAATATTAGAGAAACGGTTACGTCTTCCCCTGCTGCTACTTACAACAACTACTACTACTACAACGACTACTATTGCTGCTACTACGAGAACAGGAACAACTATTAGCGTTGCTCCTACCACGTCTACTAGCACTAAAAGGACAACAACAGTACCAATAACAACAACAACCACAACAGCAGCAGCAACAACAACAACAACAACAGGAGCCACTATTAAGTAAGATAGACAGACTTACAAACACGAGTGGCTCGTTGTTGGTATATCATCTCTCTTACCCCGGCCCATTTCTACCTCTCTCAATTTCTCTCTCTATAAGTCAACGTTGCCTGTTGTTACAACAACAACAACAACATCAACAACAGCAGCAACAGTGATGACGATGATGACGAACACCAATTTGTTCCCATAGAGGACGACGATACACGAAAAAGAAGAGGAACAAGAAGAAGAACAAGAAAGAGGTAGGAGACGCCTTTTCGGTCTCTTTGACATTCACATGTCGTCGAATGGAGCACGAATTAGTGCCCGTTTTATAGCGACACCTCATCGACGTCTGCCGGTCGCGGCTGGCCACGCTCCACTTGCTTGCCCTTGGTGCTAAGAGCAGCAGTCACAGTCAAGCATTGGTCATCGGCGGTACTTCCAGTGAGAGCAATCTTAATGGTAGTAATAGCTGGCTGCGGAGGTTGTCCTGCGCAGGGGCGGTGGCTTGGATGTCTATCGCATCCCACAATAGCGTTCTCAACAAGGAAAGGGCAGGGTGTTAGCATCGAAACCACTAGAACACTGGACATGCGTAAGTTCGAATCGTGCTGTGGTTAGATTCTGGGTGCTTCATCGTTCGGTGATGGATTTAGACTAGATAGTTAGTTGATAGATTTTATTATAGACCTGGTTTGGTATTGTCCGGCGGTCGAGCCCGATGGTGGTGTGGGGCGGAGCATTCGCGTGCGCCTTGCGACTGTGCGGAGGAGGAGACACATGAGTGCACGGGTTCGATTCCCACCGTTGCACATTTGTATTTATTAGTATTAGCTCAAAAAAGTTTATTAAAGGTATTTCGTGTCTTGCTGCGAGAGGAGTGAGACTAAATGGGCGCGACGTTTACACTTTTGAAGAATGGTAAGTGAGGCGGGGGTATGACACGTGCCAGATTTTGCAGTTATAGGTATGAATTCTTGTAGATAAAAATAATTAACTATAGAAACCATAGCAGTAGTAGTAGTAGTAGTAGTAGTAGTAGTAAGCAGGCTGGAATGACGGCTCAAAACCAACATTAGAAGGGAACAATTATACGCGTAACGCACAGAAGAACCTGAAGTTTCAGCGAAGTAAAACAAACGTAGTTTCGATAAAAATAGTTCTAATATATATTCAATAAAGAAAATAGTGGAAGCATGTGGATCTGGCGGCGAGTACCGTACAGAAATAGAGGCGAATTAGGTGGTGATCATAGAAACACGCGTACGTGCCATTTGTGCGAGGCACGCAGATTCATACAATTTGTTCATTAAATCGAGCGATTGATGGTATCAAGGTGGCTGCTGCTTTTCCTCTTCCGCCCCCTGCTGAGCGTCGCCGACTGAGCTAAGAAGGGAAATTACTGAAGTTCCTCTGTAGTCAAAGCAAAATAATGTTGTCGCATTATCTTTGGTCTTCGTTCAAGCTGTGTTGCTCGTGACATTGGTTTGTTGCTGCAGTTGTTGTCACTGTTGTTCTGTTGCTGTTGTTGTTGTCATTATTGTTCTGTCTCTGTTGTTGGCGCTGTTCTTATCACTATTGTTTTGTTGATGTTGTTTGCGTTATTGTTGTCGTTGTTGTTGTTGCTAGACATCCCCAACATACGCCTACAAACACTCCTGCGCCACATAGACACGTATTAGTACAAGCGGCAATGACTCCAACGTTGCCAACTTAACGCCTGCGTGGTACGTTCGCTATAGTGTAGACGGCCGCATGCCCCTCTTTTGCTTGGCGAATGCATTGAATCTGGATTGCCTGTCTCTGTGCAGTCATCATATTTAGCGTAACATTGCACGGCATGACAATGCGGTAATCTGCTCTTTGCTATAAACGTGACCCGGCGCTTGTGGACGTTGTGTGTATGTGGATGTGTGTATGTATTGGCATATATAAAGACTTAGATCGGCAGAAAAAATGTGCAGAAGGCGGCCTGCAACGTGAGTCGCAGGCTTAGTTGCTACACGGCCTGTTAGATTGATATTCACTAACTTCTATTTGGGAAACCTGGAAATGAATACTAATAAATGCTTGCCTAAGCAAGCAGCTGCTTCTAGTTGCAAGAGGCAAACAATACGCCAACGCGCAACAGTCTACAAGTCAACAATATATACAAGAGCAAAACGACGACAAAAGGACGTTTACACACACACATCGCATAAAATAGGCGGAACTTTTACTCGACGAAGTATTTACGGGAAGATGTCAACATTGGGCCTTCTGTGTATAACACATAAGTTTGACATAACATAATGCGGCGGTAGAAGCGCTATTTTTTATTAGTAATGAGGTCAGTGAAGGGAGGTCGAGAATGAATACAAGTATAATCATAAGAGTTGAAGAAATAGAACAAGTTATTAGAAGAATGAAAGGGAAGACGGCATGCGGGTTAGATGGAATAACAATGGAGATAGTACACGCATTGGGTGAGGTCTACATAAGTTATTTATCTAAAGTCTTCAATAGCATCTTTGCCGGAAGTAGCATACCGAGAAGTTGGCGTAAGGGAAGGGTTTCCTTGCTGCCAAAGGATGGCGTCGATAACGATGATTTGAAAAATAGACGACCGATAACTATTACACCAATTACGTACCGTATTTTTAGGCAAATTTTCAAGAGCCGGGTACAAGATAAGTTAGAAACAAATGGTAAAATTGGGGAATGGCAATGTGGGTTTAGAAAGGGATATAGGTTAGACGACCATATTTTTTTATTGAACCAGATAGTCGAAATATCTAGGATTAGAGGACAATGTTGTGTTGGCGGTTTTTTGGATCTAAATTAAAGCTTAAGATATGGTCAATAGAGTTACCTTGTACAAGTATATGGCAGAAGAAGGATTTAAAACAAGTTGGATAGGCTGATTAGAGGATATTTATAGGGAAAACACAGTAATGATTAAACGAAATGAGGGAGAATCTAGCGAATATGGTGTTACTAAGGGAGTGAGACAGGGATGTCCTTTATCATCAATACTTTTTCTAATATATATAGAAAGAATTGCGAGAAAGGTGAACAACACCGGGTTGGGGTGGCAAATCGGTGAAAGGGAAACATTTATAAAAATACCTCTTTTGTTGTTTGCAGATGATATGGTTATTTTAGGAAGGGACGTAGGGGAGGTTCAAGGAATGCTTGATACCTGTGGAAAAGCAGCAGATGAACTAGATGTGGTATTTAACGAAAAGAAGAGCGCTATTTTAGTATTTTCGGGGGTTACATTGGAGCGGAAGCTAAGGTTGCAGAGAAAGGAGTTAGAGTATCGAGATCAATATAAATATTTAGGTGTAACTATGGCGTCAATGGTAGAATTGTTGAATGTGAAAGAAACGTTAAGAATAACGAAAGCAGACAGGGGTAGGAATTCGGTAATGTGCAAAAACGTATGGGAATTCAATAGGTACGAGGTGTGTTCAAAAAGTGTCGCGACTTTTGAATTTTCGCGGGTTACGTATATTCGAATTTCGATTTTTTGTGGCGTTATGTTGGTACTCATGTCTCTCACTTATGCCGACAAGCTCGGCCATTTTGAATGTTCACTTAATTGTTGACAGCTGCTTTGCTTGCACGTGTTTTGGATCGTCTTCGATTTTTACCTATTCAAAAAAATGGATCAAAGAACCTGTATCAAATGTTGTGTGAAAAACGAAATTAAGTGCGCGGATGCATTCCGAATGTTGACTGTGGCATACGGAGAAGCTACCTTGGACCGAAGCAACGTTTATCGGTGGTACAAAATGTTCTCAGAAGGCCGAGAAGATGTGAACGACGAAGAGCGTGCCGGACGCCCGAGCACTTCAACAACAGACGAAAAAATTAATGAAGTGGAGAAAATGGTATTGGCCAATCGTCGAATCACCGTTAGAGAAGTTGCTGAGGACCTAAACATATCGATTGGCTCGTGCCATTCGATTTTTATCAATGATTTGGGCATGAGACGGGTCGCCGCGAAATTCGTACCAAAATTGCTCAATTGCGACCAAAAACAGCATCGCATGAACATTGCTAATGAGATGTTGGACTCTGTCCGCGACGACCCAAATTTGCTCCAGAGGGTCATAACTGGTGACGAATCGTGGGTTTATGGTTATGACGTGGAAACCAAAGCTCAATCATCTCAATGGAAGCTGCCGCACGAACCAAGACCGAAAAAAGCGCGCCAAGTTCGGTCGAATGTGAAAGTTTTGCTGACAGTTTTCTTCGATTGCAGGGGCGTGGTGCATCATGAGTTCTTGCCACAGGGTAGAACGGTCAATAAGGAATATTACCTGCAAGTTATGCGCAATTTGCGCGAAGCAATCCGCCAGAAACGCCCGGATTTGTGGAAGAACAAAAATTGGCTTTTGCACCACGATAACGCCCCTGCTCATACATCGTTGCTTGTGCGCGAGTTTTTGGCCAAAAACAACACACTAATGATGCCGCAGCCACCGTATTCCCCAGATCTGGCCCCCTGTGACTTTTTCTTGTTCCCTAAACTGAAGAGGCCCATGAAAGGACGACGTTACGCTACGCTTGACGAGATAAAGACGGCATCGAAGGAGGAGCTGAACAAGATAAAAAAAAATGGTTTTTTGAAGTGCTTCGAAGATTGGAAAAACCGTTGGCACAAGTGTATAATATCTCATGGGGATTACTTTGAAGGGGACAAAATAGATATTCATGAATAAATGAATAACTTTTGAAAAAACACAAAAGTCGCGATACTTTTTGAACACACCTCGTATGTGGTCACAAACAACATTTGGAAGGCACTGTATGTGCCAGGGCTGACATTTGGAAACGCTGTTCTAGTGCATAGCTCGGGTTTATGGAGGAAATTAGAAGGGATTCAGAGAGAAGTAATTAGATTTTCATTGGGTTGCCGTTTCAATTGTAGCAGAGAGTTTCTTGAAGGGGAGGGGGGTATGTTAAAGTTTATCGAAAGAGAAGTGCAAAGTAAGCAGAGGTATTGTAGTAGAATTAGGACATTAAGTAACGAACGATGGGTAAAAAAGATACAGTGGGTAAAAATGGCAATGGGAGTAAAAACAAAATGGGACAGGAGGGTAGAATTTGCGGCAAGACAGATAGGACTCACCGGCAAACAATGGACAGACACTGCTATGTCCAGTGGGCAAATTAAAATTAGGGTAAAGGCAGCATACACCCAGAAGTGGCGGACAGCACTTATGCAGAAAACTTTTAAAACAAGTATACGGGAATATAAACTTGGAAAGGAGTGGAGTAGCATGGTTATATGATAATACAAGAGGCAGCGGGTTGTTAGCGGATGCAAGGGCCGGTATGTTAGACACAAGAGTACAGCGAAACAGCTACGAGGAATTAGAAACAACGGTTTGTCGAATATGCAGTAAGAGAGAAGAAACTGTAGATCATCTGGTTAGGGAGTGTGAACAACTGGGAGGAACTAGGGATTTAGAATTAGGGGAGGCGCTGGGATTAGGCAAGGATGCAGAAAAGGCACAGATAGAGATTACGAAACAGAGGCTATCCCGATAGAAGGTGTTCAACACATAAGGGCAAAGTAACTGGAGACCACAATATAGGTAATTAATAGCTGCAGCGTTATGCGCCCCTGATATAAAAGGGTGATATGTGTACACACACTTATCAAGCAAATAAACTAATCAATCAATCAATCAACAGTAATGATTAGTAGAGGCATGTCTAAAGAAAAATATATATATATATACAGGGTGTATGAATAATCTTGCCTAAAACTCAGTGGCATGTTTAAAATCAGTGAGAAAATCACCAGGAACACTTATATTAGGTAAGTCAAAAAGTTCGTCGGCTTTTTTACCCGATTTTAAAGAGCCTTATTTATGCAGACAACAGTATTTTTATTCAATGATATATTGACCGTTTTGTTCGATAACCTTCGCCCATCGCCTCGGTAGATCCATGATTCCTTTCTCCCAGAACGTCTTGTCCTTTTCGTCGAAATACTGAGTGAGGTGATTTTTTTTTAGCCTCCAAAGATTCAAATGTTGTGCCATCAAGGGAGTTCTGGAGAGACCTGAACAAGTGATAATCAGATGGTGCGAGGTCGGGACTATAAGCTGGGTGCGGCAGCACATCCCAGTCAAACTCCGCCAATTTTTGCCGGGTGGCCAAACTGTTGTGTGGTGTCGCCTTATCATGTTGAAAAGTGACGCCCCACCTGTTTGACAATTCCGGGCGCTTCGTTGCTTCAAATCTTCGAGTTGTCTGCAGTAGACGACGGAGTTGATCGTCTGACCCATTGGAAGCAGCTCAAAATACACGACGCCCTTACAGTCCCACCAGCAGCACAGCATAACCTTCTTCTGATGAATTTCGGGTTTAGGGATAGCTGCGGCCTGAGAACCTCTGGGGACCCAACTTCTTTTCTGTGTTACGTTTCTGTAGAGTATCCATTTTTCATCGCCGGTTATCAATCTCCTCAGAAATGGCTCATTCGAGTTCTTCCGGAGGAGTGCGTGACAGGTATCGACTTGCCCTTCAAGCTACCTATCATTGAGGTCGTGTGGTAGCCAGATATTCCGCTTGCACGAGAAACCTGCATCATGGAGGCGATTCCAAACGGTTCCGTGGGAGACTCCCGTTACATCTTCAATTTCTTTTATGGTCAAACCTGGGTTTGAAGTAACCAGGCTTATGACTTCGTCGGTCTCCACAACATTGGGTCGTCCTGACCTCGGTTCATCTTCGAGATTGAAGTTTCCAGCTGTGAAATGGGCGAATCGCTTTTCGACTGTGGATTTGTGTACTGCGTTTTCGCCGTAGACTGCACATATCCTCCGGGTTGTTTGCGCTGCACTTATGCCTTCACGGTAGGAGAACAACATAATGTGTCGAAAATGCGTATTTTTGTCCTCCATTGCAAACAGCTGCCAATTCCGCAAACGAAACGGTAAAATTGGAACCGGAATACCGTCGCGCCGCCACGGGTCTGCTCCTGAATGTAAACACCCAGCCGCACTCTTAGGCGGCCCTGCTGCAGAGCGCGGGAATTTCAAAAATGTGGTCCCAGAAAGCCGACGAACTTTTTGACTTACCTAATAGTACGATAATATAATTTTACAAACTCTTCTTAATAGCACAATAGTTCCGGCTCTAGTTAGGCCTAGATGCAGAATTTCCTTCGGTATGCCGTTTCTTTAATTAAATAATGCGTTCTCTTACAATCGTGCATATTATGAACGTATGTGGGAGATCCACTCTAGAGTGTTTTAGTTTATCAGAGTCATTAATATAGGAAGTAGTCTTACACTGACTGGTGATGCCTGCGTCTTGGTACATCATCTGTTTATCTGCTCATACGAAATGATATCATAAGTGAACTCCCTTAAGTTGTTGCGATCATCACGTCATTACGGCGTCATATAACCACACCACTAACCGCATTTGACAAATTCTTAATTTAATGATTAATAGTCGTCGCCTGCGCCCGACGATAGGCCTTATTGCCGCCTTGGTTACATCGCGTCTTGTTCTCCAACTCAAAAAGATATCAGCTCATTAATATATAACGAATCTCAGTTCTTTAGACTTTTTATCGTCGTTTTATGGCTGGCGCAGCTGATTGCCGGGTCTTTGATGGCATCTCTCAACGAAGAGAGCAGAAGCCTACTAAGATAACGCACAGTTGCCAAAATGTCCCATCCGTTGTTGACAAGCTAAACCAACCAAACGCTCTACGAGGGCGCGATTACCAAGTGGGCACGGCTATGTGGAGAAGAGTTTATTTAATCTCTCGCTGCTCTCTCCCCCTTCTGGATTGACCCCCCCCCCAAAGCGAACCGGCTTGAACGAATTGTTCAACAGCTACTCGATTCAGATTTTATTTTTAGATGACCAGTATTTTATTTACAGACAAACTTAAATCGTCGACTATGTTATTTTCTTTAGAGCGGGAACATGTTTTGCGCACACCCGACCAATTTTGCTATTTTATAATAGGGTTTGGTGCATATTGCTGATTATATATATATATATATATATATAGATCTATATATAGAAAGAGAGAGAGAGAATTTGATTCTTCATTTTAGGAAGTTTAAATCCAAATCCACATGCAAATATATACGTATATACGATCATAATTTATAAACATAGTACTAAACGCATGTATATATATGTACTTATTTTGTAAAAACGTATGACAAATCTGTCCAAGACATAACAGTAGTGTTAGTATGTCGCAACAAGCCCTATTCAAGAAGTCCTTCCTTTCCGCCTCTCTCTCTTTGTTTCTCTTCTTTTTTTTTCTTAAAAAATAAAATACATTCTGATGTCTTTGCTGCTATACCAGCAGCACTGCAATAACAACACAGGCGGTCGAAAAATCTGTTGCTGGTGACAAGACAAGATAGCCCTCCCCACAAAAAGGTAAACTCGAAGTTTTTTTCGCGCTTTTTTATGGTTAGCGTTCACCCATCTCATTCGTCGTGCGTCTGTGGTAAACTGCTAAAGAGTCAAACAGGCAGACAGTCAAAAAGTCAGACAATCGGAACCTCAAATGCTGCGGCGCCAGACGATAGGAGAAGAGACGACCCTCTGGAGAAGCAGTCAGCAGCAGAGAACGCTACTGACTGGACAACGCGACGGTTAGACGGACAAACGAACGGATGAACGGCGGGGTCTTCTTGATTGAACGACAATACATTACGTACTGCGAGTACTGCGAGTCGTTTCCGATGAAACCTGATGATCGTGTTGACGTTGGCTGTGCCGATGGTGGCAGTTGAGGTAGCCCAAGTTCCGTCGCTGCTTTTGCTGTTGTTGCGGTTGCTGTTGTTGTTGCGGTTGTTGTTGTTGTTGCGGTTGTTGTTGTTCTTGCGGTTGTTGTTGTTCTTGCGGTTGTTGTTGTTCTTGCGGTTGTTGTTGTTGTTGTTGTTGTTGCGGTTGTAGTTGTTCTTGCGGTTGTTGTTGCTGTTCTTGCGGTTGTTGTTGTTCTTGCGGTTGTTGTTGTTCTTGCGGTTGTTGTTGTTTGTGCTGTTGTGTTGTGCTGTTGTTGTTGCTGCTGTTATTATCGCTGTTGCTCTTGTTATCATTGTTGTCGCTGTTGCTGGCGTCGCTTCTACTGCCGGTAATGATGAAGAGAGCAAGCACATCGAGTTGATATGGAACCACCGCTAGGAAGCGACAGCGGCGGCAGCAGCAGCCGCTTCTGCTGATGTCACAGGCAAACAAACCAACCTCAACGATGCACAACGATAGATATCGTGTCGTCGTCGTGTCGTGTTGATGTTTTTCTGAAGAAGCAACTCAAACGAAGAGCTCACATCTGGGCGATCTGTGTGTATCATTCTTCGGTTTTTCATTCGGCTGTGAGCCGGCCGCTTGGCGACCCGGCGATGGCCAGCAGTTGACGAGGCTGTCGACAACGTTAACAATTGCAATACCGAAACACCAGGGAGACAGACATTAGTCTTGGCGCTCGGAGTGGTGTTGACATCGTTGATAGCTCACCGACATCAACAATAGCATCAAAAGCTGCAACGACAACAACAGCAGCCACAGCAGCAGCAGCAACAACAACAACTGCAGCAGCAACAACAACAACTGCAGCAGCAGCAGCAACCACAATAACAATGCGTTTAATTCAGTGCGCTAGCCACAAAAGTCACTTCATTACGGCGTTCCTTCTCTTTCTCCTTGTGGCAGTGCCTGCTGCTGCTCTCACAGCTCTCAATAAGATGAGCTTCTCGCCTGTCGTTTGTGGTTGGCCCTTCGTAACGATTGTGGCATTTGGCGTTCCTCAGTACTGGGTGGCGTTCTGCATCTTCTGCACTCTATGCTATCACACCTGCCTTCGGCGCGTGGCGGGACAGCAACCGTGCGCGATTAACTGATCAGTAATGAAGCCGAAAGCAAGCCGTCCACCTCTATCGGACAACAAACATCGTCATCAGCATCACCACGAATCGTCTTCATCATGTCATGGCGAAGATTATGCGAGGCTAATGATGATGTGGACGTCCGTGAAAAAGCGTCGGTGTTTTGGCAGATTTGCGGCATAAAAACGGCAGCAACGCAAAGGACCGATTGGCGTTGTCGTACGATCACGCCCAGTTGGTCATCTAGACGAAAGATTCCAGTTCTCCCCTATTCTATCTACTACACTCGCGAAAGCGAATTAACCGTACATACTGAGAATGAGGGAAAAACCTACGGCGGCGGCATTCGATTTTTTCCCGTAGGTTGTCTGATCGCGGTTGTTGGTAGCGGCAAACGCTTCAAGCGGGGTTGGTAGTCACCCTTCATATGTAGAGAACTACTCTGGGGCTTTAGAGTTAGCCTCAGGCGTGTGTTACATCCATCTCACAAAATTCCAAGTGTTACCCTACTTTATTCGGCTACATGCGGCCTTTTTGCTTAACCAGTACTTCAATTACAGCAGCAACAAATACGAGCCACTGCTACACTGTCGGCTCACTGCTGCTGAACGACTTCGGCAGTTCAGTTAAAGGCGCACGAAATTGCAAAGCTGCCATGTCGAACCGCATTTGCGGTAACCACCGATGCTGTTACTTACCATATTCTGTATATATATATATATATATATATATATATACAGGGTTTCCCGGAACGTTTTTGAGAGCGATATAAGGAATAGTAGAGCTCGTTAGTGTCACAAAATGTAGTAATTTCACTCTCACTCCGAAACAAGGCTTCTTAGAGATCATGTTCCATTGGAAATAGATTTGCTTTAACGAGCTCTACAATTCTTTATATAGCTCTCGAAAACGTTCTGGAAAACCCTGAATATATATATATATATATATATATATATATATATATATATATATATATGATACTACAGCAAAAAGTTATAGCATTGTGAATAAAACAGATTGCATATATAAATATATATACCTGTATATATGATACTACAGCAAAAAGTACTAGCATTGTGAATAAAACAGGATGGAGAGAGGAAAGGGCAGGGAACCTGCCGGTGTTACGTGCTGACGTGCATTGTGGCAGTAATCTACTTGCTCTTCTTCTTTTCGTTGAGTCCCTTGCTCTGTGATGAGCTTGTGTTGCTTTTCTTCCCGTTTGTTTCTGTTTGTCTCAGTAAGTTGATCTGTTGTTGTGTTCTGTTTTTTTTTTCAACAGACAACCCTTTTTATCATCAGCATCACCACCATCAGCGCCGCCACGAGAATCGCGTCAATCTGGTGGATAATTTGCTCGGATAATCGCTTGCAACCGTTTCACTTGCTACAACTGTTTCTGTCACTACTAACTACTACTACTACTACTACTACTATTGTACTATGACTACCACTGATGCCGCTACGGTAACTTCAGCTGAGCGGTACAGTAGTCCAAACGTTCAATCTACAGCTGGCGCGTCCGTCGTGTCGAGACAGCTTCGGCGGGGGTCGTGGGGTGGTTGCTCGATAGGCCACCGGCAAGGCAAAGGGGGACGGGGGTGTGTAGCACCCACTCTTAGAAGCGAGTTCGTGTCCCCGATGTCTGCTGACGCAACCAACCAGCAGCGGAAGCGGAACGACAACGACGACTGTCTGTTGATGTCATTGATGATTCCACTTGTCCCTTGCTTGTAGAGGCAACCGCTGCTTCTGCTACAGCTGCTGCTGCTTCTGCAATGGCTTTTCCAGCGGTGACTTTCCCTGGTACGGCCGGCTGCTGCAGTTTTGTGCCCACCTCCACCCTGCCTCTCCCGCTCGGACGAACATGTGTGTGTATGTGCCTGCTAGTGTCTGTGGGGGCTGCAATACCCCCACAGAGTGTACATCGAGTCTGCCATCGCTGCCGCTACTTTGGCTGCTGTTGTTGTTGTTGTTGTCGTCATCGTCCTCGGAACACTAGAAGCAGCCAAAAAAGAGGGAAAATAACATATTGGCGACATATCGCAGTCGTGTCAGCACTGGTTGTAGTAGTAGTAGTAGTGGTAGTAGTAATAGTGATAGCGTTGGCTGTAGAAGTCGTCATCGGTCGTCGTATTAGCCAGTAACAGCAGTCTCATAGAAGTGGGAGAAGTCGTACCAGTTGTAGTAGTCAGCTGAAGTAGGAGAAGTAGGTGGTGAAGATGAAGAAGAAGTAGAAGAAGCAAAAGTCATATCCACGCTATCCGATCCGGCCGCACCGCGTGAAGCAAGCATCGTAGCAATGACGAGTAGCTTCTCTCTCTCTCTCTCTTTTTCTCGCTCTCTCGCAGGAGAGGACACGACATGTAGAAAAGGAGTCAACTGTTTCGTCCTTCGTTGGTCGTGTGCTACTTCGTCATCATCATCGCAGCAGCACCAGCAGCGTCCGCTCATCCGGGTAGTGCCACCCTCTGGAGCTGACGCGTCCGCCTTGCGACGTCGGGAGATGCGTGGCAGAAGGGGGGAGGGGGAAGGGTGTGGGGGGCAGAATCAGGACAGAACAATTGTAGTAGTAGTATTGGAGAAATTGTCGTTTGATCGTTTGATTGGAGAGGTTTGCGGGCCAACCGAACAGGCCATGATCGCAAGCAGCCAGCCAGTCAGTCAGCCCGCTAGCTAGATAGGCCAGCTGTAGGACAGACAAGCTGTAGCAAGCAGGCAGGCCACCGAAGGCATGAGAGAGACACGACGACGACGACAGCGACAAGCATGTGCAGGCGACGGACCAGCGACAAGCTGTTCTGTTTGCTGCCGGGCTGACACGGATAAACTCGATAGGGCCCCGCCCGACACGAACTTGCGAAGAAGAGCCGATGTCTTCCTTCCCTACCCACCCCCCTTCACTGTGTCTGCCCTCTTTTCTCTTTCTCTCTCTCGTCCGCTCTCTATACCCCTCCCTCACACAGTTTTCCTTCCGACATCTATTTACATCTCAGTCGCGTTCAGTTTTGATCGTTCTATCTATCTTCTTTTTTCCTCTCTCTGTCCCCCTCACTCTGTGGTGTCTCTGCTTCGCTTGTGCCCCTCGTTTTAGTTCTTCAGTAGTGAGTGAATCAATGTAGGCGCTGCTGTCTCGTTGTTGGCAAACGCACGCGACGGCCTCCCAGCGAGGCCAAGCGATGGCGGGCGGCGTTTTTGTGTCAGATCGTGTAACTTCTTCCCCGACGGGACCACCGCTTTTCCTGGTCCGCGCGGGCCAGGCTCGAGTCCAGCTGAGGAGAAGGAGGAGAACGAGGCGGCGGAGACGACGACGACACGACGCCGGCATGTCCTTGTCCCGAAGACATCTCGATGTCGCTTGGGTTCGGCGCCCGACACATACAGACGACACGCAAGACTCCTCACTCCCATGTGCCGCTTGTACGACGCCGACCGAAGAAACGTAGGCAAAAGAACTCCTGTCGAAGCGCAAAGTGGAACAAGTTCAACAGGCCGAGCGGAGAAAGACCTACCCAGCGTAGGTCGACTCGTACACTCACCACAACGGTTGTTGTTCCCGTTGTCGTGTTCGTTGTTTGCCGTTGCCGATACCAACAACAACAACAACAACAAAGGACACATTAGTAACGCTTGTACTGCGAGTTCTTCTGGCGCCAATACGGCACTCGACGTGACGACCCGACTACGGCCACTGAAACGTTTTCGAACATGACGCCTCAAACAGCCTCCCTCTACACAAACCGAAACCGAGGTAGCGCAAAAAATCTAGAGGATCAGAAAGAGAAATCAGATGTAGCAGAGGACAGGATGGCAGCGTGGGCTGGCATAGACAAGCCGCGCTGCGCCCGATCGCTTGGCTAGTTTTAGGAAAAAACATGAACAACTACAACGTCAACAACAGCAACAGTAACACGTCGGCTCCGACTGAACTAGGGGGCGGTGTAATTCCTCTGTGTTCCTCTCGCTGGAACAACAACAACAACAATAACCGCAACTGCGTCTACTACTGCTAGTGCTGTGTCAGTTGAGAATGGATGTCAGTGAGGCTTTCGGGGTTTGTTTTTGCCACTACCACCGGACCTCTACGCTCTTCTCTCCGGTCAGGCAGTTGATCCGTCCGAACGAAAATGTTGTAGAACGGGGCCCAAAGGGTACTGTAGATGGCTTGAGGAACCAACTAACGTCGACGAATTTTGGCACTACAGCTTAACTGATCACGTGTGGCGAAATGTGGCGACGAGTGAAAAGTTAACCCAAATGGTCGTTATTGTCGGCGAACATTTTTGACGACCAGAGAAACCAAAGGAGATACAGATAAGAAAACATCGATGTTCAGACGGAAGTGTATCCGAGTCGACAAGGAAATCGTTGCTGTACACACTGCAGGCAATGAGCTTTAGCTTTATAACAGCGGGCTCATTTTGCTGTTGAATGCGTGTTGGTGATGCACGGCATGAATTAGCGGCGAAACGCGCCAGCGAAATGAGCACAGGTAGCGTCGAGCTCGTTTGGGCTTGAACTACGACATCGTTATTTTTTTTCGTTTGCGAAACAAGAACACCTAGAAGTTCGTATAGTCGTCGTCACCCCGCTCCTGTCTATCTCACGTTTATGATGGTAATGAACAGGCATCATTATTATTGTTGTGTTACGTCAGCCTGTTACCTGCTGTGGTGCTCAAAAGATACAAAACATGAAGCGTATCGTATCGTATACGAGCGTTCTATTTCCGAAATCCCACCTGACGAGCGAAACGAGAAGTTAGTCAGCAGAGCATCAACCAACCTCCTCTAAGCAAGCCAATTAAAGGCTTATCAGCAAGTACCGTGCAGTAGTTTGGGTTCTTTTCCTTATCGCCTGCCTGGCCGGCCGGCAGTCTATCTGTCTGCGTGCTGTGTTATCTGCAACGTTCCGCGCCGTACGCCAGCTCTGCTTCTTGTGCAAACGATGGGAACAGTCATATCGTGGTTGTTGCACTACACTCAGACAGACAAACAGACGTATACAAATATATGTATATATATATAAAGATAGAGAGAGAGAGAAGGGAGAGATAGAGAGAGAGAATAGATGAGGAGAGAGAAGAGAGAGAGAGAGAGTGATAGATATAGAGAGATAGATATAGAGAGGGAGAGAGAGAGAATAGGATAGAGAGATAGATAGATAGAGATAGATGTAGAGAGAGAGAGAGTAATAATAGATATAAATAAGATAAGTTATATATATATATATATATTATTATATATATATTATATTATATATATATATATATATATTATATATATATAGTATTTATATATATATATATATATATATATATATATAGTATACAACGTATAGAGATAGAGAAGGCGCACGAGATAGATAGAGGGACAGATAGATAATGACCCTATGCGACTACATGCAAGCTGTCCCTCTGGACTGGTCGTTAGTTGGAAACGAAAGAGGAGCGGGATTACATAAAGATACAAACGTTTAACAAGGCCGTAAGCGCTCTTGTTATTCTGGACGGTCCTGTTGGCGCTTGTGATTTGTGCTTAGACGGTGACACGACTTGTTTGTACGATGTGCCACAACTTGTTTAACATGAACCTGACATGCCGTATAGCCGGTTGAGGAGACATTGCCGGGAGAGGAGGGGAATTTATTCACGTAATAATTATTGTAATTCGAATTGACGGAGGCAGCTCTTACCACAACGGCGTATACGGCAATTTACGGTCCGAAGTGGATGGGGTATGTCTGGTAGAAGATACGGGTTGGTTTTTTGTTTATCGCAAATGTGCACAATTTTACTAAATGCTGAATGTCCAACTTTAAGCCCCACAACCACTACATTCTTTTCAAATAATAATTTATTAGTATAACAACTTAAACCAATACGACGAAATAACTACAGGGTTGACAATAGTACGATCTATCCTGACAGCAGCGTCCTTAGCAAGAAAGCTGAAAATGGCATCGACAACACTATCAGTTGTTGTTGTTGTTGTTACAGCACAAACGCCAACGATATCACCATAGCCGATGACACAACAACAACAACAACAACAACAACAACAACAACAACAACAACAACAAGACCACAACAGCCTCGAACATGATATCAATCAACAACAGACTCGACTACCATGCCAATGACAACTGATTATCATCATGACAGAATAAACTTAATGACCATCGATAAATAATTACCAACAGCACCGAAGTACCACGGATGCGTAGATATTTACATATGCGCTAGTGATATCAAACTGACGGTGCCACTGGCCAGACATACTCTCGGCAAGTGTCAAACATTATCTGGTGCATGTTATGTCAACTTGGAACGCGACCTTTGTAATGGTTGTTATTATTTTTATTATTATATATTTATCATCACTCTTGTTCAGCTAGTGCAATCTAGTGAGGTGTAAACGGTTATCTGACATTTATTATTCACTAGCGCATGCCATGATGTTCACAATGAAATAATAATAATAATAATAATAATAATAATACCCTTATCGTTATTATCACAACTATCAACATTGTTAAAGTCGCCATTAAGACTCATGTAAACAAGCAGGTAATCCACTAATCAGAACCTGATCGAACAGCAGTTGTCATTCATCGGTTTTTTGTTGTTGTTGTTGTTGTTGTTGCTAATGCTGTTGTTGTTGTTGCTACTGTTGCTGCGATTTTTCTTGCTATTGTCCTCGTCGTTGTCAGCGGCGCCGTCTCCGCCGCCCTTGTCCACATGATGGTTATCGCTGTGACGCTGCTTGAGCCGAGTGGTGGCGTATTGAACGCGTAGCGACGTAAACGAGCGAACGCCGCGTCGAAACGCGGACGAGAAGTGCAAACGCGGCGTCTGCTGGATATCCAATCCACGACGTCATATATACGATGAGAATACTTCGCTTCGTGATTCGTGTATCTTGCGCGAGCGCATACACACGCAGACACAGACGACACACACACTCGCAGACACATAGATAGAAACCTGTGGCTGTTCAATCAACCTGTTCAAAATGGTAACGATGAGCAGTAATAACAACAAGAGCAACAACAACTACCAAGCAACCACAGCAACAACAACAACAACAACAACAACAACTACTACTACCAAGCGCCACCAAGACATATATATAGAGAGAGAGAGTGAGGTTTGGAGAGAAAGAGCCTCTGGCCAAGAAAACACACATAACGGTGTGTAAATAGTGTAGCAGTGAAGTCAAATGTGTAGAGCAAAGCGTAATTGTAGCCAAGCGCACGTACTGTGTTCACGTATTTTGTTCGTGCCATATCATTGCGGCAACGGCGGCAACGTACTGACTACATGACTACTTCGGATCGCCGTGTTTGTTGCTCACTGAGACATTTCCGGCCGTCGTCGTCGTCGTCGTCATCTTCATCGATGCAAACCGTTTTGTTGTTGTTGTTGTTGTTGTTGTTGTTGCTGCTACTGTTGTCGTGGCGGTTGTTGTTGTTGTCGTTGTTGTTGTTGTTGTTGTATTGTTGTCGTGGTGGTTGTTGTTGTTGTTGCTGTTCCTCGCACTGTCGTCGCTGCCTTGGTGATCCGTCTGTTAGTCGCTTAAACGGACGGACAGGCAGACAGTCAGGAGGCCGAATCCGTCCCCGTCATGACGGTTGTCGACGCTACGACTTTATGACGCTCATATCTGATTCAAGCTATCAGCTGGCATGTTTGCGACGACTGGCGATGCTGCTGCTGCCGCTGGATTATGCTACCTACTACTGATGTTGATTCTGCGGTTGTTGTTGTTGTTGCAGACATTGTTGTTGTTGCAGACGTTGGTGTTGTTGTTGTTGTTGTTGCTCTTGT
The DNA here is from genome assembly GCA_003439945.1 of Dermanyssus gallinae. NCBI lineage: Eukaryota > Metazoa > Arthropoda > Arachnida > Mesostigmata > Dermanyssidae > Dermanyssus > Dermanyssus gallinae. The sequence continues at coordinate 361,094 of QVRM01004332.1, read as the reverse complement.
CGTTGTTACTATTGCTGTTCTTGCTAGTGTTGTTGCTATTATTGTTTGTTATCGCTTCGATGACTGTTAGTGCTGTTGTCGCGGTTACTGGTTCTGTTGTTGATGTTCACGCAGAAGTCCGGAAGAATCGGCAATAACATGAGCAGAGGTTTTAATGATTATATGTAGCTGTAAAAGTGCCAACAGTATACGTTGTGTTAATGATAATGGTAGGTCATAGGTTTGTGGTCAAACCCACACACTATATATATATATATAAGACCATTGTGTACACACATATACATGTATATATATATATATATATATATATATATATATATATATATATATATATATATATGTATATATATATATATACGTGTACATAATGGTCTTTATTTATCTAAAATTTCACTAACAATTTACTTCTTCTTCTTTATGCTTTTACTAATTTTGAGAAACGCTTTCAAAATTAGTAGTAGAAAGTACACTACTGCTTACAATATTAAAAATAGGGGAGCTTCTCCTAGGCGATCGCAGTTGCAATTCACAGGCCTTGTTAAAGATAGATATTTTTTATGACAAACAATGAGTTGGCGTTACAGACCCGTCACCTTTGACGTTTCTGCTTGGAAATATATTAACGAACCAGTTTATCTTTTCACCTGGAGCGCATTGTTCAACCGTAAAGTTTATAGAAACACCTGTCTACTACTCCAAAAAGCTCCCGCCGACTACAACACCAAAGGGAGTCGTCATTCGGAAGTAACCAAAACACATATCATGAAGATTGGTTTTGAATGGTGGCCACGTAAGTGTGACATGTTAGACTTGCCAGTAGTAATGGCGCAAAACGCAAACATTATGATGACTAAACACTTCTTCTCAGAAGGCCTAACTGCAACGAGAATTGAAGCTGAAAAACTGTGCGAAAAGTCCATAACCTTGTAATGGCAAAATAAAACTGCGCGAAATAGCGATAGTCTAGCATATCATATTTTGCGTCAACATTCGTGTATGGAAAAAATTAAGCAGAGTGGCTACCACACGAGCTAACGATGGAGTAAAAACGAATTCTATTTAGAGAACAAGTTGGAGGGTTGATACGAAAGCCGCAGCACTGGCCACAGCCAAAGTCATCAGTACGAAGCGACATTTAAACGACAGGTTGGTAACCCAACCTGGTCACCTGGACCTAAAGGTTCTGTTGCAGTTGAAGCCCGAGAGCAATAGAGATTTTGCCCAGCACACTGTTGGCCCACGCTATGTCCGCTCCTTAGAAGTTCTTGAATCTTTTTACTTTAATTGACAGGTTTGTCGTCAGCAAAATAGTCGATTATTTAATTGATTTAAGTAATGCTCAACTATTATTGTAAAATTAATTAATGTAAAACGAATGCGGAGAGGACTTAGAAGGAAGTCTGGGGGAACTTCTAGCTGTGTCGCATCCGAAAGAGCATCGTCAATGCAGGTCCGAGGGCTTCTCTTCTTGAAGGTGAAATGAACACCATTTGCACGACATTTCGTCAATACTAAGCCGGAGTAGTGACAGCAAAAGTCCACTGCGATTTAAGCAGAGTCAAACGTCTTGGATGAATAAGGACTACTCCAGAAACGGCATCATTGCTGTCAAATGAACTGAGTGACATCATTTCGGTTGAGCGTCCCTTCCATACTGAGTGTGATATTACTTCTGTCGTCTTTAGTGCTAATGAAAAAAATGCTGAGCCTGCGTATAGATTGATTGAACATATGGACTACGTGCCTATAGGATTTATTTACCATCTAGCTTTAGCATTCTGGTTGTTTCCCCAGCACGTCCCAGTTATGCTTTACCAGGGTACGTATGCATCCGGGCATCGATTTCGTTTTCTTTACCTCTTGATCGTAATAATGCATAATCTTTACGTTTGGTTTGTACGCATGCTTTCCCAATGATTATTTCACCACTTGCCGGTGCCACAAATCAAAAGTAGCGTCGAAACGAATGTAAAAAATCTATTTAAAAACGGGCGAGCGCATTGCTGGGATGTTCCTAATAATAGAGTGGAGTTCAAGTTTCGGTCATGAGCCGTTGGTGGAAACGTATATTGTAGTGCCTGATAAAAATTCTTTTCCGAGAAGACCCAGGCTCAGTATGACCTTCCTTCATTTTTCTACAGAAACCTTGATAAAATTGTAGTCTAAAAAATCTATATGACAATGCATCAACAGTGTAATGGCCAACACGAAAACGGCATGTTATAAATATATATATATACAGTATGCCGGAGGCGGTTAAGGTTGGAAAGAAAGAGATCAGGAAAGCTATAAAATGTACGGAGCCGACGTTACCTGACACGTGTGGATTTTTTCCTATATTAACACCTTTGCCGTATCGTCTTGTATAACAATACTATTTTGATCTAGCGTCATGGATGGATCGAACAAGTTGGAGTTGAAAGACTTGCAGACATTTGTCGCCGTGGTCCGACGATTACCCGGTGGAGCGTAATCGCTGCGTCTTTCTTATCGTAACTTGCCCTTAAAGTTAAACTTATCAACAACATGTATTGATTGAATAGCGACAAAGAAGACACTAGAAGCTGAATCGTCTGTATTGCGAAAGCAACAACAGCATCGACGACAACGACGACCGAAAGATCAAGTACAGCAATGTCAGCGATGAGAAAACACTGATTTACGTAGATATCTGTACAGTTACGAAATTGTGTATCGGCTGGGCTAGGAAGCAGGTGGCATCGGCAATTATAATAACAACAACAACAACTCGTCACAGCGGTAGCTGATGATAAAGGCGACGCTGTCGTTGTTGTTTTCATATCTATGATCGTGTTTCTTAGAACAATCGGCTTTTGAATAGAGTCGCTATTATATTATTTACCGCTATAACATTTTTTAACGGATTCCTGTTTCTCTTTTGGCAGCGAGCACGAGTGCGTAGTTTCTTTGGACTATCCCGTCACTCTCGTTGTCTCGCTCTTCCTTTCTGTTGTTTTTTTTTTGCTTTTTTCTTCCGCTTTTGCCCTTTCGGTCGATCTATGTCCGGCGCTGTGTCCTAAAGTAATTAACTAGTGAACCAGCGCGCGGGTGGGCGGTTGAACGTACAGACAGACGTTGTAAGTGGATCTGCATTATCAGAGCAAAGAGTAGACAGTGAAGCGACAGACATGAAACACGAGAGTAGTGAAAATGTGTGTAGCGAGCACAGAAAAAACGACAACAACAACAGCAGCAGCAGAACAGCAGAAATGAAGATGACAAATTTCCAAAGAAAAAACAGGCGACAAATTGCAGCAGCGGCAGTACAAAAGACGAGACGATTCATGCGTCTTCGTATAGCTCATCACGTGTAGCCAACGACAACGACAACGTTCATGGTATAACACGGCGACACAGTGTGAACTGGACGAAAGGGATAAATTACTACGCGCGTTTCGCTACACCAACGAGCCCTGTCGTTAGCGGCTCTAGTCAAGCGCACGTACAAATATATGTATATATGTATCTATATATATATATATATATATTTCATACGTTTCTCTCTCTATAGAAAGAGAGAGAGAGAGAGAGAGAGAGAGAAACGAGAGTGAGAGACATAGCAAAATAGACCATATTTCAAATGTGTAGTCAATTGACTGTGAGCTCCCAAGCAGGCGTAACACGCAACAACCACGACGTCAACAACGACAACAACAACACAACAGCAGCAAGTAGCAAGCAGTAGCAGTAATAATGACAATAAACATGATAGTAGTCATAACAAGTGACTATAATAATAATAACAATAAAAAAAAACAACAGAATAGGCTCGTAATTGGCGTCGACTTGATCACGCGCGACAACTTGAATACCAATTTGCTGCTGCGAGCTGACCCTCTGCTTCTCTCGTGGTGGTGGTGGTGGTGGTGTTAACAACCTGTTGGTTGGTCTCCGTCGAGCCAATGTCATTGTGACATCCGACTACCCAGGGCAAACGATGCTGCGATTTGGCTTCGCGCCTCCTCCTTCTCGTCGTTAGCAATGTACCATGGATTCGAATGTTTTGGCTGTCACTACTCGTGTCGCGCCGCTGCTGCTACACAACACATTAGAAATAGTGTGCGACAGAAATATCCGTCATATATATATATATATACATGTATATATGTATATATATATATATATATATATATATATATATATATATATATATATATATATATATATATATACCCTATTCCAAAGATTCGTGGTTCCTCAAACGGTAGCGAGAACGACGAAAAGGCCCAATTACCACCAGTGTTAAAGAGCACGTTCTTGAATGCGAGGCAGATTCAGGACAGATTACTAGATAGTATTTTCATTGGTTTTTGCTGGCTTCCGCGAGCTGTTGTTCAAGTCAGTAGTTAATAATTCTAGCAGTCAGAAAGCGTACGACCTTTTTCACTGCTGCATTCGTTAGTACTACCAAGCATCACTAGCCATTTAACTGTAAAACGTTTACCTAAACAAAGAAGGGTGTTTTGTGCGTGAGCAGCGCATATTTTACCATATATATATATATATATATATATATATATATATATATATATATATATGGCTAATCACGTTTTATTCACCATTGCATTCGTAGATATACAGTGACTATGCTGCTGACAGTGCGTGTAAACTTTTAGTTGATAAAGATCAGCCATGAGTTTTGTACAATCGAGTTTATGATATCAACCTTTGTCAAACGTTCCGCGACAATACGTACGCAATCATCGACGCCGTAACAGTTTGGCTTCAGCCATTTGCGAGTAGAATATATTTATTTCTAGACAGTTAACGAGCAATAAATGGAAACGATGGATAAATGTATCCTAATGACTATACAGATGAATCATCAGACTGCTGTTTGTTTTTACTCAGTCAACAAATAAATGAAGGCCAACTACGTGAAGTGATATGACTGTCATACCTTCAAAATGAAATCACAATCTGTTTCTTTTTTGGCTAGGCGTTCTATCTCTGTGTATGTGTGCATAACTCTGGGTAAAATTGTATTTGTGACTATACATTACCAACTATCTTTTGTTGATTACCCTTTCGTAGCATCTAACTTTTCTATGGAAAAAGGGCGGCTGCAGCAACTGCTGAAATTATCGTCGGCCGGATTGATTGTTTTAATATAATTATGATTATTGAAAAAGATTATATATAAGCCTTGCAGGATTTAGACTACATAATATATATATATATATATATATATATATATATATATATATATATATATTTGTTTTTTAGTTGATATATGTATATATATATATATATATATATATATATACATATACATATATATATATGTGCTTTGCTTGGGTCTACATTTAGTTATCTGGTTTCCTCCGTCCATGCAGGCAAATGCCGCGAACGCTGGCCACCGCCCAGGTAGCGCGGGCGACATCGGGCCTGGACCAGACCTGACCAACCCGCTGGACGCCTGGCGAGCTCTGGCGCACAGCGGTCGTGGCACAACCGCCATGGGTGGCGGGGGCGTCGGCGGGGGCGCCAGTGCCGCGCCCGCCTCTGCAAACCTCGGGGCTGGCGGTGGCGGCCAACTTGGCCAACCGGCACCGTCGGACATGCAGCACTTCCCGGCAGGATACGAGCCGCCCGGCGCCGCAGCGGCTGCAGCGGCAGCTTTGGCAACCGGATACCCTTTTGCCGGGTGAGAGAGAGAGACAATCTCGTTCGTTTCTTATTTATTATTATTATCATCATCGTCATTATCATCAGCATCCTCTTATTTATCGGTCATTCTTTTATTATTTATAGACAGCAATTTAGATCCAAGTTCTAAGGTCGTCCGACAAATCGTCGGAGGAAGCTTGGCTTCGAAATGGACAGGTGTTGCGGCGGGATCAACACCCCGATCAATCAAACGCAATTTGAGTCCCCGGCCATCTCGTTCGTACACGTCGTTTCTCGCTGTCGATAGATACGTCGGTCGCAATCATCGCATCGTATGATATCAGCAGGTATCGCGCAAAATGTATTTGAGTGTCTGTAGATTATCTTCATAGATTCGCGAGTTTGCCTGACATCTCACAGAGAGAGAGAGAGATCTTTCCTATGTGGTTGGATCTAGGCGTTGCAAGAGACTGAGGCCAGTCGAATATCCATTGCATCAGTGCTGTGCGTCAATAGGCTAGTTGTAAGAATAACAGAAGTCGTTCGACCTGAAATGGACGATAAGCGATGAACTGACTATATTGACGTTAATCAGTTGGAAAAAGGAGGTTCTCTTTTAAGGTCGTCAAGCAGCAACCTTAAAACACTGTTCCGACAGTGACGAAAGTCTGTTGCGATTATGGTCGCTTGGACATTACTTTTACTGTTGTAACTTTGGTTGTTGTTGTTGTTGTTGTTGCCACTGTCCCTGTTGCTGTCGTTGTTGTCTTTATTTTTCATAGTACCGTTTCTGCTATCTTTGCTATCCATAGCTATTCTAATACTAGCATTCTCATGCTAAGAGTTGTTGTCCTTCCCATACATACATCTAATTGTGTGAGGAGGAAGACATTTTCTCTGATAGATACGGACGAAAACTCTCCCAAATTAGCAGATGCGACAGAGCTATTCCCATAGCGCCGATTTGCGACGCTACAAGTTGCGCACCAATACGTTGCAATTGAGAAGCGCCGCTCGTGCGTTGGTCCGCCACCAAACAGACATTGCGGATAACGACAGAAGGATGTTTGCTTGGAAAGTGGTGGCCAAATAGAAGTACAAACATAGGCTACTAGTGTGTAGTTATTTCTGACCAGACAATTCCTCGGCTTTTTTCGTCTCACGCTCGCACTTTCAACAAACACTGGATATTAGACATTGTTAGCCCACATCGCATACCGCCTCTGTCAGTCGAAATGATGATTAGTCATCGAATCAGATAACCTTCAGCCTCAAACCCTCTGGTCTAAACTAGGCGCACACTGTTTTAATAATAATAATAATAATAATTGTCTAGTAGAAATACGGATCATGATCGGAATGGCCTCACTTCTAAATAGAAGCAGGGGCTTGTTCGGAGTAAGTCCGTTTTCGGTGCTGTCGATGGTCATTTGAATGGCGCCAGCAGAGATCAGAAACACCCGGCACTTATCATTAAGGTCATCTGCAATGTTGGTAGTGTTTCTCTGCGGGTCAATAAAACAACTAGCCCACCCCCGCAATGATCTGCTCCAGTAAGACTATGGAAGTTCCAAATATTTGTAATATCTAACGTATTAGAACCTAATGCATATCTTTACGAAATCGACGATTGCGAGAGTTCCAGTCATCCTATCGACAAACCAATCATATATTCCTGTTTAAAAAAAAAAAACGTTTTTTTTGCATCTGGTGAATTGCATTCTACGTTAGCTCAAAACCTAACAAATGCTGTATTGAAGATAATCATCAAGAAATAAATTATTTGCAATGCTTACATTTTGGCTTTCACTCTCGAATACCAATTATTTGAAGACACTTCTGCCCTCTTGTTGCATTGGGAAAAAAATTGCTGAGTTGTACTAGATCCCAACGTATGTTGGACGAATTCTGGGAGACCCTGTATATGTAAATATAAATATATATATACATAAATCAAATTTGAAGTACAGTTATAGTTAATGCCATCTCACACTCGAAACAAAACAAGGCACAAAAAGCGTATTCTTGAAGTCTTTATCTGGAAATGTGCAGCGAATTGTTGCTTTATTTGGCACTGGTCTCCTGAACATATACGTGCCTTTTAAACGTTTATATATTCAGGCTTATGTGTGATCTGTTGTGTCTGCATGTTGTGTCATCGCACGACGAGTTTAGCGGCAATGCGTCTTTCGTTTCGATTTGATTCTCTTCTCTCAATTCTTAAGCTTCTCGACTGGGTAAAATGTAAATGCTCCTACTATTTGTTTTTAGCCTCCTTCATTCATAACATACGATCTAAATGCACACTTATATATATATATATATATATATATATATATATATATATTGCGTGAATAATTTCGATAACCTTTTACATCTACTGCAGCGTGACGATTACTGAATACCAACCGTGACTGAATTCAATTTTCACTGTGAATTGTTTGCTTGTAACATTGCCACATAGTAGTTCCGCTCTGACCCAAAGGGTATTTTTTGCCAAAAGGTTGTCATCATCATCATCATCACCAAAACGTCAGCAAACAACAGTTGTTGTTGTTGTTGTTTAAGCAATAGTAAAGCTGAATAAGTATACAGTACAAAAGGTAGCTGAAGTCGCTGTCATCATTGTGGCCGAGGCAAGCACTATTGTTAGTGTCCATGATACTCGTATCACTGGGGGGTGAGACTAGTGATGGTGGTGGTGGTACGGTTGTTGCTATCATCGTCCAATGGCTGGTGGTGTTATTCCCATTTGTCCCATATGTCGGTGTATCGGTCATGCTGCTAATGAAGCACGGAGCCTTGACAGCACGTGGCATTTAGCCGATTGTCGACTGTCTTCTGTGTAGCTGTCCAACAGCCAGAGGCAAGGCGGGAGGCAGGCAGGCAGTGCCAAGCAGCGCTAAACGTGCTTGACAACGTCAGCTTCCACTCCAGGGGACGAATCAGGAGCCAGGCGTCATGATGACGATGATGAGGACGTCAGGAAGGGACAGTCAGTACGACGACAACAACAACAAATCAAGAACAGTATAAGAACATCAACATCATTATCAACAACAACAACAACAACAACGATGATGATGATAATAATGAAAGAGCCGTATTCTCAAGGGACGGACACAGACAGAACTCGAAACAGATAGATAAACATATCGAAAAGCGAGAACGCGCGTACCGCAGCATGCCGACAGCCAAAACGCGCAGGAATTGCAAGTCATTGCGAAGTGAATGCAAAGTCGGCGTCGTGCTCCACGCACCCCCCCCCCCTCTCTTTGCCTGTTTCTCTGTCTCTCTTTCTCGCGTTTTCATTCGCTCTCAGCTTCCGCTCTGCTTCCTCTATCCTCCCACCGCGTCGATGGGGTCGTCGAAACCCTCCCGTCGTTAGTGTATTTGCAACGCAACTAGCAAGTGCACCACCAGCGTTAGTTCGTACCGGCACCGACCTACGAATGCCCGAACAGACGCTCGAGTGTAAATAGGTACGTAAAGGTGGGAGTGGCAAGTAAAGCGAAGTTACAGACAGAGAATGGGTGTACCCTTGTGAGATAGCAGAGAGCGCGCGAGAGAGAGAGAATGAGAGAGATAGAGAAATATAAACAAAGCATAAAAGAGCGAAAGACAGAAAGAACGTATGAGAGGGAAACCTTGACGGGGGCACCCTACATCACGCTGGTCTTCACTCTGGGTTATGGTCCTCATCTGTACGCTCGTATATGTATGTATATATATATATATATATATATATATATATATATATATATACATAGGGAACTTGCAGAAAGTCCGGCAGGTGCTGGGACAACTTGCAGTAGTCGGAGGTACGAGACATAGAGAGAAAATGGGGAGGGAGAAAAACAAGAAGGCATGAGGATAGGAAGAGAAAGAGAATAACAAATATACATGATTAGCCCCAGAAGAGAGAGAGCATCAAACAGTAGTCATCTGTCCAAGGTGGCCTGCTTTCGAGCATGTATTTATCTTAATTAATCCTTACTTGGACCGACGATGCTGGCCGGGCGTCCAGAGAAGGAGCAGGTTGTACGCTCGGCGGACACCGCCGTTCGGCACTTTGGCAACAACAGCAACAACAACAACAACAACAACAACAACAACGACAACAACAACAGCAGCTGCAGCAACAACATCAAAAACAACAACAACAGCAGCGACAACAACAACAACAACAATTGCGCCAGCAGGAATGACGGCGGCAACAATAACAGCCGGGAGTTTGCATTGCGGGAGTAACTATGATTCTCTTTCCGGCGTTGGTCCGCTGGCGTGCGAGTTACGCGTGCTGCGGGGACCTTCATGCGCCAATAGAAAGTTGATCAGACTGTATAAACTCCCAATAGTAACTTTCCCGAGGTGACTCTTGTCGGCGCGGGAGGCAAGGCATACGATATCGATGGAGTGGCATCGAATTCATATTGTCATTTTCTAACTTTGTTACTAGCAATGACACCAGTCGTGAGGAATCAGTCAGTAACAAAAGCCATTCCTTCATCTATTGGGGACATCACTCTATGAGCATTATTGTGATCATTGTCCGCTCAACCCTCAATCACCTAGCTTCTAGTTAACCCCCACTTGCCAGCCGATGAGAACCATCTCTCTCTATTACTAGTCTCGCTCAATGCACTCTATGTCTGCCGCTGATTGCGAAATACGCTGCACTGTATGAGTATACGTCTCAAGTTGCTTATTGCCTAATCGATGTCGATCACATTACTGATTTGGGCGATGATATTACCTGCTATTAATCTACATGTATATATATATATATATATGGGTTAGTTTAATTACGCTTGTATTGAGGTACAATATTTAGAGTCGAAGTATGCAGGAGCATTTATCTCGGCGCTTCTTTTTACCAAACGAGAGTAACGCACAAATGAACAGCGATGATAACATGCTTTTCTGAATCATGCACCATATGCAGCGGCTGCAAATTAGAAGGAGCTGTCTATGTTTAGATCTACCATCAATGATCTCTGTAGAGTGGTTCCGATGCTCCGACCGATGCACACTTGCCGGCGTTCGGAACCAGCCATCGGGAAAAACAGGATGACTCTTCAAAGTAGGATTTTCGTTCGTAGCAAAATGTGACTAACCAAATATTGCTTCTGTTGTTCTTGTCATTGTTGCGATTACTCATTGTTAGCCTTGGCGGCTTCGGTGGCATTGACCTGAACGGAGCTCGGCGCAAGAACGCCACTCGCGAAACGACGAGCACGCTGAAAGCGTGGCTGAATGAACACCGCAAGAATCCATACCCCACCAAGGGAGAAAAGATCATGCTTGCTATTATCACCAGGATGACGCTTACCCAGGTCAGTTGTTCATATGTTGTTGTTGTTGTTGTTGTTGTTGTTGTTGTTGTTGTTGTTGTTGTTGTTGTTGTTGTTGTTGTTGTTGTTGTTGTTGTTGTTGTTGTTGTTGTTGTTGTTGTTGTTGTTGTTGTTGTTGTTGTTGTTGTTGTTGTTGTTGTTGTTGTTGTTGTTGTTGTTGTTGTTGTGTTGTTGTTGTTGTTGTTGTTGTTGTTGTTGTTGTTGGTTGTTGTTGTTGTTGTTGTTGTTGTTGTTGTTGTTATTGCTATTGCTGTTGTTGTTGCTGTTGTTGTTGTTGTTGTTGCTGTTGTTGTACGTGTTGTCATCGTCAACGTTGCGATAGTTGTCACGTATCCCATGACTCCACAGTCCGCCTTTCATAGGCACATATTTGTCAACGAGTCCAATTACTCTGACACAAGAAAGGGCAACACAATTTAATTACGGCGTCACACCTCATACTCTTAAGCAATTATCTGCATTACTTCGCAGGGATCCAATTTGCAAGGATTGCACGGATGTGTATTAAAAATAACTAATATTGACATCAACATCTTAGTGTAGTAGGAATACGATGTGACTGCCAACTGCCAAGTCACAGCAGCAGCAGCAGCAGCTGTAGTGACCTAGTATCACTACCTTTCCTATAGGTAATAATAATGTTAGCAACGTTTAGAAATTCTTGATTATTTGTAACAACTGCAGAAAACTATATATATTTGTCCAATCGGGATGGGCGCATAAAACTGGCCATATTTGTTCAGTTCGTCGTCAGCCAAACTGCGCGGTGGACACGCGCTAGCTATCAGGGCGATGAGAATATTATGGCGTTGATGATGTTGATGGCCCGGTGGACTGGTCACCATGGTAAAGCCGTTTGTTCTCCTCCTGTTAACTGCTTTAAAATGCCGTTGTTGTTGTTGTTGTTGTTACTCTTGTAACTGTTATCGTCATTGTTGTTATTTTTGTTGTTGTTGTTGCTGCCGCTGGTGTTGAAGATGGTATTGTTGCCGCCACTGTCCCGGCTACGGCTGCGGTGCGGTGGCAGCGGGTGAGTGCTTTCGAGCGTCACCGAGGGCGCCATTAAGGGCGCGATCCATCATCTTTATCAAACTTATTAATCTCCTCGTTCTCCGTTTCGTCTTCCATCCAACGCGTCCAAATGTCGGCGGCGCAGACTGCAACCACCAGTAGCACCAACAGCAACAACAATATCAACTGCAAGAACAACAACAACAACTACTACTACTACTACTACTACTAAGTAATAGCAACAACAGCAACAGAAATGACAGCAGCAATCTCGTAGAGCAAGTGAGAGTCACCAACAACCTAAAAGAGACAAACCGGTGTGTGGGTGACCAAGCGCTCACTCAAAGTCAACACTTACCGAACCAAGATTAGCACACAACACGATTAAATGACCAAATGACGTTAGTGTCAATCTACGACATTGATGATAGCTACTACAGCGACTAGGCTAATTAACAGTGCTACCAACGAACGCTACAAGAGAACGCTGTCAGAGCAAAACGGAGAACTATAAATGCAACTTTACAAAAGTTCATGGTAGCAATATGTATACGTATGCATTATATGTATACGTATAGCATATATGTATACGTACAACCATCCATGTCTTGTGGACTTTTGTTGTAGCCCAAAACCGTCAGCGGGCCAGAACAACAACAACAACAACGACAACAACAACAACCATGTCAATAACAATGTTCGGCTTGTCTTGGACCCAGGCGGCGGTAGTTATATTAGATCGAAGATAACAACACCGAAAAACACCTTTCGTGCTCGGTTGTGCTGGCAACGAGTGGGATCTCTTGATAGAGCCTTGCTCACTTGGCGTTCGGTTAATTAGCTGTCTGGCTTGTCTTGTTTTAAATCAAGCACAGGTGTCCTAAAAATTAATGCATTCATTTGCGGACGTGGCCCAAAGGGACCGGACCGTGTCGCCGTCATTTCGTCTGCTGTGTAGACGCGACTCTATTGCGGCAAAACGCCTAACCTTGCCGCTTTTTGAACGTTTTTTTTTGTCGTCGACGTTGTTGTCCATCTCCCTTGCAGAATTATTTTGTTAGCCTATAGTTTAGCCTCTTGACTACGTCGAGCCCGGTTGCATGGTGCATTTGCGTGCGCCTTGCGACTGGAGGAGACACATGGGTGCACGGGTTCAATCCCTACCGTTGCACATTTGTATTTACCGGAGTCCGTCTTATGAAGCAATGCAAAAGCGGTTCCGCGGACGTTAAATGTTAGTTAAGAGTGAGCCCGAGCACTTAAGGCAAGCACTGCCGGGTGTGCAAACGTATTGTAAATGAATAATAAATCATCACAGTATTTTCTATATATATATATATAAATATATATATATATATATATATATATATATATATATATGGGCAGCAACTTGCGTTTTTCATGCTTTCGACTGAGTATTTCAAATTAAGTTCGGAAAGAACCCTACTAGCACGGACATACACGGCATATTAGTTCAGATGCAAGCGCATATCACGTTACATATGATTTAGCTAGTTTATCTACCTTTGATTAATATTTAGAACACTCATCTCGTCCCTAAATAGTTGCCGAATATTTGTTGCAATTGCCACATCGTCAAATATATTGAAGACTGAATTGAAACTATCACTACTATAAAACGGCCATGTTTTTAAAGGCATGGTCCGTCTATATGACATGATACTGCGACTAAATAACGATATATATAAGCTACGCATATTCATTTGTGACGTTGCACTGCAATCACGTTTGAGTATATTTATATATATATATATATATATATATATATATATAGTGTGCAACACAATCGGTTTACCCACAGTGTCGTTTCGTACCATTTCATTTAAACTTACCTTATAAATTTCGTATTATACATGTCGAACTCATAAGGACAGAACTCTTAATAACGACAGCGAACTACTACTTAATTCATGTTGCATGTTGCACATTTTAAAACTAGAACCAGTTATATTTATTGCTTATGTTTTTATGGTTGTTGTCGTTGTTGTTTTTGTGGTCACGGCGTCGACTTTACTCTTAGACTACTGCTGTTTCCACTGTTATTGTTTTTGCCGTCTTTATGTTGCCCTAATCAATGCGACTACAATAGTGGCCACTTCAAACGCCTTGGTTTGGGGTTGCGGGTCGATTTGCGAAGCGGCCGAGGCAATGGAACAAGAGGGGTGCGTTTGTTTCCCTCGCCGATTCCGATCGCCGCGCGCGAACGTCTATCGACGTCTATCGGAGACAGAGGCCGAAACTATCGGCTGCTAAAACTGTGGTTGTCTCTGTGTGGCACCCTCCGTGTATGTAGTTGCTGTTCGCTTTCATTCCCTCATTTCTCAGCCGCCTCTCCGTCTCTTTTGAATGCCCTATCTTTTGATTCCCTGACTGTACTTCCCTGCTGGTTTGATCGCTGTCGAGAGTTAGCTGCGTAAGCGTTGGCACTGGATTGAGTTGTCCCGGCCGCGCCGCTGCTGCTGTTACTGCCGCTGCCGCCGCGATTGTTGTTGTTGTTTTCGGTGTTTTCGTTGTCGTTCCGTGATCGTGTTCAACACACGAAACATGCTGGACACGGGATTGCACTCACTGTATGTGCAACTTGCAAGCGAGCGGTGCCACAGCGCGCCGACCGCTCAACAGACAACCGCTGCCCCTACGCTGCCTTTTGCGGTGACTACTGGTGCTGCTGCTTCTCTGGCCAATCGTTTCTGCCCCATTCCTTTCCCGTCTACCCAAAGTTTCCCTGAAGTCTGCAGGCACGCAGACAGACAGACAGACAAACCAACACACGAGTCCCGATTCGCAACGAAACATAAGCCAAATTGCTCTCGTATTGATGTTGGTGTTGTTGTTGTTACAGTTGCCGTTGTCTTGGGAAACGAGATTGCGATACATTGTCCACAGAGTCCCCCCCCCTTCGTACGATAGCCAACCAAATATGCCCTTTGCAGCGTATGTCTTTTGCCTTCTCCTATTGTCCTCTTGTACTTTTTCATTCCGGCTTTCTGTCGCTCTTATTCTCTCTCTAGGTCTGTCTCTTTCTGTCAGTCTGTCCCAATATGTTTCTTTCTCGATTTTTCCCTCTCTCGTGTTCCTGCGCTCTGTGCGCGTGTGTCGGACGAGGAGTGGGCCAAGTGACGGAACAGACTGCCAATTGCCCCAATCACACTGCCATCCGGCTCTTGTTGTCCGGAGGGTTGTTGTAGTTGTTGTTTCTACTTTTGCTGCTGCTGCTGCTGATACACTAGCTGCATCATGAGGCAGTAGTAGCGGGTGCTATATAGCCGGTGGAAAACGCGTGATAGTTGGCCATCGCGCCGTCATAATGCCGACGCCGGTGGCGACCCCGAGTCTTCGCCGTGCCCTCCGAAGCAGCCAGTCAGCCTTCAGAAT
This sequence comes from Dermanyssus gallinae, assembly GCA_003439945.1. Lineage (NCBI taxonomy): Eukaryota > Metazoa > Arthropoda > Arachnida > Mesostigmata > Dermanyssidae > Dermanyssus > Dermanyssus gallinae. The sequence goes on along the minus strand of QVRM01004332.1, from coordinate 345,702 downwards.
CACGCGACCCGTCATCGTGCTGCTCATCATGTGTTGTTCCTGCGGAAACGGGCCGAGTGGATTCGCTCGCTGTGGGGCACGGTGCGGAGTCGGGGTAGGGAGTACATACAGCGTGTAGGTGCGTGGGCGCTTGGGCGTACAAGCATCATGTTCAATGCCGTCGTGCCAAATGACGAAACCTAGTCGGAAAATGACTGAGCGAGTGAGAAGTAAACGAGCACCATAGCATGTGTGTCTGCGTGTGTGGGTCTCGAGCGATTGTATGAGGCGTGCGTTGTTATACTGGGTTAGAGGCTACTTTAAATCTCTCTTTCTTGGTATATATATATATATATATGTATAAATATGTATATATATATATATATATATGTATAAATATGTATATATATATATATATGCTTGTGATATTAATGTAATATAATATAAAACATTCATACTCCAACGGGCGTATGTAGCATCACGAGTAATAGATTTATTACAGGGCGTGTTCGTAAAACAGGTATATACGAAAAGTGTTTAAATAAAGTACGACACGACACCGTTGGTATAATTAAAGTCTTTATTCAAAAGTAATTATGAGAACCCTGAGCACAACTGCCCTACTGTTAGCCCAGTCTCTTTGGCTGTGACAAGAGCCAGGATTCCACTGTGATCCTCAGTTTGTCGTCCGAATCAAAGAGCCTTCCTTTGAGATGTTTTTTAGCGGACGAAACTAATGGAAGCCCCAGAACGATATATCCGGGCTATAGGCGGGATGCTCAAGCTGTTTCCACCTGAAATTGGCAAGTACACTCTGCGTGACCCTGGAGACGCCTAGATGCGTGTTATAGTGGAACAGAATGACTTCCTCCGTGAGCAGCTTCTATGCTGTTGATGGAGATGCGTAGGCTACGTAGTGTCTCGCAGTACACGTCACTGCCAATAGTGTTTCCATGCTCGAGGAATTTAATGAGTATCGAACCTTGGACGCTAAAAAACGGTGAGCATCACCTGGTTGGCTAGGAGCACAGCTTTGCTTTTTTAGAGGAGGCGAACACGCATGTTTCCATTGCATGCGGTCCCGCGTTGTTTTTGATGTGATGGTGTAACCAACCCTCACCGCTGGTGACGATCTGCTCCAGGAAAAAAGCGGGTTCTTTACGATACCAGAACAGGTGTCGCAGTGCTAGCTCTAGCTCAGGAAGGGCTACCCAGGGTTGTCCTCCAGAGAGGTAACTTATATTATTCAATATAAAAATACAGAAATAGTGATTTAAAAAATGCCAAAGCAGCTGCAGTAAAGGAGTTTTTGCTTTATCAGTGCAAAGTTATTTTTCTGTTGTTGGTTTTGCCTAGCAGGTCTTACTGTCCCCTACAATGTTTGCGCACATGGGTGATGTTCGCATTACATATACATAATATCTATAATCTGATAATATATTTAATCTGAACTTTTTGGCGAGAAGGCCATTTGCCTTTCACTAGCTTACGTCCGGTATCATCTATTCCTACGGTCATACCTCCGAGCAGATCGGTATGATCGGTCCTTTCGTGCGTTGACTGGTTCTCCCGCAAGCGTAGATTTTCACACAACTATGTTGGAGGAAAAGGGCATAAAAGCTACATTTTTAAGATGCCAATCTCACTCCTAAGCAGGACGTTTCCGCCCCCTCCTTTCATTGAGAGAAATTATTTTCTTGCCGAGTGTTACCAAACCTTAAAGTAAGTACATAGTATATATGGAAGACCCTGTATATATATATATATATATATATATATGATCGGAAGACGTTGCCAATTGTATTCTTGTAGCCAGCTAGACCAAGCTGGAGCAGGGGTGTGGGGTGGTTTTTGTTACAGGTCACCAGGACGCCGGTGGCCAATGCCAATTGATATGAATGGAGCGAGAATTGCCCTAGCGAATACCCGATGCCGAACACGACACACGGGATACGAGGCGACCGGTCGGAGAAACGAGCCCCAGCAGCAATAGCAGGAGCATGGCGACCGAGCGCCTCAAAGTCCTCGAAGTGAGTGGCCGCGACCATGCGAGCACCGTAAAAGGACATTGGTGTCGCACACACGGCGCCTCATGTCGTCGATCGAAAACGTGACTCCCTCGGCTAGATGGCCAATGTCCTTTCGGGTCTTGCCCTGGGCCAGCGTGTCCGGATCCACGCTGGAGGGAGGCCAAGCCGATGCTTCGGCATTTCGTGTCCCTCGCTGCCCTCGTTGGTTTGGTTTCTACTCGGACAACATAAATATATATATATATAAATAGAGATAGAGAGAGAGAGAGAAAGAGATAGATAGACTGAAATACTGATGTAGAGAGAAAGGGAGAGAGATAGAGAAGAGAGAGAGAGTTAAATGGAAGAGGAGGCAACAACGAGAAGAAGATAGGAAGAAAGCTGCGTCACAAACAAAAACCTGCACAGATTGGGTGTTAATGGACACCGCCGCCATCATCGGCTTACCAGATCGGTCGACCAGGTCATTCGGACAGTCTGCACTATATATGTGCCGGTGGTACGGGGTAGTGGAGAATCGGAGCTCGAAAGAGCGCCTGTCTCTTTACTGTCTGTCTAGATTCGAGGAGACTGAAGACAAATGAAGACCGCTTAGAACAACAACAAAAGCAACAATAACAACAACAACAACAACTATTTGGTACATACCTGTGTACGTGTCTGTGGGTGCGCGTATATATGTGCAAGTTTCACCTCTGCTGCGGCCGGCGACATGGTCAAAGTATATCTCTTACTCAGGTCGCCTGCGTATGATTTTCTTTACTCTATTATTTCTTTATTGCTGATGGCACCGGGCTGCATCACCTAATCTCACCCGGCGGTAGCCCCAGCCAGTTCACCCGCTCGTACTACCATTTTGGTCGGTGTTCAGCCAAAAACAGCCGTTCTTTTTCCCTTATGCTATGTGGTGTTGCAAGATTTCCGATGTTAAAATTTCTTATAATTTTATAAAATAGCGTCGTTAGTTTACTATATATATATATATATATATATATATATATATATATATATATATATATATACAAAGTACCTCTATAAGCTCATGGTTATGTGCTATTCTGCGATGCGCTCAAAAGAATAGCGTTCCTTTGGAAGAGAGTTATGTTTCACACACAGCCGAACTTAGGCCCGGGTAGAGAGACAGCGGCTGAGTTTTCTGAGAGCCTTTTTATAGATCTTGCACGGATTTCACTTGTAGTTAGTCAAAGATAGCCGTGGCGTTACAAGAAATTACCACATTCGTTATCGTCGTAAAATTTAAGTTTTAATGAACTGTTTCTGCATCGATTGGACGGCTTTTTACTCAAATGACGGATATGCCGCGCGGACCTTCAATGGCCAGCCCCGCACACCACTCGTTGAGCGTATGATTGTTATGTAACACTTTAGCAACAATAATCGGTAGCTTTCTTGATGGACAACGACGTGTTTGACAAACGGAATAAAGCGGAAGTTTTTGTGTTTCCAATTTATTGCATTTCACATCTGTTGTGATGCTAGCCAAGTAAGAAACATGCGTGCTTTCTTAAAAGCAGATTTTTACACAAACGCTTACGATTTCAATAATCTTGAAGTTAAATCTGGAAGAGCTGTTTTATGCTGTTCTTGGTCTGTTGATAAAAAAATAAAAGCACATTTTATTCCTGCCCGCGGCATATGCAATGCTGGCATGCCGGCTAGAATTTTCATGTTTACGAGCGCCCCCCCCCCCCAGCAACGTGACACGTGTCTTTTTATCTGTAATTTGTAAAAATCCGATTTGCGGTTTTTCGCTCAGGAGTGGTAGCTCAGAGTGGGATACACACGGATGCAGGCAGTTACGGAACAGGATATTCGATAAATATCTAAAAAAAAAAGAAATACTTCTATTTCGTGCTAGGTGTCAACGTGGTTCGCTAATGCGCGACGACGACTCAAAAAGGAGAATAAGATGACATGGTCCCCAAGGAACCGTGGAGAAGAGGACGAAGATGATGACGATAATGACGATATCGACCACGATGCACTGCTAATGAGAGATGGAAATCAAGGACGCCCGCGTGACGCCGACGTCAAGAAGCCTTCCGGCCCAACTGCTGGCAGCCCTTCCCTCGATGCGGTTCGAAATCATCAGCCAGATCATCTAACTAACACGAATAGGTAAGGTATCGCTTCTCGCGACGTTACCGTACTGCGTCGCGTTCTATCTAGCGATTCAAAGTTCTTCTTTTTTTTCTTTTAATATAATTTTTCTAATTTCATTTTTTTCGTCGGTTGTTTGCCTAATTATTGCTTCAAAAAATCTAAGTTGAACCAATCGCGTAGGTTTGATGTTTGTAGACGGGCACTTGGTTAAACTGCACAAAAAACACGATTTGAAACACTACAGTGACACAACGAAATTAAGCGCCAAACTTTGAATAGTAGGTTGCAACGAGGCTAAGTTTTAAATCTACGGGGCGTAATTTTCCGTGATGAGAGACGGGAGGAAGCGAGATTTCTCACTGCTCATTGATTACTGAGTATTCCGCACATGTGATTGAAACTAGACGTACAAATGCTAAGAAAGGGTATTTTCGGCATTTCTACTCTCTCTCGAATCGTTCACATGCTGCATCGTTAGCGATGAGGTGGCCCTTCTCAGACGACAATCGGCAAACAAATATTAAAAGACAAAACATAGACTACGTGATGCGTGAGTCGAAACCATCGCACATTGAGGGCACATCGTGTTGAGCGTGTCTTTCCTGTTTTACCGAGTCGAGAGTATTTCTGGTTACAGCATACGACTTCTGGCGGCTGAGGAGGTGTCACGTCGGAACCATGAGCATCTGGCGCAGCTCATGGCATCCTCTGGTCTGCCGTCGCACTCGCCGGCACTGCTGACGATGGGCGCCATGGCCGCCAACATGGGCGCCAGCATGGGCGGCGGAGGCGGCGGCGCAATGGGCGCCCATATGGCCCATATACATTCGCTGCTCCAGCTTCGGGCCACTCAGCAACATCGCGAAGAACAGCTACAGCGACATCATCATCACCAACAGCACCAACAGCAACAGCGTAGACTCGGCGAACAGCTACAGCAACAGAGATCTCAGAATGATAAAAGCGATGAAGGTAAGCACAAAGAGGCCAGATTACATCAGAACTGAGAAAAAAAATTATTTACCGGAACTTCAATCAAATCCATATACTCTCTCTCTCTGTCCGTGTGTTGTTTATTAGCTTGCTGTATTTCGAGTGAGAGCCGAACACAGTTTATGTTGCAGGAAAAGTAATTACGCCTAATTACAATTTTGTAGTTTATTTGGAGAGGCAAGATGACTTTCGTCCGATAAAGATTGTAACTAAGAGAGTACTGAGTTAGAATCAACAATTATATATATAGTTATTAACAGGGGGCTGGAGCTGCCAGGCGTTTCTTTGGGCGAATCATTTTTTACAGCCATTTACAATTAAACAAAGGCTATACTTATTTCTGTAGCGCGTTAATTGGCAAAACGTTTAGAATATGATCTAGTGCATTTGTCCAGTATAGCTTAACTGATTCGTAGTGCAGAACCGAGCGACTAAAATTAGACAGCCCGTAGGCAGTGGCATCTATCGGACGATATCAGCTTCTTTCTGGCATATTTAAAAGGAATTACCATACATTTTATACATTTTGAGGTGATGGGTCTGAGCTTAGTAGGCAAGACAAATGTTAGTTACATATTTGTCATATTTTTCAGCTAGAAAGTTAGTGATAGCCAACTTATCTCAATCAGGGCTAATGATAGCTAGCGAACTTGCTAATTATATCATCTAAAGCACCAGTTAGCTAACCAGCCTGCTTCTCCTGCAATCAACAATACATATTTACGTTCGTTTCGCAATTGACCGCACCTCGTCTATATGAACAAAACAATGCAAAATCTCAGATTATTACACTTTTTATTTAATCATAATTGTATCTAGCACACCCGTTTTCTACGGGATTTCAGAGAGCCCTACGGCGGAGGGAAAGAACCCTTATATTTTACATATAAGTGTTTCCCTTATTATTATATAAAATATAAGGGATTGCGTTATGGCTTTAATAGGGAATCGCAGAGTTACGCGGCTTTTTCGGGTCAAGTAACATAAAAGTTCCAGGCAACACCGTAAACGATGCTTTTACAGTGACTGCACGTTCCGTTTATCAAAAAATAATCCTGATGTTCTCATCGCTTAGATTGCGGACTTCGATAACGTATTGTGTTGATCGTTAGAAAATTAAATATACATTAGATCATCCTTGCAGTGCCCCTTCCTCTCTCTTCGTCGCAGGCAAACGTATAAAAGTTTTTTTTAAATACTATTTAAGCCTTACTCGCTTCTTGTGTCCACAGTATGCGTGGGCGCATGGGTGATACGCGGCCAATTATATATATATATATATATATATATATATATACTTGTTACCAGTTTCTGTACTGTTTCTTAAAAAAGAAAACAAGTGCTACATATCGTGCTGTATAAAGCGCAATAGTTATTCTGTTTGTATATTTAAATACTCATAGTATAATCCTATGACAACGCGAATACCACATAGTATGACTAAAAGCCTCTAAGTGCCACCCGACTACCAGAACGCGATAAGCCGTCAGGTCTGAGTCATGCCTGATTTCGTAAACAATATGGCCTATAATCAAACTTTTTGATTGCGCCTCGTACATGTATATATATATATATATATATATATATATACAGGCCAACCGGGCGATGCGGCGGGAGATTTGTGGGTGCTGGCGATGAATGCAAATGTGATCGAAAAGCTTGTAGTGCGGTGGTGTGGCAGCAGTGTGTGCCGATGCCATCGTTGTAGCAACCATCGCCGTCTCCACCGAGTCCGGTCTCTAGTACAGTAAAGACGGCAGGCATGTTCTTTCTGCGGAGTGTCGGTTCGGAGTGTGTCGGCCCGCGGTGCCGTCAGTTCTCTCATCTCGATAGACTCGAGTCTTGCGCACTCGAGACGCGTACTCGAACTTGGCCGACCACCCAGGCGCTCGCCCGCCCGCCCGCCTCGATCACTCACTATTTCCCTCTTGCCTGCCGGATCACGGATCTCTTTCCTTCTTTTCCCTTTCACTCGGTGGCGTCGTTGCCGCCACACTCAGAGTCGTGGTGGTCGTACATTGCTTCTTCGTCCGCTTGCTGGAGACCACCTAGCTTCTCTCTCTGTCTGTCGCTCTTTATCTATCGCTCTATCTATCTATCTATCGCTAGAGCTTCGTTCACTCAGTATTACCCGATAACAACGACGACAACGGCGACAAGTAGAACCGTATGCTTAAGAAGAAGAAGAAGAGGGAAAAGAAGCAGTGGCAACTAGAGTGAGACGTTTATCCCCTCAAGAAGTCACTTAGTCTGGTCGTAGCACCAACCGGAGCTGCGAGACACTCCGACTGCTCAACCTCTGGGGAGCGAGATCTGTGAGCCTGGTCTCTTCCGCCCTGCTTTGTCTTTCTTGCCTTGCCCTTCTCTACTGCTGCGGCTGCTGCTGCTGTTGCTGAGCTTGACTGGCCCTCGATGGAGACGGCCTATAGACGGTCGGGGAAAGCCGCCGCAGCCGGCACTGTCGTTCTCTGGATGACGATCCCACTGCTACAATGCACGCGGCCCTGAACGAGCCGAAGGTGGTGGCAGGTAGGTGGACAAGCGCCTGCCCACTACGAGGCCCGCTAGCGACAGTTATATGAAAGGAGAATGAAGAACTGTAACCGGTGTAAGCGGCGGCGCCGGGTGTGTTATCGATAGTGTAGGAAAAATGGTGTATCATAGCCGAGCAAGATGGCTTAGTGGCAAAGCCTTTGCCTTGCATTTGGAAGGACTGCGTTCGAGACCCAGAACGGCCACTCTTGAATTGGTTTGCATGGTTACCAATTTAGACAAGGTAAATGCCGGAGTGGAATAAAAATGCCATGACATGAAAACACCGTACACGGGCATTAGCCTTACGGAAAATCTTTAAATATATATATATATATATATATATTTTTTTTTTTTATTTACATATATATATATATATATATATATATGTGTGTGTAAGAGGGAATACGATGCTATAACGCGCATATATATCAATATGTGTATGCACAGCGGCTGCTGACTCGGGAACAATTGATAATGTCATTTTCTTTAAATGCTGTATCCAAATTAAAGTAGATATTTAGATGCATTTTAGTTTGCACGTGACGGTCAGGACATTCTTAGCGAACGTACCTATGTGAATGCAGCCTAAGCCGCTTACAGGCAGCTTGCAAAACCTAGTCACTAAGATCAAATACCTGCTAAATAAAGGCAGTCACAAGGCAGCGGTCACGAGTGTTTATCTCAGAACATAATCCCGGGAATTACATAGGCTCTGCCAGCCACGCTTGTGAAAACAGTGTCATCACATCTCTTTCACAAATACCACCTTTAATACGTGCATATAGGCTGGATGACCCGCACTAGGGTAATATTCGGCATCGCGGGTAAGCCAACGTAATTTCGACATCGTTTCTTTTTGGGTAAATAGCTTATCGTAAAAGGACAATCGAAAACGGCGTGCTGCTTTGCGCCACAGCGAATCAAGGAGCACACGTTATGGAGCAAGCATGTTCGCCTTATGCTTTCGGTCTTAGAGAGAACCTGTCTGACTAGTACGGTATATGGCGGATACCTGAGGTCCCCGTGAACAACCCGACCAATGGGACTTAGCTGTAATCTCGTAGTCTATAGTTGTCGGAGAACAAACAAGTTTTATAATCTTATTAGGGGTCTGTCCGATGAAAAGAGCGAGTAAATTACCGTATATTCGCAAAAAAATCCTCTGACCCAGTTGCTCGTTCACCCATGCCTGATGTTGATTTACATTCCTCTTACGGCGGGCCCTCGTTGGAAACCAGCCATAATGCATAAACGCATACCGAATACATTCAGGCAGCCTGGCAAAGTTTGAAACACGGTTTGGCCGCCGCCTGTGCATACACCTGTGTACACATGCTGTATCATATTCCCCATATTCTCCCGTTCGTCCGACAAATCCAATGGTAAGCCCCAACGGTCTGTTAACGCGAAGGAGAATGGCGCAAAGCGCGTCCCCCTCCCGCGGGCTAGCCCGCCGCGATCATCCGCTTCATGAATAATCCTCAGGGGTGGTGGTCAAGGTACAATTCGTGCAAGCAAAAGTCTTCACGTTTCCCTCTGGGCTGGCTTGCATTGGCTGGCCAGTTATGGTTGGTCATGGCATGCTTCGCAGTCCCCGGGAACGTCCTCCTGGCTCGTCCTCGACAACATATATCCCGACGACGGTCGAAACGAGGCCTTTCCCCCGTCCTACTAGGCCGCCACTACAGGCCCCCGTAAAGAGTCCAACTTTTTAAACAGATGACAAAAACCTCCGATCGGGAAATGACATCATCATGCGGTTGGCGTCCTCATGCTACCAAGGCCATTTGCTGCTCTTGCTCTTGCTGCTGCTGTTGTTGTGAGTGGTAGAAGCATAGAGGCAGACCGATAAAGTAAACTCCCGCACTGCGACAGCTAACCATCGCACACTACTCAAATATGTAGACGAAAACTTGCCACTAGGGTAAGTCAGTACTGTACCTCATCTCCATCCCACTTATTTCGCTTCTGTTAGTTTTTGCTCGCACAGGGAGGCTTCAACAGCCATAAACATGTTCACCGCTTCCTGCCATAACGGCAGCAGATGTTTCTTGCCCTACTCCATTTATATAATGTTTGCTGCTCGCTGGCTAGTAGATTTATCTCCGAGACGGGATGACCAGCGGATGCAAAATTGGCTACTATGCTACCGCCTACATAGCTGTATTTGAAAGGCATCGCTTGTATCTGTGCCCTTTAAGATTTCGCCGTGTATCAGTCTCCGCGTAGCCCACCATTTGCTTATAGGATTGCTTGAAAAACCTTGACTTTTAAGCTAAGTATGCTAACAGAATAGAAAAACCACTCCTTAAAGGTAAACAACAAAACTAAAGAAGACTACAAATAGAAGCAATAGACGCAACAACGGTAGCAACACCAGCAGCAGCACTGCCAACTACAAAAATGGCAGCAGCAACGACAGACCCACGGTCAACTCTTCGTTTAGAGCAGTTTCAGAAGTACCAATTATGATATTAAGGGTAGCTATCTCCCATCGGTAGTAGCATGCGACTTCATATTGCCTTTCTAGTCTGTGCCACTATGATATCGTACTAGTTTTTATTATACAAATGACAGTTTATGGGCACAATGAGGGGCTGCCTCGAGGATAAACTCGACTGGTAGCACTCCTCACAAGCCCTTAGGTAGTTAGTTACTCACATTTCCCTGTAACTATGGAAGTACATAATAAAATCTTATAAGTAGATTCTAATGACAGTTTACACCAACCTCACAACACCCTAAACGTTTTGTTCCGACGTCGTTGTTGTTGTTCTTGTTGTCATCATTCGCGTTATTGTTGATGCTACTGTAGTCATCGTCGCTGTAATTGCCGTCGTCGTAGACATCGACCTAAACCTACTAACCTATACTGGCGACATCCGCATTCTGAGCCCTCGAAGTCTTAGGCGCGCCACTGTGGGCGCTACCCTATTGCAATGGGGTGGGGGGTCATGGCTGCAGTTCTTTGACGAGCTGCGCCCCCGAGCCCCCGCTGTACTAGCGGGGCAGTAGCACTTGCTAACGGGGCGCCGACGCCGATAATGCGGCCATCCTGCGAACGGTTGGGCTGGTGACCAAGGGATCGCTTCTCGGTGGGTCAGAGTGACCGAATACGAACTGCCTTGTGCCTATCACTACGTGATCGAGATGCGGGACAAACGCAAGAGAGAGAGAGAGAGAGGGGGGGAGAGTAATGCGCTCGACACCGCCAGCAAACGCGCAGAAAAGTCTATACGATGTACATATATGTGTATATATATATATATATATATATATATATATATATATATATATATATATATATATATATATATATATATATATAGCGGTATGTGTCCTCTGCTGGAGAGCAAAAGCAGAACTAGAAGACGACATGGCGTACGGACAGCTGGCATGCTAAGTGGCCATAAAGGCAGAGAGGTAGCCTGCAAACTCTGACTGAGCCCTGGTCGGTCTGTAGTTCGCCTCGATGGCAGGGTGCCCGGGCGTATGCGGTGTGTAGACGAGTGTATGCGTAAGTGAGAGTAGGTGGGGCAGATAGATGGAGAGATCGACTCATGATGGGGTAGTAGTAGTAGTATAAATAAATAGACATTTGATTTGCAGCGATAGAAGACAACGCCTGGTTAGTTTCAGCCTGAGTAGCCGCAGCAGGAGGTCGGTCATAGACACCGTAGCAGCGGTAGACCGCCGCTGCTACGATGCACCGGCCAGCCAATACTAATACTACCGCCACGCTCCCTATTAATGAAGCATGTCAACAATAACAATCGCAATGCAATTATATTAATAATAACTCTAACGGCGACGAGATAACAACAACGACACAAAAAACCACAACAACAAACATAGCAACACAAATACCACAACAATAACAACGACAATAACAACAACAACAAAAACCACAATAACAACAACAACAATTAACTCAAAGCAATTTGCCTCTATTGAGTCAAAGTAGGACGATAAATATGGACCAAATGTTGCACTTGGTTTTCGACAACACAAGCCACAACAATGAATCCTTAACAAATCATTAAGAAGAGAGAAAATTTGCAATTATTAAGTAAGTCAAAAAGTTCGTCGGCTTTCTGGACCACATTTTTGAAATTCCCGCGCTCTGCAGCAGGGCCGCCTGAGAGTGCGGCTGGGTGTTTACATTCAGGAGCAGACCCGTGGCGGCGCGACGGTATACCGGTTCCAACTTTACCGTTTCGTTTGCGGAATTGGCAGCTGTTTGCAATGGAGGACAAAAATACGCATTTTCGACACATTATGTTGTTCTCCTACCGTGAAGGCATAAGTGCAGCGCAAACAACCCGGAGGATATGTGCAGTCTACGGCGAAAACGCAGTACACAAATCCACAGTCGAAAAGCGATTCGCCCGTTTCAAAGCTGGAAACTTCAATCTCGAAGATGAACCGAGGTCAGGACGACCCAATGTTGTGGAGACCGACGAAGCCTGGTTACTTCAAACCCAGGTTTGACTATAAAACAAATTGAAGATGTAACGGGAGTCTTCCACGGAACCGTTTGGAATCGCCTCCATGATGCAGGTTTCTCGTGCAAGCGGAATATCTGGCTACCACACGACCTCAATGATAGGCAGCTTGAAGGGCGAGTCGATACCTGTCACGCACTCCTCCGGAAGAACTCGAATGAGCCATTTCTGAGGAGATTGATAACCGGCGATGAAAAATGGATACTCTACAGAAACGTAACACAGAAAAGAAGTTAGGTCCCCAGAGGTTCTCAGGCCGCAGCTATCCCTAAACCCGAAATTCATCAGAAGAAGGTTATGCTGTGCTGCTGGTGGGACTGTAAGGGCGTCGTGTATTTTGAGCTGCTTCCAATGGGTCAGACGATCAACTCCGTCGTCTACTGCAGACAACTCGAAGATTTGAAGGCTGCAGTAGCAACGAAGCGCCCGGAATTGTCAAACAGGTGGGGCGTCACTTTTCAACATGATAAGGCGACACCACACAAAAGTTTGGCCACCCGGCAAAAATTGGCGGAGTTTGACTGGGATGTGCTGCCGCACCCAGCTTATAGTCCCGACCTCGCACCATCTGATTATCACTTGTTCAGGTCTCTCCAGAACTCCCTTGATGGCACAACATTTGAATCTTTGGAGGCTATAAAAAATCACCTCACTCAGTATTTCGACGAGAAGGACAAGACGTTCTGGGAGAAAGGAATCATGGATCTACCGAGGCGATGGGCGAAGGTTATCGAACAAAACGGTCAATATATCATTGAATAAAAATACTGTTGTCTGCATAAATAAGGCTCTTTAAAATCGGGTAAAAAAGCCGACGAACTTTTTGACTTACCTAATACGTTAGCACGTTGTTATAACTAATACGTTTTCTGTCTGGCAATTAATTGCTCAGGCTACGGGCCCCACGCCACGGCAATACTTTATTTAAACGATACGTATCTTGCAATATGCAACGAAGCAGCTGTCTGCATACTTATAGGGTTGTTAGTAAGCGAGAAAGGGAGACGGAGAGAGAAAGAGCGCGAGAGAGAGGAAGAAATAACGGAAGCTATTCTGCACGAACGCATTCTGGCTGTAACTGCAACGCCTTGGATAGTCGCAGAGGTTCTAGTGTTTTGACTCTCATCTTGAGAGTCATGATAGGATGCATGAGAACAAGAGCAAAAAAAAGGAGAGAAGTTGTTGGCTCCGTTGAACTCTATCCACCACACAGCTTCTTGTGCTGTGTAACATTGTTGCAGCCTACTTACTGCATGCGATGCTCTCGAAGTCGTGCTGTTGCTGAGCGCGCATTAAGAACCATATTAAGGTGTCGCTCTCATATGCGATGACCGACCGCGCCGACGCTCGTACGCGGCACTCGTATGCGGCAAATACCTACCTCACTTTTCTCAGCTTTGTGTTCGCGGGGGCTTCGGAAGGGGAACGAGGGATTCGTGTCAGTCTAAGTGAGGTATCTTTGTGTGGTACGTATGTGGTTGTGTGTCCAAGTGTCCATTTACCTGAATCGATACGAGAAAGAGTAGCTAGACAACAGCGACAACGACGACCACGATGACGAAGGCAGGGGACGACGACGACGACAACAACGACGCTAAGAAATGGTTCCGATCTCGGAGTTTCCTCGGGCGGCGTGGCTTGACGGCGACGGGCGTAGATCAGAGCGCTCAAGGCGACGGTGTGCTAGCAGGCTTATTGGTACTTGAGCACAAGTCTCTGCGGCGGCGGTGGCGGCGGCGACGAGCATCTGCAGTGTACCACTTCTCCCGATGTGGAGGAGGATCATCTGGTTGTTGTATGAGCAACTGCCATAGCAACTGTGGACACTGTGGACGTAGTAGGCGACGTAGCAGCAGATGTCGTAGTAGCAGAAAACGCCGGCCGGCCAAAGCCGAGGGCACGATGTGCTTCACATGTGAAAGAAGAACAAGAAGAAGATGAAGCCCGGACCCTGCTCCCCGCTGGCCCAATCCCGCCCTGCCCTTACCCCCCCCCCCCCCCATTCACCCCCGTGGGTCTGAGTCGTGAGTCGCCGAGGTTGGAGAGACAATATTACTCTTATTATTATTATTGGCTTGTTTGCGGTTTGTTTGTCAAGAGCTGCCACGGTGCAGTGGGCAGCTCTTCTCGCGCTCCCTTTGCCCTCTTTGCTCCTCGTTTCAGCTTCTTTGGCGTTCCCCATTGACGACGCCGCCGCCGGCTCGGGTAGACTTGCGGCCTTGTAGGGTACTCAGTCGGGTACCCGCCTGCTACCTAGCCGCTAGTTCAACGTCGTACTCTACCTGGCCTTCGTCCTCTATGAGAGTAGCTGCAACCACTCCCACTCGATACACTACCGCTAAGCAAACACCAACCACTACTGTCAGAAACCACGACGACAGTGAACGAGGTCGTCGTCTGTGTGCTAGTGGTAGTAGTAGATGAGCTTTTGCGACAGCCGCTGTGGCAGCAAGACACAGTGTTTGGGGTTGAGAGGAAGGGCCAATACCAACCTCGACCCCGACACCCTGGCAGTGCCGAGGAGATGCGGTTGCAGTTGCAATTGCCAGGCCCTATGCTATTTTGCATAGTTGATAGTCGTATTGGGAGTAGTAGAAGTTGTAGTGTTTATTAATAAATATTACTACTACTACTATTATATATAGTAGTGTAGTAGTAGGGTCGAGCCCGGTGGCGTGGTGCATTCCGCCTGCGCCTCGCGACCGGAGGAGACACATAGATGCGCGGGTTCGAGCCCTACCGTTGCGCGTTTGTATTTATAAGGGGTCCGTCTATGAAGCAATGTGAAAAACAGTTCCGTGGACGTTAAATCTTGACTGAGGGTGGTCAGCCCGGAAACTTTACTTTAGTTGTGAGAAATGCAATAGTTGTAGTAGTGGCAGTAGTGGTTAGCAGCAGCAGTATTAAGAACAACACAACAAAAGCACAATAACAAACGTCGTTACGCGTTCAGTCATGGCAGTAATAATTTTCTTAAAGGTCAATATATTGGCACTAAAGGCTAAAATTGACCGAAGAAATCAGCTATTGTTGATAATGCTCTATTGTGAACTGATTTGTTATCACAAAGTAGTTCACAAATGTGCAACATATAACAGTGGCGATTAGGATCGCCCAATTCTATTCACCCAACCGGTGTAAGACTCAATTCTATGCAAACATCAAGTAATAGTGTAACTGTGCGGGATCCGTAGCTGCTACGTTATCCATATACGATTGGTATTGCGGCGACAAGTTTTTTTTGTCTATGAGTACCCTTTTTCTTTCGCGTCTTTGCCCTTTTGGATTGTGATGCGGTCACTGTGTGTGTTTTCCAGTGAAAAAATATAAACGCAAATTGGTCATTATTCGCCTGTCTTGAGCATTTAGAGCTGTGAAATTATCTAGTGATGTTTCTTCTGCACGAGCCTAAAGTTTTCAACTGTTTGTTGCTCTGAGAGTGTGAAAGTTTGACAAATTCTAAAAGGTTCATGCCAACTTAGTGCGTTCACTTTCATGCGGTTTGTCTATATATACATATATATGTAGTTACAGGCAGGACATCTAGAGCTGACTCGTGTGCTATGCTAGCATCGTACAAACGTGTTCGGCGGGCATGCATTAATATTGCTCGGCAGTTGTTGTCGTTTAAAGAACTTTCGGTTGTCGTACGCAGCAAAAACATTCGTTCTAACTGTCACTTGGTTCCTATATGTACATATAAACTGAAGTAGCGATTGTATGCCGAAATATACTTACAGATGTGGACGTTGAAGACGGCGACGAGGTCGAACGCGGCCAGGACGCAAAGAGGAGAGCGCTCAAAGACGTATCCTCGAGCTCTCCGCCCGCGCAGTGCCTAAGCGGCGCCCGAGCGAAGATCTGGAGTCTTGTCGATACGGCAACGGAAACCGAAAGCTCTCCATGCGGATCTCCCTCGTCAAGTCCGCGACCTTCGGCTGCTCTGACGCCTGAACGCCAACTGTTGATGGCCCAGTTGTACGGTCAACATGCGCACGCCGTACAGAAGCAGTGGTATCAAGCACTAGCCCAGAATGCACTTCAGCAACAACAACAACAACACCAACAGCAGCAACAACAACAACAACAGCAAGAACAACAGCAGCAGCAACAACAACAAGAACAACAAGAGAAGCAGTTTCGAAAACAGCTTGAACAACAACAACAGCAGCAGGGTCGGTTACCATCACCAGAACCTAGATCGTCGCCGCCGCCCTCTCCATAGCAAGTAAAGCTTTTCAAAGAGATATAGAGCAGTAGTAATCGTAATAGCAATAAGATTAATAATAATAATAATGATAATAATAGAAGTAGTTGTTGTAGTAGTGAACAAAGGGTAGCAGTGAAGGTTGAAGGCCAGTCGCCTTTTCAGAGCTGCTCACAAACTGTGATCACCTATCATCGCCTCCTATTCAAATGTCGTATCATCCATGATAAAGTTCGACACATAGTTTTTCTGACTCATACGGTCTTCGAATATCTTACTCTCTTATTCGTCGAATAGGCCGGAGCAAATACAACAACAATCGTAGCAACAAAAGAAGATAAGCATTCTTGAGCATGTCACATAAATACACCGCACACACACACACATATATATATATATATATATATATATATATATATAACGTGAAGTCGGAGATATAGCGATTCGCCCTGCTGGGCCGAGCGGATGTGCAGTGAGCGGCGGCGATTGTGCGTATCATCACCGGTTTAGGTTTTAATGCAATGATTTAGATAAGTTTTTATTTGAAGGTGTTTCATTCTTTGTGTAGAAGCAGGTGCAGTTATCTTCGGCGGCGGGTGTGCGTAAATGCATATTTCGCACCGTGGAAACAGTGCACTATACGTGTCTATAGTTGAGTGCGTAGTCATTAGGCGTGCTGCGTATGATTAGGTTGAAAAAAATACAATCAAATACATTATACCTCAAAAGAACCGGTTGGGCTGTTTTGGCTGCGATCTGAGAACCGCCTTGTATTCAAAACTCAGCTGCTGATTCTCAGATGATCAGCGATGGCCTGTCTCCTGACGGGAGATCACGGGTATGCAGTTAGCATAAGCACCGGTTTCATCGAGAACTTCTGCTTCTTGTACATATATTCGCGGCAGGCAGTGTGATACGCCCACGTAGAAACCCAAGTGGAACGAAGGCTGCTCTGGAAGACTGGTCGTGCGGGGTTGCACCTATGATGGGGGTACGGTGCATGTCTGTGACGCGAAAAGCACACTCGGTTTGGCCAGCTTGAGAGTTACACGAGTGAAATGAATTTATGCTTATAGAAGTTCGAAGCAAAATAGACGTTTGTCACAGAAAGCGGAAAAAGAGAGACTATTTAAATAAATATCATATACTACTGGAGTGTTTCTTTTTAGAGCTTGGCGCAACCATAATGTGCGTCACACTACAAGCATATATATATATATATATATATATATATATATATATATATATATATATATATATATATAATTTCCAGGTTTAAAATGAATGCTTCCGTATATAATAGCGTTTAATAATTAATGATGCAAAATGTGTTTTATGTATAAGACATGAACACACGCTATTGTAGGACCTCTATCAGAATTTGTTGGTTAGTTAGTTAGACTTTGTTATCTAAGGTTTACCAACTCGAATCGTTGCTGCTTGTAATTAACTGAGTACTCACGGGAGACTTGCGCCGCCGACAATCCAGTATCATCGACAAGACCTAGCTTGCAAGCTTCGTCGTGCCGTAAAACAAAATCTACAATGGTATCAGATACGTTAACAACAAAAAAGGCATCTAACTACATCCTGACGTTATATCGCCCTGTCGGTTTTCGTAAGCATAGCCACCCCGTTCGGGCCATCATACCTCTTTCGTTCCTCCGTAAAGTTTAGTTCCAAAAGCTGTAAAAGACGCATTTCGGGTACTGCGTCTGTCTGGTAGCCATGATATCATAGTTTTACGCGCGTTTTTTTTTAGTTTATCATAGCGCATATATATATATATATATATATATATATATATATATATATATATATATATATATATATATATATATATATATATATATATAATATATATATCAAGAAACTAAATCATGTAAACGGCTTGAACATCTGCGACTCCTAGAAGTCCGCCGGTTATCTGAGAACACGCACACACGTTTTGCGTGTGAGATCCGAAGCCGTCGCACGCGATGTTTACCTTCTTCTAGCCTATGAAACTTTTACGACAAGTGCATGTTGTTGCTGTTCTTGTGTTTTTGGTTGGTTGATTGTTGTTGTTGTTGTTGTTGTTGTTGTCGTCGTCGTCGTTGTTGTTAGTGCCAGGTGCACTAGTATATATAGATCGTATTGTAAAAGAACGAAGTGTATCGCAGCAGTTGCTCTTTATACTGCCATTGTTATTGTAATGACTAATGTATAATAATAATAATAATAGCTCGAGTCGTGATGACCGCGCTGTCGCTGCGTGCTAATGACGGCTTCTGTTTGCGTTGTCCAAAAGTCGTTATCAAAAGCCGCCGATCTTAGCTTTGAAGTGGGGAGGCTCGCGAGGACATCATCGGGCATCAGACCCCCTTATGTTATCGCCCAGCGTCGGCGTCCGCTTAAACGCATGAAGGTGAGGTAAAGGTGAAGCTGAATTTCATCTCAAGATATGGAACAGCGCACAGTAAATGTTGTGGCTTCAGTTCTCAACGCATCGCTAATATATGCAGTACCGGTAGCGGCTTGGTATGAGCCAAAGCCAAACATGCAACGTTTGGGAGTATAGCACTTAGTGTCTTGCATGATAAGGCTCCCTTGCCGATGTTTTTTTAATTATATATTTTTGTCGTCAATACATAGTGCAAGCGTCCATAACGTTCCAACGCTCAAAACATATATTGCTGGCCGACAACGCCGCATTTATCGTTCACACATTAGACGTGGCTGCTTAGTGCTACTTACTGACTTGTGACTAGAATCAGAACAAGGGAGGTCTTTAAAGAGGTTTGTTTTAATTGACTTGACTATTCTCCGGTTCCCTACGGGCCTGGAATCGCCGTGATGCTTATCTTTAATGCACGGAAGGCTGGACATGTCGGGAGACTTACTAAGATTGGTTTCTAATTTGAAGCTTTAGAACTTACACCAGCTTCGTATTTCTTTTTTTTTCTCGATATTTTCCTAATGTGTCATTATTGTTGTTGTTATTGCTGCTACTGCTCTCTTCGCCGTTATTATTTTTGCTGCTAGTTTGGACACTGTTTCTCTCTATTTTGAGATGTTTGTTTATATTGATCTCATCTAAGTGCAGAATAATGCGTACCTCCGGCGAATGGCTCGCTTTTGTTAGGTTTGTAAGCAGGTGTCAGCTTGAGTGAGGTCAACAAACACCACACCACGAGAGTCATCCCCAAGTTTGAGACTAAAGGAGGACGAAAACAAACGACAGCCTGTATACGACTGACAGGCCATATACGTACAGTCGATGATGAAGTGTCAGCCCACATCCAGTGCATTGTTTTTCTTGTTAAAGCGCGTAGGCCGGCGAAAACTATATGTCTCTACAGCAGCAGCAGCAGAAATAGCAGCAAACAGCATGACATACATGACCACTTTCGCTGCTGCTGCTGCTGCCGTAACAGCTGCTGGCGCCGTCAATAACGACAGCCTACCGCTATGAAGAACCCTAAGTAAGGTACTCAGTTGAAGTAAGTGAAGACTTTAGAAGCAAGAGCAAAAACAGCAGCAGCGGCAGCACCGCAGAACTACAGCCATAACAACAACGACGACGACGACGACAGTAACTACAATGGTGCCAAGTTGTTGACAACAACAACAACAACAACGACAACGACAGCACTTGCAACGCGATAAGTATGTTGCCGCTAATTAGAAACCTGCTGTACGCGTCGCTATTGTTGTTGTTGTTGTTATCGTCGTTGTTGTTGTTGCTATCGTCGTTGTTGTTGTTGTTTTTGTTATCGTTGTTGTTGTTGTTGTTGTTGCGCTGACATCGCTAAACATCACACAGCCGAGCAAAGAGTAAACTGTGCAAACAATCGCACGTGCGTTCGCCGGTCCGTCCGTCCGTCCAGACGACAATGAAAAAGTATCAAGCAGAATCCGTAGTAGCTGAAGTAGTACGAGACGTAACAGCAGCAGCAACAGCAGCAGCAGCAGCAATTCCACCGTGCTCGACGTCGTCGTCGTTGAGGTTCCTTGTTGCCGTTTATTGCTCGACAATTACAACGTGAATTATAATCGCCATTGCTACATTACAACCGTCACGCGTTCCACCTAGACTTTCTCGCTCGCTCTAGAAGACCGAAAAGTATGACGAGTATGACGAGAACGTCGACAGCGACCAGCGACAACGAACGTTACAGCCGCCGTTCTTATCATCAAGCGGTCTTTACGGTTGAGACGTTCAAGCGGCGGCGACAGCTGTATCGTTGTTGTTGCTGTTTTTGTTGTTTCTGGTGTTGTTGTTGTTGTTTCTGGTGTTGCTGTTGTTGGCATTGTTGTTGTTTTTGTTGTTGCTGCTGTTGTTGTTTCTGCTGTTACTATTGTTGTTTCTGCTGCTATTGCTGTTGTTGTTGTTTCTGCTGCTATTGCTGTTGTTGTTGTTGTTGTTGTTTCTGCTGCTACTGCTGTTGTTGTTTCTGCTGCTGTTGCAATTGTTGTTCCTGCTGTGTTTTTTTTTTAGCTGTTGCTGTTATCGTGGCCGTTGTTACTACCGTGTCAACTATAGAAGATGAATGACCGCACGTCGAAGACTGCAGGCTGAGCTTTACGACATTAAGCGGCAGACTCATAAGTTGCTCATGCGTATGTCTATGCGTGTGGTGGTTGGTTGTGTGGTTGTGTGTTTGTCTGAGTGCGTCCGCATGCGACTGTGTGTTCGTGTGTTAGCGAATAAACACGATTACAGGAGCGCTAGGAGCGCAGCTCCGGCTCGCCGTGCGATTTTTGTACACGCAAGGAATTGCAGGTATCGATTGAAATAACCTACCACGAACTAACCACCTAGTCAGCTAGCAGTTACGGGAAATAGCGGACTCGCTGCGGGGCTTACGCTAACGCAACCAATTAACCAACTCTAATAAGATCGGCAACGTGGTCAACGCGTGCACGTAAAAACGTCGTTGCACTTTTACATTAGTATCACGTTACGTGAGAGACTATGGTACTAGGGGGTAGCTAATTATCTGCAGTGCGACTGCCATGCCTCCAAAAGACACAATATATATATATATATATATATACATCATATGTATATTTACAAATAATCAACTAGGGAAAGTCATCAAATCAACTGTTTTTCCTTTATCATTAAACCAATAAAAATCCCATTAATAACCACAAATATGTCCTATTTTAATTAAACATATACAACGTATGTTTTTACGCATGATACGTCGGGTAGGTTTTAAAACTACTGTACGTAAAAAAAAGGCATTGGGACAAAGTGATTTTTATTTTTTCTGTGATGTACACCTCTTTTAAGCTTAAGCACATGCAGTGTCGTATTTCATTTATTGGTGGACGTTCGCTTTTAGAGTCGTCCTTAGCACGAGCGCTACGCGTTGTCAAATGATTTACACCAAGTCAAATACCAAAAAAATCTATAGTTTGCGCCAAAAAAATATTGCGGTGAAGCACCAGTTCATTGTGTATGCGAGCATTACTCAAATCGATGACTAATACATTTGATGGAAACGAGTTGAATGACACACGTTTACGTGATCAAATGTGGCCACTGCTTCCGATGAAACGTTGACTTCGTAGTTTGCTGGGATGAATAGCAAAGTTATGTGTACGCAATTGGCAATTAGAACGTGTGTCGTATCTCGTATGAAAGCACAATCTGCCTATTGCCGAGACCTTTTCCTAGCTGTTTCTAATATATATATATATATATATATATATATATATATATATATATGAGGTGGTTTAAGAGCGAGTATT
This sequence comes from Dermanyssus gallinae, assembly GCA_003439945.1. NCBI lineage: Eukaryota > Metazoa > Arthropoda > Arachnida > Mesostigmata > Dermanyssidae > Dermanyssus > Dermanyssus gallinae. Next base: position 323,587 of record QVRM01004332.1, on the reverse strand, counting down.
CCGTCGATTGGGCGCACCGGGTCTAAAGCTGGACCTCGTAATAATAACAACACCTACTTAGGGTCTGGGTTTTAGATGCCGAGGTTTGCGGCCCGAACAGGGACATCGCAAAAGCGCGGCAGGACAAGATCACCAAATATGACGTCGAGTTCCAAAGAGCGGCGCTCCCCGACCACTATCTCTATGAGTGGCGTATGTCGTACCGTTTTAACGTCGCAAGGAACCTTGAGGATATACCGCTCGCATTGGGTCCATACGAGCGGGGGCTAGCATTAAGCAAGGACACGGACAGCTGATTTTTAACCTCACGTGACACCTTTTTACCACAATGTTTATTAAGACGAGCACTGCCGAGTGTGCAAACGTATTGTAAATGATTTATAAATCATCACAATATTTTATATATATATATATATATATATATATATATATATATATATATATATATATAGTATATATATAGTAGTACAACTCTCTTAACTAGTGCAATTCGGCGAAATTTTTTTTCCATTGGAACAAAAGGGGCAAAAATGTCTTCTTTTGGAGTGAGAGTGAAATTAGAAAATGTAGTTGTATCAAGCTTTTTATACTGACATATCTTTACTAAATCTGTGATTGCAAAAACCCCAGTCACCATATCGACAAAACAATCATATATGGATGGAAAAATGTTGCATCTGATGCACGTTGAATTGCATTATATGCTAGTTCAAAGCAAAGCAAATGTTGTGCTAAAGATAATCCCTAAAATAAAAAATTGTTTGCCTTTTTTGTTTACTTTGCCCCCTTGTTTTATTGCAAACATTATTTAACGAGATGTACTATATCTCAAAGTTTGTTGGACGAATTATGGGAGACCCTGTATATATATATGTGGTGCGCTAACCATGGTTGTCATTTACCGGTGTGTCGCCGGTTCAATCCCTGTAGTTGATCGAATTTTCGCGTGGTCTTTCAGGAGAATCAGCGACCGTATTGCTATAAGGACTTTTGAAGGAACCCTAGATATCTCAACATTTTAGTTTATGTTGCTGCTCTAAGCGCCTGACATAAAAAGCATATGTATCAAATTATGCATGACATCCATCCGTATATATCTACATACATGGGTCGTTTGCTATTTAGGTTTTCTTCGCGGGACTAATAATATAACGCGTTTAAAAACAACCTCCATAAAAATATTTTTTATTCTTATGGCAAGTAAAACGACGTCGCCATCAAGGACGGAAGCAGACGTAAAGTGGACGCGATTAAAGACCTGTTTTTGCGAGTTATGGCACCAATGCCAACAACAACTAGAAGAAAAGGAACAAAGCCAAACATTGTTGTATATGTTTGGCAATATACAACAATATTGCCAAACAACAAAAACACCACCCATCGTAGCAATGACTCTAGAATACGAGCTACAATAAGCAACAAAAACGACAACGATGATGGTGATGACAATAACAAAAACAGTAACAGCAACACCAACAACAACCAATACACCCAAACCCCCAAAAAATAACGATAACAATGACAAAAACAAAGCACTCAAGTATTCACAACAGTCGCCTGTGTTCGTACAATTTTTTGAGAATCGCACTTGTTACATTTTTTGTAAATGCACTAGCGAATATCAAGTGGAAGCAGCGTATCTATAATATGTGGTAGTAGTCGTAAGTGAATTTGGAACGTCATAGACTTGGACACTTGAATGCGCCTGTTTAAGTCGGTTGATTTAAATCATGTAGGGGGTGGTTAATTTTCTGTTGTTGTTGTTGCTGCTGCTGCTGCTTGGCGCTTTCTATACCTTCTGTGATTCCTGTCATCTCGTCTTCGGCATTATCATCATCGCTGCAAAGTTCCGCTGACTGGGCCATCTTGTTGCGATTTTTATCCTCAGAAGATTTACATACCTCACATAACACGCTCCACTGATGTCCAGTGATTTGCCCGTCAGAGCATCTCGCTGACTGTTCAACACGGAACTTGATCTGCATGCGCTTGAACGCTCTGCCAAGGCCTGAAAAACGTTTCCGCCTAATCACGAAAGTGCAAATGCAAAACGATTTCGATTCGGCTGGGAGGCATTAGTTCTCTATGTAGGTAGGTTTCTTTCGACAGATTTATCAAAACTTTAAATGTAGAGACAGCTTTATATTTGCTGGAGGCTTTACGTTGTGAGTTTTTCGTTTAATTTAACGATCTCGTCACTGTACCTCACAGGCCTTTGTACGATCGTCAGTAATAGGATACGAGTAGATAGTGTCTGCTTTGGGAATGAGAAAGAACTATCGCTATTCAAACAAAAAAAAACAAGCGTTTTCCTATTTGAAAGTGTTCAGGAAATTATCTATAAGTTGCATATTACCAAAAAAAATTATTATATATATATATATATATATATTAGCACATTGAGACCTTTGGCAATGCGCTTGATGTACCCACTAGCAATTTATATACATTGCATTTAATTGGCAATTTAGTTCGTTATGCAGCGCGTTTGCTTCTCGATATGACATATAGTGCTAGACAAAGTACCCTAGAATGTTGCGCCTAAATATATATATATATATAGTCAGCAGGAATTCACCACTTCGGGTATCATTGCCGAGATCAATGGGATCAATCGGGCGGCGTCACGGACGGATAGCTCCGCGTCAATACGAGTCACCGTTTAGACCTCACCGACGGCCTTCGGCGTAGTGCGTCTGGTGGTTTTTTAGATAGGTCACGCAAACAAGGTGTCCCGGGGACTGGCCAACCGTACGGGCGAATGAGACCCCGCTGTGTAAACAGTTTGTATCTGTGTTGTTGTTGTTGTTGTTGTTGTTGTTGTTGTGGTTTGATGTTGTTGTTGTTGTGGTTTGATGTTGTTGTTGGTGTTGTTGTTGTTTGCCAGTCGGAGGAAGAGCGCCCGTCGACGACATAACGAGGGTTCCTGATCGGTCGAGACTAGTCGGCAAATTTTGTCGACAAGTTTGCGGCTTTGTCCTATGGCCTGTAGAGGCAGGACCCGGACCGCACAAAGGCCAAACCAAATCAAACAAAAGTTGTTAATCCTAACAACACGACAACACGCGACAGCTGCTTCCTGCGTCGTTCCGTTGGCCTGTCTCGGTGAAGCTCGGTGGCGACTCAATCCACTTCCACCATCACCATCGTCACCATCACCACCGCAGCAGCAGCAGTCAATGTCCCGTCCCCACCTCCCTCCACTTTGATTTCCGCGAGCGCCGCGAGCGACACTCGAACTCGATGGGAGAAGTCGAGAGTGGTTGATACATTGGCGCTAACCAGTCGATTTCGACGAGAGAGGTTTGCCGGCGTGGCCAAAGACGTGTACGACGACCAATATCGTAAGCCGAGCAGCCAAGCCACTGTTCATCGAAATACGCAGCCGTAGCAATAGCTACTCGATCAGGCTTTCGTCATACTTTGCCTGAGTAGCTGCTTGACAAACCTGATGACCATCAAAGTCAGGGGTCACAACCGACACTGTAAAATCACCACGACGCCGCCGCCGTCGTCGTCGTTGTCCTCAATGCTGACATCCATATGGCCATTTGAATCACCATAACCCAAATCTAAATCATGATCTCCAGCGTCCTCCACAATCATTAACGGCTCATTCGACTTCGTAGGCTTTCAATAACCTTTTTCTCTCTCCGACAAAAACCATTGCTAGATTAACTGCATCAAAACCTCGTCCGTCATCAAGCAGTGTCATGTTTATTGAGGGATTTGTTTAGTAACATATTTTCTTAGGATCTTGTTTTCTAGTTCTAGTCTAGATTCCAATACCCCTACGGTATTGGAATCGCAGTGACGCATATTTACAATGCACCTAGGGCAGGACATGTTAGAATATTTCGGGTTTCTCCTACGGTCCCTGTGGCATGACGATATGGTCGCTAACTCTCTGCGGTTTATGGTTTATCTATATCAGGAGATGACCTTCTTTATCAGTCAACAACCAAACTACCACCATCGACTTCTCACGAGCTTGTCTGTCTACCACCGTGCCGCCAACTTCGTGAAGGCCTTCCCGGTTTCTCAATAAGCACCATCAACTTCTTCAAGATTGCCATCATGTTCTCAATATATCTTATTGTAACTAGTACGTCGCGGCAGACGATCCGCGCTCTGAGATATCAATGGCGTCAATGACAGCAACGACAGTATTGATATTAATGAGTACAGAAGCTTAATAGCTTCCAATATATATATATATATATATATATATACCTGCCATCACATACATACACATATACCCATTCCTACACACATATGCATATGCCCGCCATCAACAAATGGAGATCTGTCTGAAACGAAACTCGGACCTTCAACGGAACGGCGCACCAATGACGTTGTAATAAATACTTACAGATTGCGTCTAGTGACTTATCTGAGCCTGAGCTAGCGCAAATGATCAGATCAGTCCAGAGACTTAACTTAGTGTAACTGATTTTTACCTTTTCAACGGAACATTTTGTACAGGAAGTTATTCTCTATGAAATTAACACTAAACAAACGACTTACAATAATTTAAGTATGTTTGATAGTCAGTACAGTCATGTTTCGGAGTGAAAGGCTGTGAAGGGTTTCGTTTGGGTTCCATTCGCTAGCTATTTGGAGCTTATGTGGGCTTTTATCAAGTATGATTTTGTCAGAGATAATATACATATATAATTAAGCCATACTTCTATTACATATATATATATATATATATATATACATATGCAAGTGCATGTAAGTGCACGATCCATGCGTACGTATAATCGTTCTGGTTCTGTCGTCCGTTGAGCCGAACGAACGTATGATGCTCAAAAAGCGTCGTCATTGCGTCGATCATATCAAGCACGATGGAGTCACCATAAGGAGCGGGCACACGGCACTACGCATGCTGAAGATAGGACGACACGAACCCAGACAAAGAGAGAAAGAGAGTGCGAACGGCAAAGCAAGAGAGCAGCAGAGAGAGAGAGGGGGGGGGAGTGCATAAATGTGGGTTTGCGTACAATCCGCCAATCGCTGCTGGGCAAAGCTCGACAGAAAGACAACAGCGATGCCGACCACGACAACGAGGACGACGGCGACAACGAAAACGACGGCGACAACGAAAACGACAACGACAACGATGAGAATGCGAGCTCAATTGGGCGGAACGGCGTCAAGCGTTGTCATCGGCTCTGGGGTTCGCTGCTTGCTCGCGCCGCATTCACACAGACAGTCACAAAGACGCGTACACGTTCGTCTCTGATTCGGGCTGCTCTGACGACTGAGTTTGCTGGCTGGCTGTTTGCTGGCCGGCTGCCTCGCGCGCTCCCTCGCTTGCTTCGTTGTTAACTGGCCAGCCAGCTATTTGAGGGGTGGTTGTATTTGTATTTGTAGTAGTAGTGGTAATGTTTTTTGTAGTACTGGTAGCACTAGTTAGATGCGTTCTACCTGCCCGAATCAGTAAGGGGGCGGGGGGGAGGCGAGAGATAGAGAGGGAGAGAGGAGAGAGAGAAGGCAAGGAGAGCTGGGGTGATCGTTGACCGATTAGTCGATCGGGTCATGCGAAACGGACCGAATGCCGTCGTCAAGCTACCCCCGTTGTCACCCTAACGGCCGGCAACCGAGGCAGTAAACGACGCAGTACTGACATTGAGAGGTCTCGTGATCAGCAGGCCAAACCCCTCCAATCAGGTGAGGTCGGCCGTCGCCCGGTGGTGGTGGTGGTGGTTGTGGTGATGGCGGCCATCCGTCGTCCATTCGCAGTAGTTTAGCAGCAACCAGCCGATCAATGATACCTCAAATCGCTGTCAACCCTGGTGAGGAAGCAGGAGGAGCAGGACCACGATGCTAATGATGATGATGATGACGTTTATAATGATGATTTTATTGATGATGAAGGCCACCACGACTGAACCCCCATTGAAGCCATTACTATTTCTGCCGTCGAACAACCACAACAACATTAACAACAACAAAAACAACAACAACGATATGAGCAGTACCAGCAATACCAGTAGCATCAGTTATAACAACAGGAGCAAAATCATCAACGACGACAATGTCATCCGCACTAGCAGCCAAAGTAAAATTCACAGCATGAACGGCAACAGACAAGCAGCAAATACGGTATTGAGATAAATAAAAGAGAAGAACATACAAAATAAGAAATTATATATTAGAATACTATTAGGCAATATGGCATTTGTACGACAAGAGCCAAGATTTCTCACTGGCCATTGGCTGCCAGCTGTGGAACAAGTTGTCACCTTGCTTCGAGGAAAGGCAAAAAATTGCTATGTAAGCATTCATAAAAGAAGCAAACAAACACTTTCTAGAGAGGGCTGAAATTTTTAAGAGTAGTCCGAGTCAGGAATGCTGTTCGGAGGTGTGTTGCCTTAGCGTAACCCTTGCATGTGCATTATAATCAGTACGTTTTTAATCGGTTACAATGGCATGATAATCAATTATTTATTTATTTTGACATAATAGAATGACGGTTAGTTGATAAGCAAAACAAACAACTACAATCGTCTTGTTACTGCTGCTGCTGCCGCCGCCGCTGCTGCTGCTGTTGTTATTGTTGGTGCTATTGCTTTGATTTTGTTGCTGACGTTGTAGGTGGCTGTTCTAGCTGCTACTTTGATTGTTGCTGTCTCTGCTATAATTCGCCATTGGCAGTGTGACTTTAGTTACACTGCACCTCTCTCGCAGCCACAAGACAGCTACTATTGGTGTGGCGTATGCGCGAGCGTTTGAACAGCGGAACGACAATAAGTAATTTACAGTAACCGCGTAGCAGTCAACGTAGGCGGCTGCAATGGCGGAAGCAGCATCTTCGGTGCCAGTGGCCACACCAACAACAGTAACTGCAATCCCAGCAACATAAATACTCGCCGCGGTAGTTCAATAATAGTGTAGTATCCGTCCGAGTAGTAGTGGTAGTAGATGAAAGTAGTAGTAAGTAACAGATAAAGTAGTAGTAGTAGTAGTAGTAGTTGCTGTTGTTGTTATTGTTGTGATTGTTTGTTGTTGTTGTCTGTTGCCGTAGTATTAATGGCTAGGAACGCATCGTCTAGCGCAAGTAACACGTTCGAGAGGTATATATGCAGGGTATCCTTAGAAAGACAGTTAGATGAGATACTGGAAAATGCACTCACACACATACACGCCTGGATATCACTTGAGAAAGCTCATTGTTAACCGGATGACCGGCAGCAGTGTGAGGCTTCAACCCAGTGACAGCCAGTTGTTTGCTCAATACCCACTTAGCTGTGACAGCTTCTGCGTGACCTCAAGCAATCAAAGGCTAGTGTCTGGGTGTTGAATGCTCTTTTGAGCCTGGAAGAAGGCGGTTCTGTTCGCTCTTTCTGATAACTATATTTCGGAAAGCTTGTCTAGCGATCGGGAGTGATCCGCTGATTGAAGCTATTATGCTGCGCACAAAGGCTGCTACATTGCTCGTGCCGGATTGAGTCGGACTAGTGTGGATTAGAAAGTTACATCGGTTGCCCGGCCGAATGGCATCTTGGTAAAAACCTGTTGTTAAGTAACCTACTGGAGGACAGGGCAATGCTTGGCCATGTGCTTGGCTGGCCTCCCACCCCAGTTTTGCAGTGACTGCAGGTAGAGTGGTGGGCCTTACCTATCATCCTAAATGAGTACGTTTGAAAATCATTGTAGCCGATGGAGCACCTGGGTGGTGTGATAGGTAAACTCGCCGTTCACCCGTTCACGTCAGTCTCCAGGCTTTGAAACCTGTTTTTCCAGCCGGGTGCATAGCGTCATTGTTGTTTTTCTAGCCGGGTCCCTAGCGTTATGGTTGTCGGTGACCACGGATTGCCATATCCGTCACCGTTACTTTGCTTTTAAATCCTATGGAATGACGGTTCTATAGACGCATGTTGCGAACATAGCCTTCACGCCTTACGTGTTGCGGCGTAGCAGCATCCTCTTAGTGGATGATTGCAGGCTGGTTTTCTCCGTACACGGATTTGATGTGAAACTATGCATTCTGCCTCACTGACAGCGGCTTCACATTTGGTCGGCGCGACTGCCAGCGCACACTGTTGTATTAAGAACGTCAGCCATTGCCACTTTAGCGCCTCTTTTGCTGATCGGAAGTTCTTGCTTGAATCGTGGTTAAGAGAGCGTCAGCATATACGAACAGTTTCGCTACAGGTTGGAGACATTGTGCGGTAACTTCGGTCTCTGCCTGTACGCTCTCACAAAAAAGATCGGTCGGTCTCGCCGGAACCCGACTGGCTGTCAGAGAATAGTTTATGCTCTGCTCTAAACCTTCGCAGACGGGCCTTGACCCCCAAAACTGCCAAGCAGACGATATCTTTTGGTATGAGGACAAGGTCTGCTGCCTTTGTTGAGGTGAGGTAGAGAAAACCTAACGGATTCTGGGGGTATCATGGGCCAGGCCTTAAACGCAGCTACTTCCTTCTTGGTGACAGGGTAGGATCCAATGACGGTACTGTATGTAGAGCGTCGGGGCAGCTACAGAGTCTTCAACAGCGAGGTTTCCATAGGCCTTTCTCTAGAAGTAAGATTGTAAACCACTCAGCATGGGCAGCAGTGATAATCGACCACTGCAAAACGTGTTGAATTATAGCTTTCAGCACTCTAGACGGAGGCATAGTGTTTTCTTACTCTAACAGTAGGCCCGCTTCACCGAGCTGGAGAGGTTATGAGACTAGCAACAGTTTTTCAAGCATGTGACAGGTTTTAGTTTGACTCTTCATTGATATTTGGAGACATTTGGTGCCTACTACTTTATTGATGGCGTTTGCTGACCTCTCTTGCTCGGCTCTCTGGTGATCAGCGCAATTATTTCTTCTCTATCATAGGAGCAATACCAGGTGTTTTACTCTTGGGAGGGTCAGGCTGGGCGCAAGGTTCCCCTGCCTGAACAGCATTTAGAGTTCGAACGGACGCGGTCCTTAACAGACATTTTAACTACCGTGTTACATCACATCACCTTGGCTTTTTAAGCTGTTGCCTAAGCTCAAGGTAAACCGCGGAGTTGGCCGCGTGCTCAAGCGCTGCGCCATGCAGTTACAGCAGGACCTTGAGACCAACAGCCTGGCCCAGTTGCCCAATAGCACAATTGTACTCACTAATTACTCGCTAACTGGCTAGCTAACCAGCTATCCGCCCCCTCAAAGCCTTGTCGGGCAGCTTAAGCAGAGACCAAAGCAGGCAGTACACAAGTTTATACACGCATGGATACCCGCAGACGCATACGCATACGAACACACACACAGCCATGTAGACTCTCAGTCTTACTCCACCGGCGCCCACAAATTGACCGATAATCAGAGGGCAGCAACCCAGGATTCATGAATGAGTGATGATGCATACTTTGCCAAAGCTGTTTCTTTGCAGCCGCGCTTGCGATGTTTACCTGCTTACCGTCGTCGTGGTGTTTGTTGCTGGTGGGTGTTCGACCTCGTTACGTCTGCATTTGAGGCCGCGACTCAGTGTGGTTGGTGAGTTCATCCGCTGTTCGCAATGTCTGGTTCTGTGCCCTGCGACCACGACAGTTGACGTTGCGGTTATCGTGCCACGCTTACGTTGTGCTATTTCATTGTTGTTGTTGTTGTTGTTGTTGTTGTTGTTGCTGTTGTTGTTGTTGTTCTTGTTGCTGTTGTTGTTATTGTTGTTGAAGTCTGTTGTTGTCGTCGTAACTGTTAGCGTTGCTATGGTTAGCGTTGTAAGTGGTATCGTGCTTAATGCTGTTGTTGTTAGTGGTGTCATGGTTGTGGTTGTTGTTGTTGTTGTTGATGATGATGATGATGTTGCTGTGGTCAAGTGACAATTATGTCGGTTGCTGCTGCAGCTACGGTCGCTGCTATAATAGCGAGACGAATATTGTTGTTTTGAAATTACGAATGTTCTTTTCGGTCGTGTAAATGACGATCTCTCGCTGTTGTTGCTGCTGCTACTGCTGCTACTGTCGTCGACGCTGGTGGTGGTTGTTATGATAGTCATACCATTCACGACTGTTGGCCACGTGAAGCTGTTCGCACTACGACAATCGCCGTTTCTACACACGTCCAACCGATGAATATTATAACTGGCCATAATCATGTGTTATTGTTATCATCATGAGGAAGACGACGACGACGACGACCGTGATGATCGTGCTGCTGATTTCGTTTATAGCTGCTGCTGCTGCCGCTATTATTGTAATTATTGTGTCATTAGTGTAACTAGAATTTATAAATTACAGCTACAGTTGTAATGGCAACCGCCGGCGTCGGTTTGAGCGCCGGGAACTACGATAACAATACAGAGTCAACGACAGCAAAACCATTGTGAAAGACGAGTGCCATGATGACGACGACGACGACGCCAACAACAACAATCTCTGCAGCAAAAGCAGCAGCAGCAACAGCAACAACAACCAGTACAATACAACGCTAACAACGGAAACCCCGACAGAGGGCAGCAAGCATTGCGAGAAGAACATCGAGATTCCAATAGTCATAACCAAAAAGCATAACTATAGCAAATCACTTATTTAATTCTGGTTTAAAGATTTTATAGTTAATTTAAGCAAAATAATTCGGGTAGTAACATTATCTTCATAATTCGTAGGTAAACGAGAACCCGATATCTCGATCGCTCGATGACTCTAGCTAGATTTTTGACTGATTGATTCTATTGTTGTAGTTTTGGTTGAAACCAATAATAATTCACATTTTAATACCATTTATTTTACTCGTATTGAGCATGCATATGTGCAAATAATAATAATATTAATAATAATAATTACAATTATTAAGAGGTCTAAACGGGCACGCTGCCCATAGTGCCCTCAATGGAAGCTATACTCCTTCTGCATATCGCCAAACACACGATTTGTGTAATTTTTTCGCTATTGCTCTACTTGCTGCTGCTGCTGATTATATATTAAATGGGCGAAGGAACATTGTCTGTCTAAGTGTTCCGTGCGTCAATTCGACTCATCGACCAGATGACTTACTTGTGCATGGTCTGTGCTGCTGGTCCAAGCTGATGGAATCTACGGGTGCTATGAATAAGCTAGGTAACTCTAGACGAGGATACTAGCAACAACAAAAACAACAACAACAAACAAGTGGACATCGTCGTTGTAATTGCTGTATGTATAGCTTAATGTCATATATAAATACCCACCAGTAAGTAGCAGGTTTGTGTGTGTCTGCTATGTTTTCGTTGTTATATAGTTTGGAAAAGGAGGCGTTTTGGATTGTTTAAACGGAGTATCTAACAGTGCACTTTCCGTGAAGCGTTGCTCCGCTGAAATCTTTATCTAGAGCTTCTTCCGTCACCAATCATTTTCACAGCAGAGCGCTACCAGGTTATGACTGCTACATTAATCTGCAAGAGAAGACTTACATATATGTAATTGGAGAACGCTGTACCCTGGTCAAAGCTAGAGACGGCGTAAGGGCATACTGGAGTCCCTAAGCGTCTACCACTTACCTTAAACTCTCTTTAACAAACACTGTGGTAGTGGCCAGCAGTGACTTTCGAGCAAGTATTGCACATATATTAATATTAATAAAATTTAAAGCTATTTAACCTCGCCGCTTTAAGTTAGTTTTCATTATTATAATTATTTACTAAATTAAATACAAGTCATTTCTAGTGGACAGAACTACCACAGTCGAGGCACTACTTGGGGATGGCAAATCAAATATTTGCTCTCCTGCTGACTTGCCCGGCATCCCCGTTCTTACTCTCTAGTTCTCTGTAATAAAACCTATCTATCTGTACTCGACATTTTCTCTGGAACCGAGGTTCTGCCAAAGACGCGGCACACCATTTGCGATGTCGTGGCTTATTTTGCTCTTGGGATCTTTCGGCATTCCTCCTCGTTGCTCGTATATTAGACCGTGTAGCCTTTCGTCCATTTTTTCTCTATTTCCTTGTTGTTGTTGCTGTTGTTGTTCATTTGACAAATAGATACGGCGTCTTCAGCGGACTTCTTGTTTCTGGCGGTCTTTTCGGCAGCGACCCACCACTATGATTCATTTTTTTTTCTATACGAGTACAACATTCAACAACCACGATTACAATCATCATTAGCGGCGGCAGGCAAAACGTCGTCGGCAATAAACATACAGCAAATGTTGTTACTTCGCGCTGACTGTTGTTGTTGTTGGTATTCATGTTGCCGTTGTTGTCGTTGTTGCTATTTTTGTTGTTAATGTCGAGAAAGCCTTCACCATGATCGTTGGCGATCTTGTCAACCCTTGTTCTGCTGCTGTTGTTGTTAGCAGGAAGATGTTCTTTGCAGTCTGTGTCACGTTACCTCTATTCGTCTCTCTCTCTCTCTCTCTCTCTGCCTCTCTGCCCTCTCTTTCTTTATATATATATATATATATATATATATACATATATTTATATATATATGAGCTTGTGTTATTGTTGTGTATGGCCGGCTCGTAATTACTAAGCGGCGAGCCGGTCCGAGCCTCGCCCCGCAACGTAATGGGGTGCCAATAGAAGCGCACCACTGAGAGCAAGCAACCGAGCAAGCTAATTTGTTTCGCTCCCCACTTGCCCCGTTACCAGACGATGCTCTAACAAGAAGAGCATCCGACTTAGTGCTTGTAGATATATATATATATATATATTTGCATGCAGACATGCTGTTCAGCATCATAGCTTTCATTGGCTAAATTACTAGGGCCGCTTTATAATCAAATGTTGAATATTGTTGTGGTTAGAATTTTGTTGCTGATGTTACTATCATTTGTCGTTACTTTGACGAACACGCTACCTTCTTGTTACTATTGTTGTTGCCGGCGTCGTTATTGTTAATGTTGCCTTTTCCAACCCTCCTATATCAATATTCGCCTATATATATATATATATATTGCGGACTGGAAGTGGGAGCAATCCGAGTCACCTATTTCAGGAGTCACCATTTCGGTAATTTGTTCTAAGTAACAGGAAAAGTGTCCGACGCCGTCTTAGTAGAGCTAGCGAGGGTAGAAGTGTACCTCGACGAAAAGCTTTGGGATGGAATGGCATGCAATAATCTGCACGTGTACACAATGTACAGTGTGCATGGCTATCACCTCACTTAATGCGTTCGACCTTAGGATTTCACCAGGTTGGCAATCAATGGCGCTGCCGGTACTGTACGCAGACTTGGGCTAGATTCCGAGCACCGAGCTGCCAGACGCATCGGCTGTCTCTGCACTTCTCCCCTCGATCGTTGAAGCATTCAAATGATGTATAATGGCAATAATATATTTACAATTTTAGTTGCATGCTAAATAATGTTACAGTTCCGAGGTCTGAACGTATTTTCGCAATTCTCTTAAAGAGTTACTTTACTCCATGGCGCTAAAAATCGATACCGCGATCCCTCTGCAAATGGCCAAGGAGAACGCTTGCCTCAAGAATGGACCATACCTTCGATCGCTCGTGACCTCCTGAATTCGCTTACTTAAATATTTGAGAAATGTGTCGGTTCCCTTGCTGATTGGTCCTAGGGTCTCTGTGGCAATAGACACAAAAATAGATCTTGTTTTTAGTCCAGCGTATTTATTCTGTTTTCTGGCGTCTGCGTGCTTTGCTACTTACCCCGGCTTAACTGAGCTTTGATGTAAATAGGAAGCCACGGTTGTGCGAAGCCGTTTATTTACAATTATTTTATTGCTAAATAAGCATTTAGCATATGAGTACACGTGCCACGAAACAGTTTATTTACATTTTTATTTAAGATGTTTAATACTATCATCAAAGTTTTAGAATGGTTGCTGCTTTATTTTCTTTTATACGTTTTATAAGTTTTAAGCCAACGTTTTCTCACAAAGAAAATAAATACATATGCAACTGTGCACTATTAGCAAGTGTACCACAACTATATCGACAAATACGCAAGCAAACAAACAATAAGCAGGCAACTAAATAGCACATGAACGAACGAGAAACGATACTCGCTCGTCAAGCCAATTCGTACTATCCGCCGACAATGTCATTGCTTCATGACGCGTAAGGACGGGTACAGCAACAATAACAACGAAAACAACAAAAACAATAACAGCAATGACGACAATAACGACAACAGCAACAACAACAACAACAATAACAACCAGAAACAATCGCGTTTGCTCTTTCTGTTTTCTCGCATTTGCGCAACCTCAATCGTAAGAAAGTGTGTAGTTAACACAATTTTGGCCACTCCATCTGCCACCACCATTAGAGCTGCCACCACCGTTGTAGATTTTTTGGTGAAAATTTGGCCGTCAAAGCCTGTCGATCGCCATTTGAATTGGAGTCAGCGGCTCCTCCCTTCTCAATCTGTCGACGAGTTAACTATATACGCCTGTTTGACGTTACTAGGACAGCTACAATTCGGCTATAACAACAACAGCAACAACAACAACAACTACAGCTACTAGACACTGCGTGTCGTTCATTGGCGCTCGCTAGTTTGCAACTGTTTTGCTGTCTTCCGTGCTGCTTGTTGTTGTTGTTGTTTACCGTAGTTATCGTCTCATCGTAGTTATTATAATCATCATCATCATCATTACCACCATAGTCATGGCTTACATTTGTAAACAGCGGTAGCTGACGACCAAGTGTTCGTGGTCGTAGTGGAACTCGTCTATAGTAATCTATCGTAGTTAGCTGTCAACGTCGTCAGCGTTAGTTTATTCTAACAAACGAGTATATATATATATATATATATAGTAGCCAGCAAAGTAAAACGAAAGTAGTTCCAATGGAAATGGTTGTAACATATATTCAATTTAAAAAATAGTAGCAGTAGTAGCAGCCGAGTCAGTATAGAGCTTGCTATACGGACCGGTCAGTACAAAGTACAATAATAATAATGACCATCAGACTCACTGACAGCGGCAGCCGGCAGCCGACAGGTGGAGAAGCAGAAGAAAAACCAGCAGCAACAGCAACCAGAACCACAACAACAACAACAACAACAACATCATCAACAACAACCACAACCACAACCACAACAACAACAAAGACGACGACGACGCAGTAACAGCCGTCAACACATTAATAACTACGATGACAACAGCAACAACAACAACAACAACAACATCAACAACAACAGCAACCGTGATGAAAAGCAGCGACGGTCAGCCACCCGCTTGGCACACAGCAACAGCGGCAGCAGCAGAAGGGGAGGAGCGGTCGAAGCAGCAGACAGAAGTAACAGCAGAAGCAGCAGCAGCAGACAGTGTTAGAGTAAACACAATTTTCTATCCATCTGAGCAGGCCATTGAAGGACGTGCGTCGGCACCACAGTACTCGTCGGCACGCCGTCACCGCCACCGGCCCGAGGGCGTGGGGGGTTGCTGAGGTTGTGTTACCGACAAGTTGGCCGCAGGCCGCTCCCTGCGTTCACCCCGCCCCCCCTGTGTTCGCTACTTCTCCCTTCTATGTACGCCGGTGCAGGTCCTGCTGCTGCTGCTGCTGCGTCGCAGCCCCACAGACTCCACAGAGCAGGCCACCACGGTATAGAGCAGTACAAGCAGGATAACAGCGGCCGGAGATACTAAACGGCGGACGAGAAAAGTGAAGGACGAAGCGTTGCTCACGCAGCGCCGGTAGCGGTGCCTAACGACGCCAGATCAAGAAAACAACAACAACAACAACATCAACGACGACGACAACGACAATGGCGACGACGTAAAGCCAGTCGAACAAAACGAGAGATAGCATCCAACGTACTAAGACGGATACATAGACACATACGTAAATACATTTTGACGTACGCTCTAAGGCAATGTCACCTACTACCGAGCATGGTGACCAGCACTGCATATACATATATATTTTTTTTCAACCATTTTTATTTACCGAGAACTTAAGCGTTCTGAAATGCAGTTCCGTGAATAAACTGCGTTTGAAATTGAAAAAATAGATATATACATTTGTGTACATAGTTTGAACGTATCGACGGCGCGTGTGACCAGTGAAGCCTGAAGTCCTCAAGGCAACACCTCCTCCTGCTGAACATCGAGTTTTCCAGAGAGGAGTCCATGCCTCGGGGGGCTTGGGTTCCCTTGTGTGTCCACGAAACGTAGTGGCACGACGATGAGCCATGTGACAAATTTGTTTACTTTGAGTTCTTCGTCCTGTCGACCTGTCGCCCGTAGGAGCCAGCGAGCGGCGACTAGGATCGCCTTTAGGTTTCAAAAAGAACGGCGAGAGTGTGTCTTTTTGTCGCGCCCCGTATATATATATATATATATATATGCTAAAACAGCAATAGTTACTGATACTGCCACTGTTTTGTAGCGGTTTTCGTCACTGTTGTTGTTGTTGAAGCGAAGAACGCTTGTTGTTGTCATTGGTTGGTGTTGTCGTTGTTGTTGTCATTGCTTTCATGATAGGTGACGATGCCAATGCTGTCACCAGCGTGCTGATGCGTGGTCGTAGTAGTAGTAGCAGTAGTAGTAATTGTAGTCCTAGTCATTTTTTGTTGACTCTTGTTGATTCAGGGACAGACAAGCAGCAGGTAGGCTTCAGGTCAGCCAGCCGGCTAACTGGCTGGCTGGCTGGCTTCAGCAACGTCTGAAGCTTACGTTAGTCAAGCGTGTGTTAACGTATGAATGTCTACGTACATGTATCACACACAGGTATCTAGGTATATAGTGTGTGTGTATATATGTATGTATGTTTGTATGTATGCATTTCTGCGTGCACATCTTCGCCACTAGGGCTAAGCGCTGCTGCTCACTGTCGTGCGTCTCAGTTGAGAAGCGCAGACACAAGCGGAACATCGCGCGGCGTGCACGCACGCACGCACGCCGGGACCGAGCACGCCGGCGTATCCATTACCGGCGTACTACCACCACCACCACCACCACCACCACTACCACCATCAATGAGAAGAATAATGCCACAACGTTTCTTGTTATGACAAGCCTACTGTTACCGCTTACTGCAAGCTGTAACGAGCACAGAGCAGCGAAGTATGTTCGCCAGACAGATTGACAACGTCGACGACGACACGGGAGAGACACGGAGACGGCGAGAACATTGGCGCAGAGAAATCGCCATCGCCATCATCATCATCAACGTGTCAGTGTCCACGGGTACGTGTGGAACAACAACACCAACAACAATAACCACGACAAACACTACAACAATGACAACAACAACAACAATAAATACTACAAAAACAACAACAATAACAACTGCACCAATGACGACGCCAGCAACAACAACAACAACAGCAACAAGAACAAAAACTACAAAAACGACGACGACGACAACAACAACAGCAACAACTATAATAATAGTAAAAATCATCATCATTGCCGGCAGCATCGTAAACAGGAACATCGTAAGAGCAATAATCATACATAATTACAGAGCGAACGACTACTACTGTTACGACGGTGCTGAACAGAAACCCGCACGCACAAACACACATACACAGAGGGAGAACGGCAGAAGCAGAAGCTAAAGTGGCGGGAGCAACCGGCCGTCCAACCGTTTGGCCGCCCAGGTCGTCAGCGCGAAGAAGGCGATCGCCGAAACACCGCACGGCAAAGAGATTTGGTTGTTGTTGCTGTTGTTGTGGTTGTTCTTGTTGTTGTCGTCGTTGTCGTTGTTGTTATGATTGTTGTTGTTGTTGTTGTTGTTGTTGTCGTCGTCGTCGTTATCGTTGTTGTTGTTGTGGTTGTTTTTGTTGTTGTGCTTGTTATTGTTGTTGCTGTTGTCGTCGTTGTTGTTGTTGTTGCTTTTTTTTGTTGTTGATGCCTGCTGCTGCATCGCTGCGTTGTTGTTGCTGTTGTTGTTTGTAGCATTTGTCGGCACGCTCGTTTAAAACGTTGTTTACACAGTCGATGCTGACAAGCTCTCTCTGTGGCTGTGTGTATGTGTGTGTGTGTGTGTGTAGAATCGGCGTGGGTTTCAGTTGTCATGATGTTACAACGTGTACTACAATTAGTGCTACCACCACAGTTCGTTCCCGGGTACAACTCTGGCTGTGCTCCTACAGCTTCTGTACTGCTATGAGGCTACGCAGGATGCGAGAAAAAGTTTCGTTCTGTTTTCCTCTTTGTCCCCCCCCCCTCCCCCCCCCAACAGAGGTCTTCGTCCTCCACCCCCTTGTCAGCCCGTGTCAGTCGTGTTGGCTTGTGTACTACTCTCGTCATAGATCTAAGGGGCCGGGGGGGAGGGGGGGGGGCTATATTCCGTTGTTATGCGCTTGGGAGCGGCATTTACCGAAGTCACAACGGCAACAACAACAACAACAACTCGCGACTACAGAATGATGATGAAAATGATAATGATGACGATGATGCTGCTGCTGCTGATGGTGGCGAAGATGACAAGAACAACAATAATCACGTCCGTGGTGAACTTCAAAGGCGTCACGAGGTGCTGCAGGCACTCAAAGCGACGGATAGGCTACAACCACGACGACGACAACAGCAACAACAACAACAGCACCGACAGACCAAAGCAACTGACCAGCGCCAGCCAGCCGCAATAAACACCGCATTTGCTGTCAACATTTGAATAGCAAACACGATAGCAGCAAATAATAACAATGGTGACGACGTCCACAGCAACTACCACAACAACAGCAACGACAACAACAACAACATTAACTACACTACTACCATCACTACTACTGTTATTAAAACCACGATAACAACAGGGACAGCAACACCAACAACGACAACAACAACAGCAGCAGGAGCAGAAGCAGAAATAGCAACAACAACAACAACACCAACAGCTTAAACAAGAAAACAACACCACGAGCGACAGACTGGCAGCGATGAAACGGCAAAAACGTCCGGGCGAAGAACAAAGACAAGCAACCAGTAGTAGACCGTAAGTAGTACCAGTAAACCAGTGTTCATGCGTTGTAGATACGTGTGAGTTCAACACACATTGATCCAAAAATCAACGGTCAGTTCTCGAAAAAACAAGAGAAAGCAAACATAAGCGGTGACAACCGTACTTGTAGTCGTCGCACTCATAGTAGGAGATAACAATAACAACAACAACAACAACAACAACAATAACAACAACAACGCGACGAAAGCAACAACAAATATCAGTGATCATAGCTGAAGTATGAACGGTAACAGCCATCACGTTATGACTGTCAACGGTCACCACCACAATAACAACAACAAAAACAACGGGAAAAACAGCAACAACAGTGATTTTTTTATTTATACCACTACTTGTAATTCTACGTTTGCTATAAGCGTTACCTTTCTCTGTGTGGCCTAAGTTGATACGATATATATCTATAGTTGTTGTATTATTGTTGTCCAAACAGTTTTCACGACAAGTAGGTTATTTCGGCACGCAAGTAGAAAGGTGATTTTGAGCGGTCGAGTGTAGTCGAGGCTCAGGGCTCTCTCTAGGTATGCAGGTTTTACGTTGTCGGGACTTCGCAGAGCTTAAGCCACAGTTTTTAATTAAATTAAACTCAAAAAGTATATATATATATATATATATGAAATTTATTTTTCACATACTTATCTGCCTGCTATATGAGGTCGTTTGCGCAATTTTCACGGCAATCCTACAAAGGGCTGTACGCAAGGAGAGGAGAGCCGGCTTTTCCATCCCGATGCTGGCTACCAGAGCTTTTCGCGCCTGCTCAGTCATATCGATCGTAAATGATTGGTCGGATGACAACAGAGACAGCCCCTCTTTGCTTTGTCACTATACAAATTTGTAAAATTGATCCGCTGCGGCAGAATCCGTGCTGCTTCGTGGAGATGATCATACGAGCAAAAAACGGGCAGTGGGTACTGCTGAGAGGAAATAGTTAGGAGCTATTTTTGGTGATTCTTCGCCACGACTTGTCATTACTATTCTATATTTCCTTTGCACTTTAGGACAACTAGTAGCAGGGGCGATCTGCCAGTGTCATTGGAAGTCCGACCGTTTTGTAGCCACACGTTGAAGAGCAAAGTCCGACCGTTTTGTAGCCACACGTTGAAGAGCAAAGTCCGACGGGGCGCTCGCTTGCACAATCGCTTCCTCAAGGTGGTCGTTACAAATCTGATCAGGCCCCGTGGCACGGTCTGAGAGAAGTCATTCAATGGCCGTGATCATTTACGCTAAAGTGAATTCGGCGGCGAGTTCGCCACGGAATTGTGTTGTTGTTTCGTCCCAGGTACGTTCGAAGAGGACGATGGTTCGGTCGCCGAATGGTGTTCGCAGACACAAACGAATTGCTAACGTGGATCTTAAGAAGACCCACGAGGACCCGCGATGCTTGTCCTGACTACCGGAGCAGTTTGTGTGGCAGTTTGCTCCGCTTCTGGTAGCAGCAAGCGAAGCTCTCAGTGCTCCAGGTACTTTCTCTGCTCGAGCCTATACATTATAGCCAATGCCAACTGTTGAGGATAATGAAGAGACACCGCATACCGAGCCAGTCAACTGTGCCTGATATGCGGCCCTACATATACATGTATAATTAAACTAAGGGTTTGCTTTCTGAAATTTGCGTGGATCAGCGTACTACAACAAATCTGTGTGTTTTCGTTAGTATGTATTGACATGCGGGGCCGACAGTACAGGAAGTACCTCGTTTGAGTCGCTCCTGAAGCTTCTGCATGTTGGCTGTGTTTGGCCAGCGGTGGTCCATTCAAAGCCGCCGTGAAGACAATTGGAAGGACGAGCCTAGCCACGCCTGGAACGTAGTTACGAAGATTAATTAAAAATATGTATATATATATTGGGTCTACAAAACACTTTTTTCGTTTTTTTTAATGATTCTCTACGGACAAAACCGAAAAACTTTTTGTAGCCCTATATATATACTTTTTTTTTCAATTTCAAACATGGTTTATTCATGGAACTGCATTTCACAACGCTTAAGTTCTCGGTAAATAAAAATAATAAATACAAAATATGATTTAAGCAACGAAGTAGAAAATCACTCTCGACAAAGCCCAAGGAGTGTTTTTATAAACAATTTACACAATCGCTAATCACCGTGATCATTGAGCGTCACAAGGACATCAAAACAGCAGTTGGTGCGTTAGTTAGAACGCGAACAACATATAAGGCAACACGCTTGCAAATATACGCACAAACGAAGTAGTTCACTAGTACAGCGTCTTTACAATTCACAACAATGGGTAAAACACGTAGAAATATTACAATCCGAACCGAGTGTCTGTCCCTATATACAGAGCACAACAATCCCAATTTCGGATTTACCTAGATCACAAGCCCGATTCTGACTGTGTAATTAAAATCCATTGTTTTAGTTCACGAACGAAGAAGTGTTTCTCTAGAAGGCATCTAATTTGTTTGGGAATGCACGTCCAGGTTTCAGGGAGACGGCATGCCAGTGCGTGGTGACTAGACTTCAGGGACACAGAGGGCACTGCAAACGTTGTTGCACGCTTACCCGATGTTCGGCTGAGTGTAGGGATTAGTGGAAATGCGATTTCCCTAGGCACAATACCTTCCGAAATGTTTACAGCTAACATAGAAACCCTTAATTTGAAACATATATATATATATATATATATATATATATATATATATGTAAATAAATAAATATATTTATATAAACTCGGATATAAGACGTGAAGGACGGCTTCCAAAGTGCTCATATTGAGATCGGACGTTGAGCAGCGATCGATTCGGTTCGTTAGTCTGATTATCTCGATCAGCTCGATCGTCGTCATCATCGTCGTCGTCGTCGTCGTCCGGCGGTTCGGGACGATTCATTCTCGGCGACAACAACGACCACAATGACAATGACGCCGCCGCCGCCGCTGCAGCTGCAGCAACAGCAGCAGCGGCAGTGGCAGTAGGCGCCGCCGCGTACAGCGATAGCCGATAGGCCACAATAACCCCGTAGACGACGCTCGACGAACGAACGGGAGCGACGTAGAGTTCTGCTGCCAGCCAACGAGAGCAAAAGCAACAGTAGCAGAAGACGAAGAAGAGAAAGAAAAGTCAGCACCAGACGACGACGACGATGACGACGATAGCGACGACGACGACGACGACGGCGACGACACCGAAAACGGCGGCCGACAAAACGGCGACAACGAGCCGCCTCGATCAAGTCGATGGTGTTTACGGTAGTACGGCAGTTCGTATGTGTGGTTTACTTGTCTACATGTCTGCCGTTTACTCGTTCGTCCCCAGGCTCGTTCGACGCCTCCGTCACCACCGGCGGCGTCAAAAGCGCCAGCAGCGGCCTGATAGGCCACCTGTGCAGACGACAGCAGCGTTGTCGTCGTCGTCGGCGTTGTTGTTGTTGATGTTGATTTTGTTGTTGTTGTTGCTGTCACTGTTGTTGTTGTTGTTGTCACTGTTGTTGTTGTTGTTGATGTTGTCACTGTTGTTGTTGTTGTTGTTGTCACTGTTGTTACCGTTGTGGTCAGCAGTGATAGCGATGCCAATTGTAGTACCCTTAGTAGCCAGGGCAGGAGCAGCAGCATCTCTAGCACCGCTAAGGATCGTCATCACTACCGATGTCGTTGACAGAAGATAAGAGAGGAAGTGATATGAACGGGGGGGCGGGGGGGGGGGGAGGGAGGAAGCAAGACCAAGAATAGCGGGTAGCGAGAGAGAGAGAGAGGGGGGGAGGAAAAGTAAATAAGAGGGAGAGAGAGTGGCGTCTTTGGACCTTCGCGAACCTCACCCGCGGCGGCGGCGGCGGTGGTAGTGGTGACGTTTACTGTGATGACCGCGTTGGCGACCTACGGCAAAGGCGACTGGCTAAGCGTCAGCCGCGGCGCCGGACGACGACGACGACAACAACAACAACAACTGCGACATCAGCACCAACTTCACTCGTTGAAAACGATCAAAACGAGCACCAAGTTGAGGAACCCCAACTCCGACTCGAACCACTGACGGACGGACAGCCGGACAGACGGAGGAACTAAGACTGACTGTGGCTGAATTTGTCAAAGCTGTCAAACTGCTGCTGCTGTTGCTGTTGCTGCTGCAGCAGGCTGATACAGCCCCAAGTTCAAATCATGCGTCCATTTGTTCGTTATCTCGCGTCGCGCTATTCAGGGCTCTGCTTGCATGCAGTCAGTCGCTCGGTTGGACGATCGGCCTGTTATGTCGGTCTGTCTGTATGTATGGGTCGGTTTGTATGTGTCTGCTGCTGCTGTTGCTGCTGCTGATGCCGTGGTCGTGGTGGTGGTGGTGGCTCAAGTCGCCCAAGGCGGCCCTCTTTCGTTCAACCTATGGAGGAAAAGTCTGCGTCGTCTTTAACAGTCTTCAAATCGGTCTGCCAGTGCGTTGTCGTCGTCGTCGTCGCCTGTCTGGCGACGTTTGATCGCCAGACACTGATGTGGCCCATTGTCGCCGCGTCGGTTCGATCTGCCGCCGCTGCTGCTGCTGCTGTCACTGTTGACGTTGCTGATCTTGCTGATCTTGCTGCTGCTGCTGCTGCTACTGAAGTCACTGCTGAAGATGCTTCTCATGCTTCTGAAGCTACTCTGGCTAACTAAGCTGGCTGACGACGACGACGCCGCCGCCGCCTGACGGCCGCAATTCCGCTGTCCTCGATTCTCTCTCGTTCGTCAACTTTGTCGTCTTTCTTGTTCTCCTCCTTCTTGTCGTCGCGTTCTTTTTGTTGTTTGTCTTGTTGTTGTTGTTTGTCTTCTTGTTGTTTTTTTGCTTGTTCCCGGCCTTGTGCGTTCGGCGTTCGATTCCCTTTTTTCTAACCTACGGCCTTCGGATGTCGGTGGTCGTACGTCGCTCGCCACTCACGTTTCGTCGTCACGTCGTCACGTTGACCTACCCGGCTGAAAGTCGGCCACTCTCTCGTGCGGGAGCACTACCTCATTGAGCGTGTGTAAGTGCGCGGCGACCATAACATTCGCCAAGAAGCGTGGAAGAGTGGAGTGGCAAGTCGACTAGTCACAAAATAATAATAATAATAATAATAATAAAACTAACTCGTACTACAATAACGATGAAGACGGCAACAGCAACGGCAGGAACATAAAACTGACCGTTTGTTTTTAAAAAGGCCGAAACGCTTTAGGCACGAACGGATACCATACATGGAGATTGGTTGAACAGTGTCCGACTCATCGTACGACTACCGGCGTTGAAATCGACTAAACCTTCGGGTTTCCGATGGCCTGAAAACCGCAGCCTTGCTTAAAGGCTTCACATCAGGCCTTCCAGAATTTCGGCTAATAGTACAATGGGTAATAATACTGTTACCTAATAGCAAACCACTGAACAACAACATCAAACCACTACCAACAGCAACAACAACAACGCCGGGATGCTATCACTACGTCGCATTGATAACAGCAAATAGAAAACGAGTTTCAGCAACAATAGCAACAACAACAAGATAATAACAATAACAATAGTCCGCATTATGATTGCTTAAAAAGTGTTTTCATTGATTTGTCTACCTTTTTTTTTATTACGTTCTTACTTCCTACGGTACGGTACAGAATCGATTGCAGATGCTCGAACGAAACGGTAAGTTCGATTGCTTCAGCTTTTTCGTTACGCTAATGCGCAGTATCGAACCAAATCGCACTTCTCAGCGAAATGATCAAAAGAGCTACGATTTGAAGTAAGCTTCGACATTTGGCGCACAAACCATCACGGCCGGTCGTCCCGCCGAAGCATGCGACCGGAGGGTTTTAAATGTGATACAACGTCGTTCGCATTCTACGTAGGCGGTTTCATCTCAAAATGATAAAAGCGCGATAAAGGCGCTAAATGAAACAGAATGGGTGATGAGACATCGCCCCTCGTTATGTTGCTTCGGGACGATGAGTTCCAACAGCTTTTCCCCCAGACATCAAATTGTTCGACACAGCTTCGATTGTTTTGTGTTTATTTCAGCATAACGCCTGCTTATGCTTTACTTGCGCTGAAGTTACCTTAAACGACGTCAGTTCAGCCGTTTATGATGGACAGTTCTGCATGCCAACTACCAAATCTGATGGTATTTGGCATTAATTACATCAAAGTGCAAAATTGTGCATCGTCCTGAAGACGTCAGATACAATTGAGACGACATTCTGCTGGCGCAGGGGCAGTATGGCATTGCTCTTCGATTTGCTGGTAGGATTGGTACCCCTCCCCCCTTTCAATTCGTTATAAAACTATACCGCACCATACGTGTGCTAGCCCGATGGATCGAAACTAACTACGCGCATTTCTTCTACCTGGCCTGGTTGTGACATTCAAAGTGGTTGTCAAACACAAGAGCTTCAATTAAACACTCGTTCACGCAAACCAAGTCTTACGCCACGCTGAAGCACTTCATTGCACGATTTGCATGCCACTGGGGGCTCGCTCTCCGTGCGCCGTACACGGTGTCGTTCAGTACAATTGTCATCGTCTTCTACACAATGAAGCGTGACGTGGCGAAGAAGCCTCTCTGATTAACGGCTTGAACTAGCGGTTTGTTCGATGTCCGTTCGTCCGTCCGTCCGTCTGAGCGCGCTCTGTCAACCGGGCCGGAAAGCGGACCTGTTCTGTGGACAAGTCAGGGGAGAAGGCCGAAAGCCAAACCTGAATTAGTCAAACAAGCCCAACCGACCTGGCGCGTTTGTTTAACCAAAGCCAGTCTATTAAATCATAAATCATCGACAGCTACAACAGTGACTCTTGTTACCAACTCGTTATCATTGTTACGGACGGGTTAAACATCGGCTGTCGGCCAACAACAACTCCCAGCCACAAAGGCAAACTTGACAAGCGTCTGAAAGCTGGATAGCTAGTTGTTTGCTCACACGGCATAACTACCGACAGAACGGCGGCAGGCTGCAATAAGCAAGCGCGACAGGGAAAAGAAAGATTTATGTCGTCATAGACGACGGTAGAAAAAGACTCGCGCTCAGCGCATCACCTCCGCCGCCGCCGAATAGAAATGGTAATATCACTGGTGACAAATTGCAGACCGTTGACTGTTGCTAGTACAGCAGCGAGCAGTAGTCGAAAAGATAATAATAATAAAAATAATAATAACAATAATAATAATAATAATAATAATAATAATAATAATAATAATAATAATAATAATAATAATAATAATAATAATAATATTAAATAATAATAATAATAATAATAATAATAATAATCGTAATAATAATAATAATTGACCAACTATAGACCAGCAATAAGAACTGCAATAATAAAAATAATAAATAAGAATAATCAAAACAATAGGCGACAACCACAACAACAATAAGACGGTAGCAACAACAACAACAACAACTACTACAACAAGAACAACAACAGCAATAAACAGGCTTTCAATGGTGCTCTGCAAATGATATATTCCGATCGTTTGAACTGGGTTCCTCCCACCTGCCTCTCTCCACGAAAAACTATACCGGTAGTCAGACCGACAGACAGATCAGTCCGACACGCATTCATACACACATACACACACACACACACACAAACGTACATATTCAGTGAAGCGAGGTCGAGAGAAATTATGACGAGACGCAGCTGCGAGCACCCATGTCGATCGTATCAATTGTGACGGCCACGCCAACAGCCACGGTATCGCTTCGGACGCGACTTCGAAACTACCGGCTCCCTCTACAGAGTAAACACAACAACGACGACAATAAGATTAGCAACAAAAGCAGCAAGCAGCAGCAACAACAACAACAACAACAATGGCAACAACAACAACGGCATTTAGAATAATGACCACGGCGACCCCTGGCCGTTGTCTGCGCTGCCATTCGCTGATAGGTCCAAACGTGTACAAGTTGTGGCCTCGATACTCGAGAGCGAACGAGAGAGAGAAAGACATGCTCAATGGCAGAGATCGAATACGGCAAACGAAATGAAGATGAAAAAAAAAAAGACAAATGATGGAACAACGAGGATCAAACCATTCAGTGGGCAAAACAGTGGCTGAGCGGCTACTGCAGCCACAACAACAATCATAATCATCATCATCATCATCATCATCATACCAAGACGAATAATAATAATAGTGGCCTATTGGTACCACCAGAGCAGTATCGCAGACAAGCGACAGAGTTGCAGTGGCAACATTATTATGACGAAACGAAACGGTTGTCGTTGGCCGGCCGGCCGGCCCGGCGTCCGATGTCGGTGGCCCCATTCTGTCGTGGCCAGGCCAGCCGCTCATAATGAATCAAATCGGATTGAATAGAGAGATAGATAGACAAACAGGCAGACCTTTTGATTCGCCAATAAACGCAAGCGAGTACATGCTGTATGCGTATGCATTCGACGTGAGAACAATTACAACTTTCGCATAGCGCGTTCGCTAACAAACGCTTATCCTTACGGAACGTGCTGTGCGTATATGCACACATGTCTGTCTGTGTGTATATATATATTTAGACAAATTGTATATTACATAAATAGCCATGTAGCTTCTGAGCTTGCTAAAAAGTTTGCGCGTGGGTAACAAATACGCACTGTCAGCTCATAGCTAGATAAGTAAACAAATGCATAGATAAATGTGAGAAGTACATAGTACTAAGTATATATATATATATATATATATATATATATATATATATATATATATATGACCGATCGACAGAGAGAGAGCGAGAGAGCATGAGATGAAGACTTAAAGCGACAGTACCAGGTTTAGGTAGCACAAAAGTCATACCACCAAAAGATAAAAGTTTTGTCTAAAATTGAGGAGAATAGTCATTTTCAAAGTCTTCTCCTAGTATGCAATTCATGACTGAACTAGTGTTGTATCTCGGGTTATCTTCTCACGGGTTTATGTTTCTGTTCCTTTTTTGTGTGTGACTACCGCCATGTGTTTTTCTTTTACTCATTTTTTATTCGTACTTATTTTTTACAGATAATTAAAGCGTTGTAGAACGCAGTCCCGTTAAATAAACTTCTTTAATCGAAAGTTTAAAACTATTAAGCGAAAAAACTAAACAGGCGTTTCCTAACAAAACAATCATTGAAAATAAATATAGCCAGTGTTCGATTAAAATACACTCAAACCACACATTAATAATGACTTTATAATAAGATCATGCAAATCGCAATCCCTGATCAACGCAATCAAAGCTACATGCTTGTGAGCACCTCACGTGCCAGAAATTTTACTTCCAATATATTGTGTTGTACATCTCTGTCATATTATTTTACTTTCTTATGTCCACACTATTTAAATCCGATGTGTATGCAGACGATACTTTGCGCGGTACTTTCCCTGCTACAGACTACTAGTGAACAAAGACTACGCGTCTTTCTCTTGAAACTTGCAGAACAGGTTTCACAAACACACAACTCTCTTGCTACTAATAAGCTGCGTCTGAAATGATTACTTAAAAAGTTAATTTTGTAACATATTCCCGGGAAAGAACTGCCGTTTCGTCTTCATCTTGCGAAACTAACCAGTATAATAAAGCCGCTCTGCCGTTTCACCTTTCTGACTGAATGGTTGAGTACCACTATCATGAATCCTTAGGTATACGAGCTCATCACTGATTGTCTTCCGGATGCGTTGCGTAACCGCTTGTTTCTATGAAGCAATTAACCATCCTCTAGCAATTTCGTTAACACTTAATTAATAATAGACAACTTTTAAAAATAACTAGTTAACCTACCCTTTTCCTCTCATATATGTACGCTCTCTGCTGCTGCTGTATTATTGTTTGTTACAATAAACCGACACTTATATATATATATATATATATATATATATATGAAAAAAATACTCACCATATGTTTTATTTAACTCAAAATTTATTGTTTATTGAAGCTTCCGAAGCCCTTTTACAGGTGAGCACGACATTTGACTCATCCGATGAATAGAACTATTTCAGCTTTTAAGCAACGGGACGTGCGTACACATATACACAATTGCATGCATTTTCACCTGTCAGTTTGTCTGCCAGTTAGTCGTAAGTTGTTGTTGTTGTTGCTGTTGTTGTAGTTATTATCAATCTTCTTGCTCTCCAGTCTGCCAACTAGCAACAACCTAGGGAGTTAGTTGACTTAGCAGTTGGCCATTTGCGTTGCTTACCGACCGCGGTTTATAATTTGTTTGTTTACCAACCTAGCTATCACAACTGCAATGCCGACAGTGCTATCTATACGTATTTATTTTTTTCGGGCTGAATCTCAGCCAACATTTAACGTCCACGGGAGTGCCCTCGCATTCCCCCTTAAGACGGAGATTAGTTCAAATGTGCAACGGTGGGGCTCGAACCTCTACACCTATGTGTCTCCTTCGGCATTTCGCGTTCTACTCGCTCATGCGTCGATCGATGAACAACGTCATCTTTTCTTTCCGCATTTCCCTCTATTTTTCGTCTCCTTTCTGTTTAACTTCTTCTCCTCTGACTCTTTAGGCTTCGGGATTTTGTTCCTTGTTGTTGTTGCTGTCCTCAAACGTCAGCTTAAACGCACCGTTTTCTCTCATTAGACTCTGTCACTCTCTCTCATATTTTTTGTCTCCTTTTTCTTCTTCATTCCGTCGCGATTTCGTTGCGCGTGGACGCTTCGGCCACGACGACGACGACTGTTCGCCGAGTGTTTGTATATAAGTTTGTTCTGATATATGTATACATATGTATGCGTATGTGCATGAGGATGATGTGTGTGTGTGTGACTTCTCTTCTCTTGCTAGTGCTGCTGTTGTAGCAGTTGCTATTGTTGTTGTTGACGTCGCCATTGTTGTTGTTGACGTCGCCATTGTTGTTATTGTCGTCGCCATTGTTGTTGTTGACGTCGCCATTGTTGTTGTTGTCGTCGCCATTGTTGTTGTTGTCGTTGCTGTTGCTGTTCCCATCACTGTTGTCGACGCTAGGACCTCTCGTAACTTCGTTGTTGTTGTTGTTGTTGAAAGGAGAAGCCCGCCAAGCCAAAGACCAACCAGAAGCTGCAGTATCTCAGCACTGGCTGCGCCGCAACTGACAGCCAGAGATGGTGACAGCTTCTCCTTCTTCTCCTTCTCCTTCTCGTTGCTCGTCCGGGTCCTCGTCCTCTCCTCCTCTTGGGCTCGTTGCCGGTGGTCCGTCTATTGGCCGGGTTAACCGAACGAAGTAAGTGACTTCTGTAGCCGTCGTCGCGTCGGCCATCGCATCGCCACCGAAATGCGGCGGACGGCGGCCCAATCTACGCTGCGGCATCAGCTCCATCCATCCAGCCCAGGCCAGCAGCTGAAGCAGAAGCAGCAGCAGCAGCAGCGGCGGCGGCGATCGCTGCTGCTGCTGCTGCCTCTGGCGTGCCCATGATATCGACGATGACGAATATCGTCGCCAATCGGCCAAGACGTTAGTGGCAACGGCAACAACAACAACGCCGACAACGCCGACAACAACAACAACGCCGGCAACAACAACAACGCCGACAACGCCGACAACAACAACAACGCCGACAACAACAACAACAACGCCGACAACAACAACAACGCCGACAACAACAACAACAACGCCGACAACAACAACAACAACAACGCCGACAACAACAACAGCGCAGACAACAACAACGCCGACAACGCCGACAGCAACAACAACGCCGACAAGATCAGCAGCATCTACCACGACAACGACAATATTAACAACTAGAGCAATAACAACGACGACAATTACGCCAACACTAACAGCAACAGCGATGGAAATATCGACAGCAACAACAACAGCTACAACAATACGACAACAGCAGCAGCCGGAGCAGCTGCAACAAAACCGGCAACAACAGTAGTAACAAAACCGGTAGCAGCAACAACAACAACAACAACAACAACAACAACAACAACAATAACAACAGTGCTAACATTGATTGCAGCATCAGCGGACAGTAGATCTATCCCCAGAAACGGCAACACCACCAACGACAACAACAACAACAACAACAACAATAACAACAACAGCAACAACAACAATAATAATAAGAGTAACGACGAAAAGTGCCTCGAAATCTATCGGCATTCTTCTCGGGATATGTTGTGAGTAGACAAGTCGGATTCCCCAGTCATATATAGTAGTTGACTTGACTTGGCTCATTTAACGGTGCACATTTAACGGTTAGACGGCTGTTCGTTCATACGTGCGGATGAAGCTATATCAGCGAATCGTTGGCCCATACTGTTCGTATGACTGTAATTCGATCAGGCGGTTGTTGCTGTTGTTGTTGCTGCTGCTGCCGCCGATGCTGCTATCGTTGTTGTTGTTGCTGTTATAATTAATGTTATTGATGACGTTTCAAGACAGATGTATCATAATTACAACAGCAACAACTACTACGACGACGACGACGACGACGACTACTACTACTACTACCAACAATACTCCTGATATAAAGACTGCGATGCCCAGACGTGGGGTTTTGGGGAGTGAATCGACGTATTTCTACTCCAAACAACGATTGGTTTTGTAAGTGAATCGATTGGTTGGCCAATCGTGACCGAAAATCAACACTGATGCTCACACAGTAGTGGCAGCAGTAATGGTAAAAACACCGGCCGACCTTGCTGTGTGCTCGGATTGTCTTTCGTATTGACGATCCGTTGTCAGAAAGGCAGTGTTGTATAGTCTGTAAGTATCTGAGCCCTTCGTCCACACTCAGCCACTCGTTAGACAAGCTGTGTTAGCTGGTATTGGTCGATGTTGTCGTTATTGTTGTTGTTGTCTTGGTTGTTAGTGTTGTTGTTGTGGTTGTCGTCGTCGTCGTCGTTGTGGTTGTTTCTGTCGTCGTCGTCGTCGTCGTCGCGGTTATTGTTGTTAACTTCTCTCGTGATGGTTACTGCTTGTTAGTAGCAATTTTACCGCTTGTTGAGCGACGGAAGGGATATGAAGATCTGTGCGTTTATCATTGATCTCTGCATTGCTGTTGTTGTTGTTGTTGTGTTGTTAGTTTTGGCACTGTTGTAGTTCTTGCTGCTGCTGCT
Organism: Dermanyssus gallinae; assembly: GCA_003439945.1. Classification (NCBI taxonomy): domain Eukaryota; kingdom Metazoa; phylum Arthropoda; class Arachnida; order Mesostigmata; family Dermanyssidae; genus Dermanyssus; species Dermanyssus gallinae. Next base: position 291,756 of record QVRM01004332.1, on the reverse strand, counting down.
GTTAGTAATGCTGTCGTTTAATCCATACTCCAAATGCGGGCACGCCACGGCTGTTACAGTTGTTGTTGTTGTTGTTGTTGTTGTTGTTGTTGTTGTTGCTCTTATAACGGCATATATAGCTCTTATTCTCGTTGTCGTTATTGTTGGGGCTGTTACTTTAATATAACATGTTATCGTTGGTGTTATGGTCACATCAGGCCCAACAGATTGTTTACAATTATCGTCGTTGTTGTTGTTGTTGTTGTTGTTGTTGTTTTTTTACTGTAAACAAAATTGTACATAAAATACGCAATTCGTGTATTGATTGTTTTTGCTATTACGTAAATATATATAATGTACATTTACATATTGCTGGTATATTTATTGTCATAGTGTTGCTGCGGTTTCTGTTCTTGTTACCGTAGTTTTGTTGTTGTCTCTCTTGTGATTCTAATCGATGTTGTGCTTGGTACCATATTTTTGTTATATGTATTGTTTTCGTTGTTGTTGTTGTTATTGCCGTTTTTGTCACGAGATTCTATTGTCGTCTCTGCATTAATGCTCTATTCTCTATGTGTGTGTTTTTATATAACAATGTTGTTTTACTGCTGTCTGCCCTACCGCCTATCTCTTGTTTGCCTTTCGCTTGCCACTGTAACTGATGTCAATGTTATTTGGACGCTATTCTACATGGTAGCCATTCCTATCGAACACTGCTGCCGTTGGGAAGCAGTTGATAGGAAAGGTAATTACGCCGGTATGGTGACTGTTGACCGGTTGGTGGGAATCCCCAGGGTGGTCTGTACTGGTGAACGTGTGAGTCTCTCCCAGGTTCTCTACGACTCACCCTATAGCCAATGAATCTCAGATAGCCCTCCAGAACACCCTCAATCTTCTCGGATCGACATTGTGATCATAGATCAAATAATGTGTTCATATATATATATATATATATATATATATATATATATGAACACTTTATTTGATCTATATATGATATGAGATATATATATATATATATATATATATATATATATATATATATATAGAGTCGTTTTACCTGTCGTAGGCTCACATGAACTTCGATGCGATGAGTTTGGAGCGATCAATAAGGTATGGTTTTGTTCTTATTGCCCCGGAGATATTGGGCCCCTACCAACGCAGGGGCTGCTAAGTACTTCAAGGATATTGCAAGTATGAGACGTACAGAAGATTTGGCGGTTTGTAGGGGGAGTGCAGCTTTCATTGTGGCTGCCATGGGTTGAACCAAAGTACGAGGAAATCCTGTACCGAACAACGCACGGGGAAAGTTTACAAATTTGCGTTTCTAGAGCAAGCACTGTTTTAAGTGTACGCATAGTAAGTTTAAGGTAGTATGAACCAACTAGTCCTATAACAGCGACAATAATCAGATTTAAGAATAATACCAGCAACGACATAAATAATAATAACAGAAACTAGAAGAGTGCCAACGGCTCCCAGAGACGTTTTACGAGCGCCGTATGCCACTATGACACGAGTACTACGAACGATATGAATAATACTGTGCCTACTAGACCATTCCATAAATGCGAATAAGACTAACACGTGCTGTAGATGAAACGGCGCGGATGGTCCTGAAGGTCCAAAGTCGAAAAGGGTCTAGCGCGGAACCCGAATTTGAATGAACAAATAAATGATTACCCCTCACTAGTGAGATACATAAACATATCATTCTGCCGATATATGAATACATAGAGACATACTCAGATGAATATTTGTATGTGTGCGTGTGTGCGCACCCACACTAATACACACATAAACATACTTGTGGACCCGCCTATTCGTCTGATTATCGATATATATATATATATATATATATATATATATATATATATATATATAGCAGACCGATAGCTGGTTTTCCATGTACAGCTATACAGCATGCATTCGATAGCACAATATACAAGGTATACTGTAACTCTACCGGCTCGTCAAGCTGAAGTCTGGGAGCTCGTATGAAGGAAAGGCCCCGACCAGTTAGACTCTGGCATAAGCCGTATTGTACGCAGCGTAGACACAGTAGTTACGATCGTTTTCCTCACATCGAGCTCACTAACTTATCCACTGCGCGGGCAAACATGTTTTTGTTGTTATAATAATAATAATAATAATAATAATAATAATAATAATAATAATAATAATAATAATAATAATTATTATTATTATTATTATTATTATTATTATTATTATTATTAAAAATAATACCTATTAGAGTCATTATTTATTTATGTATAGCAAAATATACATTTGTGATGTAAGCTTGTTAGAATTAAAGCTGTTATTATTATGATAATTAGTTAACAGTCTAAATAACTATTCAAACGTTTTCAGAATGAAAACTAAGAAATTGTTAACTTCGTAACTGTTTTTGTATATGTGACCGTTATACCGCTCCTAATGAAGTTGACCAGAATTATTCCACGCCGGTCTCAAAAAACCATAGCCATTGCGCTTCCGGCCGATGTCGCTGTCTGCACAGCTTCTTCGGAGGTTCTTCTCTGGGTGAACACCATTGACGAGATGCTTTTTTTGTGGCGGGAGCGTAGTGATGGAGCGCTCGAAACTCTTTCCTTTCCGTCATTTTCCAACGTCACGCCGACTCACGCTGCACTGAATGAGCGGTAAAACGAAGCTGTAACGGCCAGTCATCATAAAATGTTGACTGCTCGCTGTTGAATTCGAAGTAACACAATCTGAAAATGTTCTGAACTTCCCAGTAGTACGTTGCTGTTTGCGCGCGATTCAAACGCAAACTCAGAGCGCTGCTTGTGGATGCATGCTTATTCGTCGTGGACGAACCTTTAGAAAAAGCCCTGTTTTGCTGATAACGTTGGTGGAATTCTGCATGGATCCGCAAATGCGACTAGAACCTCGATGCTATCTGGATCCGCTTGAGTTCTAGTGGTGAATGTGCCCTTAACCGTAACTATTATCATTTCATCCACATATACGCCATGATTACAGGTATACGCCACATCCTCTCTTTTTCTCCATTCAGACTGTCGCCAACTGGACTGAACTGAGTGTTAGCAATGGTATGGCTTTTCTCTAACTAGACAAGGGAAGTCGGCAACTTTGCCGAGCCTGAAAACGCGTGAAATAACACGCACATGCAGACTTACAGGCGCCTATAGATGTTACACTAATCGAAATCTGTTGGCGGTGGCGGAGGCGCGGGCGGTGGATTTTATTCCGGCCGGCCAAGAAATAGTTTATTATTATTGCTAAAGTCATTTTTGTAATGAGCTTTTTTATATATGTGTATTAACCGTTTGCACGTACTTATTCCTAGAGGTTCATCGAAACAATTAGGACATTACGCTATAGGGAAATTTACGCGAATACTTCGCCGGCCATAGCGACTGAAGTAAAACTACGGCAGTACAATTTGCTTTTGTTGTTTTTGCTATGCTGGAAGAAGCAGTTATTGCGATACGTCTAATGGCAGATTTATATTTATACATATATCACTATCATCAACATGATCTTATTTCATTCACTCATATTTAGCATGGTTATAACATTGGTATTTACACTGTTGTCATGTTACTTGCCCTAATAACGGCTGCCTGGCAGCATTTTGAGGCATTAGTTAATTAAATCATCAACTAATTGATGTTAAGCATAATTACGTACGTGGAGCGCAGCATTCGTGAGCTTCGGAAGTGTTTTTGGAGATGGAGCTCTGGGTCTAACTTGCCGATTCAGCTGATCCCACACATATTCGTTGGGAATCTGGCCAGGAGAATACTCTGGCCATCCCATCAAGCTAACTGCACCTCTTAGTAAGTAAAGCGGCCTGACATTGTCGTTAAGATAAAGTCATTACCCTCACAACGCCCTTGCAGAAGGCACTACGTGTGGTTTTAGAACGTCATTTGCGTACCGTTGGGCAATTAAACCTCCTCCTCCTCCATGAGAACTGTGGACTTGAAAGACTTCGACAAATTCGGTTTTCTTGCCTGAGGATACTTTTACTCCAAACCACGATTTCTCACGAACCCCCGCTGTAACTGGCATGCTCTACAGTGTACAAGGTTCTGCAAACCGCTCTTTTCGTCACCGATACACTGTTTCCTGGCTATCGCTACCGTAGAGAGACATCTCAGTCTCATCCGAGAATCGAAGGCCCCCAGTGGGTCTGTGGGGTCTAACATTCATGTTGTGCACGCTTCGGCTCACAGCACGCGCACCGACAACCATTCGGAAAGCACTACGAAGCTGTCGGCTTAACTGGTCAAAAATAAATCGTAAAACGTTCACTGAACGGCCAGGGTCGTCCTAATTAGTTGTAGTCCGTAAGATGAAACCGGCAGATTCTTGACAGATTCTGCAAACGAAGGACTTTCTTTGACGGATTTTTTAGAACTCTGTTGACTCCTTTGCTGAACAACGCCACGGAAAAATAAAAGAAGAACGAGCAAAACAGTACCAATTACTCTTGCATTTCACTCTAAGTAGGCAAAGGCATCCAAAATAAGAACGGGAAACTCGAGCAATAGAAACTAACCAATAACCTAACAGTCATAACCAACAATAACAATCCCAATAGTGGAAGCAGCAGCAGCAGCAACCACAACAAGACAACAACTACAAAAATAACAGGCACAAACTCATCAAAACTGCAAATTAATGCCGGTTGATGGAATACCGGCGAACAAGTATAAAACAGGTAGATACATCACGGTCGCGAATTAGCTGCCGTGGCGTGAACAGAACGCGTAATAGTTGAAGTAAAAGCTTGTTCTGAACATGTCGAGACATCCATCATCTTCACGCCACGAAACGAAGCCATCACGACGGCAAGCCAATTGCCTGCCGTTCAGACATTCATTCACATCTCACGATGGCCGGCAACTGACGAGCTGCTTCGCCGCAGCCGATCTCGGTGTTCTATGCTACAACTGCCACGGTAACGGCAGAGAACTCATCCCGTTGTCGACGTCATTGTCGTAAGAAGTCTCTGATGTTTGCCACTTCATCTACTATAACAATGACAACAATAATAGCAAAAGCAACAACAACAACAACAATTACAACTACTGCTACTACGATAACGAACTATAGCTTATTAAAACCATGTTCTTCAATTATCTTCTGCTGCTGCTAAGATTCTTACGATTACAGTTTCTACCACCAATACTACTACTACTTCGGTAACCATATATGCAGTTTGGTTTAACGGTCAGCGGGACAGTTAAACATGGTCGGGGCTGCGGAAGAATGTTCGATAACAGCATGCGATCGGGCACAAAAAGAGCTCATGATTCTCGTGTGCTAACCGCGTCGAAGTACGGCGGAACGAGAAACAGCATTAATTGCTATCACAGCGACTTGCCACACGGCTTGTTAAATGTCACAGAACAACAACTGCTTTGCTAGGCCGTTGTTTTCAGGCAAAAAATCCAAAGATAACAACAACAACAACATCAACACCAACATCAACACCAACGACAACAACTACAACAATAAAGACTCCAACAACGCGGGCGTATGCGCTTGTAGTTGTTTGTAAAAGAGCACAATCGACCGTGCTGCAGCAGTTACACCCGGGCACCTGTGGTGTCCTAGGTAAGAAACATTTTAGACAGCTCAATCGTTGGATAAGCGTAATGATTAAAAAAAAGATATATATATATATATATATATACACACGTTGGCCCGAGTGTACATGGGCGCACTGTTGACTTATATATATATATATAAGAGTGTGTGTATACATATTTTTCAGACGAGATTGGGCCAAAACATAGTACGATGCTGCCTTTGTAATTGAGCTGTGAATCTCTTAGCATCAAGCCCATTAGGTATTAATAGTCGCCAATCTGGTGGCAACTTGTTGTCTCACCACTCGCAGCAAGGTTCATGCTATGTCTGTGTTTGTGTGTGTCTAAGAGTATATATATATATATATATATATATATATATATATATATATATATATATATATATATATATATATATATATATATATGTATATAACAAGTAATGCTTGTGATGTTTAATATTCATTGAAATTTTGAGGGATGAACCGAAAAATACGCAACTCATCATAACTTTCAGATGATGGATAATCAGCGATGGTAGCCCGAACGATGTCTTTGATAAGACACAAGTGACGACGATGATGTTGAAGATTTTTGATAGAACTGCACATGTCGGACAGGGCACAGCCGAGACCTTCTTTATGAAACAAGCATACAGACTCGCTCTTCTCGCGTATTGTAGTGCTTAAACGACAAAGCTGGAGATGAGATACGGACGGACGCTGCTTCATCAAATCGCATCCTATGTATAAATATACATTTAAAAAAGTTTTTCAGACTAATGGGGACTCATTGCAGATCTAGTATTACTCTGCAGGTCGGTTTCACACAACCACCTTGTACGGCTTGTAACACAATCTGGCTCTCTTGGCCGCCAAGGCATTATGGTTGAAATACTATATATGTATATAACCGTGTGTCTAGCATAACCGTGTGTACTTATTTTAAAGTTTGGTAGAACTCTGCAAGAAAATAAATTTTCCCAGTAGAAGGGGCGGAAACGTCGTGTTTAGAAGTGAGGATGACATTTATACAAAAACAATACAATACAAATTTTCTCCTTTATTTAAAAAGGGGTCGAACAAGGGAAATCAATCGCTCGCATTCGCGGGCTAGGCGAGCTGTTCGCCAAACAAATGAGTGATTAACGATTGCCACACTGCCAATCTCGGACAGTGGCCGTGACTCCGTAGGCTGTTTGATCGCACGTGGTAGCACCTATAAATCTGATTATTGCGCATGAGATCTATTTTTAGATCGTCTGCATACATTTTGTATGTCATGCTTAGGTTGCGCAGACTTACACTTAAGTCCCGAGCAAAAATTATTTACATAAGAGGGCCTAAGTAGGAGCCTCGAGGAACCCTAGAACCCCCATTGGGGAACGCTATCCCTTTATGTGCACAGCCGTCGCAACAGACTCTTTAAAAAACATGGGGACCATTCCCTCGTCGAAACTGCGAGTAAAGATCATTTTGCGGAGCACAATGTTCCGCGAGCGCCAAGGCCAATTCAGTAAAGAAAATTAGCCGAAGCCCGTCGGGGGTTAGACTGCACTTTCTCTTTGTTTCACGCAGCCTCGTGTAAGTAAGCTCAAGGGTGAATACGACGTCATTGAGGCAGGAATCGGTTTGCTTAGTCGCTACGAAGCTTGAGTCGCCAGGCTGTCTGCATACAGTTTAGAAATGGCGTTCTAAAACTTCTGATTTTTCAGCCCCAGGAAGACCCACAGCTATGTGGCCGCCATAGGTAGGGGGAGCTATCCCTGCCTGAAGATTTAAACGCTTCTTGGCGTAGCGAAAGAAACGCTTAGCGTCATTGGAATCCAGCTTGTCTTCTTCTATACGGCGTAAGCGAGATGATGCGCGGTCTAGTTCGCGGGGCAGCCGTAAGCGCGATTCTTCAGACAGTCCAGACAAATCACGGCTTAGACAAGCGGAAAGTCGAGCAATCTATTCGTCGATGGGAGATGATCGGGCGCAATGTAGAGGCGAAAACGGTCAAGACGGTCCAAAGGGATATTTACAGAAGTTTGTTGGCATATGGCTATAAAAGTAGTTATTCTGCCTTTTTTCTCTCACATACTTGTGCAAAATCTATGTTTGCGGGAGTACCAGTCAACGCATAACGGAACCGATCCTACCGGCAATCCGGCGAATAGTCGAATTGAGGAAAATCATAGAATGTCAATATGTTGTTATGTCTCACTTTAATACTTACGTGCAGAACCGTTTAAAGTTTGCCAATACGACCCTACATTTACGTATAAAATACTATGCTCAGACGATATCCTATTATTCAAATTTAATGCCCAATATTTTTGCACCAAAGTGATGGTGCTGCGTTACGTTGTTGCCGTGTAACTAAGCTTTTTTCGACAGCCATATCAAAAGCAAGGGCAGCGTATGAAAAAAGGTTAACTAAATATCAAAGCAAGTATGTGTTTATGCAAACTGCCTTTTTAGCAAATCATTTGGTCTCAAAACAGTAAAAACAATTCCGTTCAATAATTTACAATTACATAAACGAACTTAGTGAATTGTTGTCATGTGACGCAAGGCAGGCTTAATGTTTAGTAGTTCTAGTAGTACACAGTCGCGCTGCTTCTACTGTTAGTGCTTTACTACAGCGGCTGATACTGCGAGTGTTGCAACCACAATCGCAAGAAATAGCTTTCGATTGGATTCCAGCCTATTAACGTTTCTCTGTTCTCTGCACTGTGATGAACACAAACAGTCTCTCGTTGATTGTCGGTCAGATAGATATCCGATCATTATCCGCCTCTTCCTGGTGAAACGGGTGGAGCCTATCGGAGGCGCGAACAGATTGCACCAACGAGTCGCCCGAACTAGACGCTGATTTGGCTTCACCAGTAAGTTGTCGCTGTTTATTGTCGATGCGTACGGTCGTAAATTGCGGCCATTGCTTCTGCTATTCGACCTGTTTGCGTTCGTAATTAAACGTTGCGTATTTTTTCTTATATTTAAATAGCAATATAGTCAGTATATATATATATATATATATATATATATATATATCAATTACTTGGACAACTTGAAAGCCCAACACGTTTTTGCCAATTTTAAAGAGGCGTAAATACGCGATAATTCCCACTATACGCGCGAACATATTATTATTATTATTATTATTATTATTATTATTATCGAGCATAGGAAACACACGAAACATATTGAAATAAGTACAAGCACAATTTCTGGTTGCAGCCGCTGATTCTGCTGTTGCAGTGTGTAAGTTTTTTGCTTCGATCGGCAAAGAAGCAGTCGAAGAAGATCTCGGCCACCGAACACGATCCGACCCACCACAACACTAACGATATTGTTGATAGCAGCAACATGAATACCTGGTTTTGGCCAATTAAATGAAAAAAAATATGCAACAGCTGGCCAAAATAGTACCTAGATAACACAGTACACACACACACACACACATGTGTATGTATATTTTAAAACAAAAACCTGTCACCTCTTCTCTGCCGGTTCCACGTATCGCCATCGGCATCGCATTCCGATAAAGATAAATAATCTTGGCTTCGCTTTTCAGATTGAACAAACTCCAGATTCTCTAAAACTCCACAAATGCGTCGCTGAAATGTCCGGTTTCACGTCAAAGTACTCTATATGTTTCAATTAGCTTCTGCTACTTTTGCTACTTGAATTTCTACAACAACAACAACTACTACTACTACTACGAATACTGTAACAATACGAACAGTTGTTCATAAACCAGTGGAGCAATCGAATACGGTCCGCTACGGAAGGGTTTTCGATTGCAGCATATGATCGGGCACGGAATGACCTCGTGCCATCTTCGTTCGCGCGAACCACGCCGAAGTGCATACAGACGTAAAAAGGACGTTTACCGGCATCCCAGCAGCATCTTGTTGGAAGTCACACCGACGACCAGACGAACGTATGTGCGTGAAGTTGTGCTTAAAAGAGCATCATCGGTGTTGCAGTAGTTTAACCCTGGCTTCCGTTTTTCGGTGATATCGATATATGAATGTATGGCTATGTAGCTCTCGTCAGCAGCAGTACAAAGCCCCCTATTTCACACATGAGGCGAAGAATTTGTGCGTCTTAAGGCCGCAAAAGTTGCCGAGAAACGAGAACAGTCAAAACGCAAACGCAAAAAAATCAGATTCCTTTCGGTAATAGAAACAGGCCAAATTACAATTTTGCCAACTAGGGACAAACAAAAAATGGTCGGTATGTGAATGTGTGTGCCGCGCTATTTTTTTTAGATACTGCTTCTAGTTGTAGAGAAGGTGTGCGGTCGTAGAGACTTGCCCCGATGCTTAAATGCGTAGGAATTGTTGTTCAAATAAAACAAGCAGCAATCCTTCTTGAGCAGAGCGATCAGATTCAAAATCAGTTTAGGCTCGTCTCCAATTTACACTATCAACAAAATCTCTTTGATCTGGATGCCGTTTGAATTCGCTTAAATAAATAACTTATGAACAAAGCTAGAGTGTCCTAGAAGTGAGAAATTTTAAACTGCCCGATCGTTGGATGAGAGCAATCCATTTTTTTTAATTAACAAAAGTGTGTATGTATCAGATTTTATCTTTGTTTATGTAATGACACAACCCTTACGATGACTATGCATACGCAAGTTGTCTGTAGGCTGGCTTGAATGCACATACACGCATATACATATATATATATATATATATATATATATATATATATATATATATATATATATATATATATATATTGAATATATATATGATATATATATATATATATATATATATATATATATATATATATATATATATATATATATATATATATATATATATATATATATATATATACATATATATAGCCTGTGCATACAAGTTTCTTGAAAGAAAGATTGACCGTATGATGCTGCCATTGTTGTTGGAGTATGAATACCTAGGCGTCAAGTCCATGTCCAGATATTAAGTGTCGCCAGCAGAATTTTAACATCACCACTCGCATCAAGGTTCATGCCGTGCCGTGTCTGTATTTCTGTGTACGTTAGTGTGTCTGAGAATATACATGTGCCAGATAGACCCAGACAAGTGGCGTTTATGATATTTATTATTCATTGAAATTTTGAAGGATAAACACAGAAAGAAGCGTAACTCATCATGGCCATGTCAGATGATGCCGTTGATACGCACACAAGATGACGACGACAACGACAACGATGATGATGATGTTAAACATTTTAGATTGTAGTGCACATGTCGTACGAGGTACGGAAAAATCTTCTTTGTGATGATGTACACGCATACTTTGTTTGTCTATTACAGCGCACTTAAATGACAGCGTCAGTGGAGGGCTACGGACGGAGAGCTGCTTCATCAAGTCTCTTCCTATTTTTTTGAAATATAAAAAACACATACATTATCAGGCCTATGAAGGTATTACGAATATAGTATTAATTTGCGGGTCGACGCCTGTAATACAACCCGCTTCTTCTCTAGGGCTAGCCACCAAGGCATCGTGGCAGAAATTGGCCGTTAGGGGTGGACTAGAATAATTACGTGCATAGATAGCACAGAGAATTCGCATAGACAACGGTATCAAAGGCTCACACTAAAATACCTGATCGTCACCCGCAACGTACGGTTTATTGAGTGCGGCAGGCACTTAGCTCACAAAGCTGGAGATTAAAGGATATTCGCCAGATAGATCAGTTTGTCACAACATCAGCTGTCCTCCAAATTTAGTTTTGGTTCAACGGCAAATGAACACGATGTGGCCACCACCTGATATGTAACTTTATCATCACGATTATGCTCCTGCGAGTGCAAAAATAAAGCAAAAAAATGTGACGCGTTGTCATTGCCATTGTCTTTTTACTAATTATGACCGTTACTTTAATGGCTGCAAGCCTCGGCCAAAATGATAACACGAGAGATTACATTTAGACTTGATAGACAAGTAAACGCACTGCAGAGCGTCCTATCAATTATTTCTGTGTATGGAGTGCTTTTATTGTCATGTGAGAAAATCCCGAGTTGGCAACAACAACACCAACAAGAACAACATCACCGTAGACTGCGAAAAGTAAAGTGTCCGGGCAAAGCCACAATGAAGAACAACTGTATACTGCATATGCGGTAGACCTACTTCATCTCATTGTTTGCACGCACAGACTCATAAAACACAGCCCTTTAACATTTTTTAATCTAATTCCAAGAAGTTCATCCAAGCAAAGCCATTCTTGATGGCTAAGGTTTTGTACTTTGACGACTTCCAGAGGTCGTTTATCAATGGTAGGTCAGAGTACCATTAAAAGGAGAGCGCACTTGTTAATGCATGCGTTGCGTTTGATATGATCTGAGGCAATTGCTCACAGAGCAGCTGCAATACACGAGAGCTCAATTTTATTTTTATGTCATGCATACGAGCACAACAGTTATTGGTGGTTTAATTTCAACATCCGTAGTAGGTGTTAGTAGCCCTGCAGCCTAAAATCAAGTTAGACAAGTACAGTAAATTTTAAACAATCCATCAAGTACAGTAAATTTAAACAGTCCATCAAGTACAATAAATTTAAATACATATACATATATATGTATATATATATATATATATATACATATATATATATATATATATATATATATATATATATATATATATATATATATATATATATATATATATATATATATATATAAACAGCTACGCCAAAAAAAAAAAATAATTTAAAATCCATACAAATGCTTATGTAGAAGCATACGTGCAGAGTTCGTATTTGGGATACAAGAGTAATGCCGAATTTTCAAGTTTTTATCTTCAGATGTCGAACACTACTCGGATATTCCTCAATTTCACGCGTCCGATATTTTTCAGGTATTCCTTATATGGCTCGGGCGATAAAGCATAGAAAACCAAATGGTTTTATTTAAGCAAAAAAATATAACAATCAAATGTTGTTGATGTTGGTTTCTGTTCTTCTTATGTTTTTGTCATTTTCGTGTTATAGCGTAGCTGCTGTTTTTGTTGTTAATAATCTCACTTCACTTCATTACTTGTCTCCGGTCCTCATGTTATTATCTTTACTTGATTACCAATTATTCACCACTTGCCAAATGACCGTTTGATTTGTTATTTATCTGTTTGAATAAATATGGCTTTAAAATAATATATATCATGTTGGGATTCAAGGTGTACAAAGACTTTCATAGGACACGAGCTTCTTCGGCTGGCACGTTGCAACCATCTAAGATGAGAGCGGTTTGACTGCGGTTCAAAGCAATTTTTTGATATATCTAAACTACTCGTTTAACAAACCAGTCCAATATTGGCCTCGTTAGCTTTACCCATTATTACCATGTTTGCCTAATAGAGACTAAATAGGCCATTTAGATACATCTTCGTAGCAGCTGATCCCGGAACAGTGGAAATAAATGTTGTTTATTTATTCACAAGTGCACACGCTCACTAAGTGAGTGAATTGTAGTTGTTGTTGTTGTTGTTGTTGTTGTACGACACAACCGTATTGCTGTTTGGTTTGCAGTGCTCATTGGAGGCACCCGCCAGAATATCCGATAGACAAGCGCCCTGTCGTTCAGAAAGTTAGGCTCGAAGTGAGGCCATTGAGCTCACTGTTTGCGAACACATAGTCGCGATGCTACTGCCACTAATACCTCACAACGACGAGTCCTATTGCAAATGTTGCAACTTCAACCGCAAGCAATGGCTTCCGTTTGGATTCCAGCCTGTTGACGTCGTTTTCTGTACTGCAATAATTAAACACTCTCTCGTTGATTGTCGCTCAGATATCCGATTATTCGTGCCTCTCTATTCGTGGTGAAACGGGTGAAACCTATCGGAGGCGCGAACAGATTACGCCAACGATTCGCCCGAACTAGACGCTGATTGGGTGTCACCAGTGGGTTGCCGCAGTTGTTTGTTGTCGATGCGGACGGTCATAAAATGCGGCCACTGCCGCTGCTCCTATTCGACCTGTTTGCATTCGTAATTAAACGTTACGTAATGTTTTTAATACACATCAGCATAGCAATGGCAATTTAGTCCCTATACTTGCCGGATTCAACTTAGTTTATATATATATATATATATATATATATATATATATATTGTTCGCTTGGGATGTATACCTAAATACACACGTCACCCTTTAATATAAGAGGCGCTTGGAGCGGCGGCATAATATATATACTAGTTCGACATACTACTTAAAACCCCAAAATGCTTCTGCAGTAAAGAAGCTTCTTTTAAAGAAGGCGCATTTACGTGGTTGCTCCCACTATACGTGCAAACATATGATTATTATTACTATTATTGTTACGATTTATTATCGAACACGGTGTAAATACGCGAGACATACATCACGCAATAACATGACATATTGATATAAGGACAAGCACAATATTGGGCCGCCGCTGCTACGGTTGGCATGTATAAGTTTTTTTTTGTTGCTTCGTTGTTCGTACGGCAAAGAAGCACCCGAAGAAGAAGAAGAAGATCTCCGCCATCGAACACGATCCGTCACACCACAACACTAACGATATTGCTGATAGCAACAACATGAGCGTCGCTCAAATTACCTGAATTTGTCCAATTAAATATAAAGACTGCTGCTGCTGCTGCCTGCTGCTGCTCGAGCAGTTGGCGATATCTAGAGATTGTCCAGATAACACAATACACACGCATGTGTAAAAAAAAACTTGTCACCTCTGCTCCGCCAGTTCCACGTATTGCCATCGACATCGCATTCCAATAAAGATAAATGATCTTGGCATCGCTTTCCAGATCGAGCAAACTTCAGACCCTCTAAAACATAGCAAAGGCTTCTCTGAAATTTCCGATAGCACCTCAAAAATACTATATGTGCATATAAACACACACCCATATATATATATATATATATATATATATATATATATATATCGAAAAACGCTTTTCTCTTGCGTACTCATGGGATGTTTACGAGCTGATACATATATATATATATATATATATATATATATATATATATATAGATAAACGACAGTATACACAAATGTACATGCGTGTTCCCTTTATAGGGCTTCACCAGTGGAATGCCAGCTGCGACGCATTAGCAAGACATTATACGTCTTGATGTAGAAATACTTCCGAAACACGCTTTGAGCCGTAGCACAGCTTTTGAAGTTCGTATTCCAAGGCGAGGAAAAGCCACTGCATTTCTACTCGTACGAACTTTCACTGTCCTACTGTGGTTATAGTACCCGGCGTGGTGGCGTCCTGACCTTTTAATGTAATTTTTGTTAAAAATATTTTTACATCAAAACTTACCGCAGCAAAGTCCGTCATTATGAATCACCCAGTTCAGAAGGTGGCGTGGTGGCGTCCTGACCTTTTAATGTAATTTTTGTCAAAAATATTTTTACATTAAAACTTACCGCAGCAAAGTCCGTCATTATGAATCGTGCAAGCCCTAGTTATCCCTAATACTCGACGACGTTGTGCGTTGCGCTTGATTTGGAGATATCTGCTTAGGCTCTTCCTGACTCTGACGACCAGGTGTCTTGATTAACGTAGACTGATCTTATAGTACAGTGTCCGGGAAGGTCCATTAGTAGTACACCCGGCCACCCAATAAGGCATTTTTGGCTGGGCACGTTGTAGGTCTTTAGCAGAGCAAAGCATGTCTGGGGTCTTTGGCTTGTAAACGCTGTTTACAGTTAACTTGACTTACCTGATTCAACACCTCGCTGACCAGCACTTACCCTACTGTAATAACATACACCCTACTGTTACATGGTCCAATTCACTCGGACATTCATAATGACACTGCAAGAGCCCGCCTGAGGGCAGTGTCAGCTGGATCCCGAAAGGCCTGGCCGCACGGTTTCCCAAGCGCTCCTTTAAGTATATTGCTGGACGAGATGACTATGAAGATTGTTAGAGCCCTTAGATTCATGCAGACGTGAACGACCGGCGTTCGCTATAGCACATCATCCGTTAGCATCCACCCATAACGGCCCATATGCCTGATGATTCCGCTCGAGTCACGGAAGCCTCTAGAACGTGGTGAAACTGTGTCGGACGCACTCAGGACATCCGATATGGTTCGATGCAGCGTGTAATAAAGAAATGTACGTAACAGAGACGACTGAGAACGGGACACATCGTATCATGTCAAATGTTAGGCACGCGTTCATTCACACCGTTTGCTCTTAGCGCACTTGAATAAAAGAAAAAAAAAAAAAAAATATATATATATATATATATATATATATATATGCCAAAGCTTAAGCGGTTCCAGAAGCAATCGAGAAAAAAACCACCGCCCCACACTGGCCGCTGGATTTTGTTTGCCTGTGATGAAGTTGGCTAAAAGACAAAGAACTGAATCTTTGGAACGAAACGAACAAACGGTAAGATCATGAAGGCAAGCGAGCGGGTGAGAGAGAGAGAGAGTGAGAAAAAGAGAAAGAAGCCACCAAAGACGAAGGCGACGAAAAAGGTAAATGCGAGCAACCAACGCCGAAGCCGCTGCTGCTGCTAACATGACGTACAACAATTACATGAGCTAATGATCTCCCCATCCCTCCGCTCCGGCTGGATGTACCCAGTATGCGTAGCACGTTAAACATATCTCATTTTCCAGCCAAGCTGTCGGTCTTTGGTTCGGTAGATAAACATCGACAGCAACAACAACAACAAAAATGACAACAACGACAACAAATGACAACAACAACAACAACAACAAAAGCTACAACAACGGCAACAGACGGCCGTCCGCTGCCTTCTGGTACCCGATCTCGTTCTCTAATTTGGGAAATTGGCCAGTGCTGTTGTTGTTGTCGTTGTTTTTTTATTGTTGTTGTTGTTGTTGCTGTTGTTGCCGTTGCATCCCATTATCACCGCCGATGTCCGCGGCACATGCACATCGACCCCCCTGGTGGTGGATGTTGCCGACTGCTTTTCTCTCTCCCCCTCTCTCTATTGTTCCCCCTTTGTTTTTCTCCAAAACGAATGCGTTCTCTTTCTCTCTCGCAATGTCGAGGAAAATATGCTGTGTATTCAGTGTCTTGATATATCTATATACTGCTGTCTCGTTATCTTTCGGTTGATCTATAAGATTCGTCGTCTTCCGTCGTCCGTAGCGCTCTCAGTCTACGCTTGCTTCTTTCCCCTTTTTGTCAAATTTGCTTGTTTCTCTTCCTCGCTTTCTCGGGCCCTTTGCTGGTTCATTTATTTGAGCTTCTGCAGACGGGCCTTGTTTTCGTGCCAATCATTGTCCGCAACTACTCGCAGAGGTAACAGCTGTACCAAACCTAGCTAAACTGCCCGTTGTTGTTGTTGCTGTTGTTTTGGTTATTGTTGTCGTCGTTGTTGTTTTTGGTATCATTCCTGTTGTTGTTGTTGTTGTTGTGCTTATTGTCATTGTGATTTGTTTGTTGCTGTTGTTGCTGCTGCTGCTGCAGCTGATGCTGCCATTGTTGTTGCTTGTGACGCCAACGTGTGATTCCCGTTAACACACAGTAGTCGTCTCTATTAATGTTATTTCATGGTTGTCATTGTCGCTATTGTTGTGTTTGTCGTTCTTGTTATTGCTGTTGCGTTGTTGTGGTTATTGCGTTGTTGTTGTTGTGATTGTTGCCGTAAGCAGGCGGGCTATCGTTTTCGGTCGACATAATCGCGAGACCCGCCGCCGACGCCGTCGCCCTGCTTCGCGGGCTGTCTGCTTAAAGCCAGCCCGACGACTGGAGTTACTCGAAGATACGATCAGCTACGTCTGACGCGACTCAACTCGACTGACTTCACTCGACGTGTTGGTCGGACGACGCGCGAAGTTCGAACCGACGTAAGAGGCTAACAACAACAACGCTGACCCCAACAGCAACAGCAACAACAACAACTGTGAAACTTTGCCACTCACATCGTCACAGTCGAGTATCGTCAGTGCCCTGCTGTTGTCGTGGCGTAATGTAATTTGGCTAAATTAAAAGCAATATATCATCGCAGATTCCGGCCGACCGAACAACAACCGTATTAGCAACAAGCAGAACCGCAACAACAGCAGTAGCAGCAGCAGCAACAACAATACAACAAAAACAACAACAACAACAACAACAACAATAACAACAATAACAACAATAACAACAACAACAACAACAACAACAACAACAACAACAACAACAACAACAACAACAACAACAACAACAACAACAACAACAATAGCAACAACAACAAGCGATAACAGTAGCGGCATCATGCGCCATATAGGACAAACTTGAAATAGTAACAGCTGTAGATGAAATGACCTGATACTCTACTCAGCCACACTAGCCACAATGTATAACAATGACCAGCCGTAGCAGTCGTTAGCAGCATGAGTTGTTAATTAGTTGAAACATGATGGTCGTATTGCGGCCGTTGTTGCTGGTGCCACTAGCGTTTATACCGTTGTCAATAATAAAGACTTTACTAAGGAGAACCCTAAGGTGAAGCTCAGCAGTCGTGTCTGAAGTTAGTACGAGGTGGTACGTTCCGTCGTTAGAGCACATGAGCACATTCTCGGCTTTCAAATTGCGATAGTTATTATTTTTGTTGTTGTTGAGTGGTCACCAACACTCAAGCAATACTAATATTGCAAGCAATATTGTGAGTATAATAATAATAATAATATTTTATTATTATACCGTCAAGTAGTAGTGGTAGTAGTGGTATTAATATGCTTGTTTTAGCCGTTTAACGCGCCCAACCCTATCTTGCTATGAGAATGTTGTTAATGCCTGCTAAAGACGCTGGCGTGAAGAAAATGTCTTCACGACGGCACGACCGATCCTCACGTCAGACGACTTCACTGCGGTGGTCGACGGCCGTCTGACGCCAACGACAATAGCGAAGAAGGCGACTATGGTCATTCTATTATTGTGGTTGTTGCTCTTATTGTTGTTGTTGTTATTGTTGTTGTTGATGTTATTGTTGTTGTTGTTGATGTTATTGTTGTTGTGGTTTTTGTTGTTGTTGTTGCTGTTCGAGTTATCATCCCACAACTCAGCTTGCTGGCATTGTACTTGCTGAGCCAACGACAACGAAAGAGGTGCAAAGAAGAAGGATAGTAATTATAATAATCAGCAGCAGCAGCGTCATCACCATCATCATCATCGTCATCAAAATCACGATCCTAATCGGATAATCGTAGTAGCAACCAGTCCCCAACACAGTAGATAATAATAACAACAACAATAATAATAGTATACTATGTATATAATAATTATCACTTTCCCGCCCGTGATCGCCGCGTCAAGGCGTTTTGCGGTCGTTACGCTGTCTGGGTGGTCGAGAAGGCGACGGCGGCAAGCGGATCCAGAAGCGCCTTCGTCCATCTCGTCCGTTCATCCACCCATCCAGCACGGTAGTCGACGTAGAAAACGTTGTAGTAGTAGTAGTAGTCGTAGTAACGGTGTGATGGTGGTAGTAGAGGAGGGGCGGTGAGGAAGCGGCATCAGCCCTCACGAGGTGACAAATTTCACTGGCGTCGAGAACCGGCCGGAGCAATATGTCTAACACGGCGTTAATTCAGACGCTGGCTCACAAAGCGAAGGCTCACGACGACCGGCGACGCGTTAAACAAAATCTCCTGCCGTCTATCGTGGCGACGCGGCAACAACAACAACAACAACAACAACAGTAGCCGCAGCAGAAGCAACAACGGCAACAATAACAACAGCAACAACAACTTCATAACAACAAGATTACGACGCAACGACAACAACAACAACAAAACAGCAACACTAATACGGACAAATGCAACAACAACTGTGTCAACTTGAACAGCAGTTTCGACAACAGTAATAACAATAGCAACAGCAGCAACAACAACAGCAGCAGCGGCAACCACAACAACAACAGCAGCGACAACCACAACGACACCAACAAATACCAACAAAAGCAACAGGAACAACAACCATAATAATAATAATGATAAATAAGAAGAATATTAACTGGAGTAACAATCGACAACAATAGCAGTAGTAGCAGCAGTAACAACAACAGAAGGATCAATAACAACAAGAGCAAAGACCACCACAACAACGACAATAACAATATCGAAGACAATACAACAACAACAACTAGAGCAATAAGAGCACAAAAAGTAGTGGTCGTAATAAACAACAGAGAACAACAGCAGCAGCAACGTTGACATGTTACAATACAAACAGTAATAACGCAATGAGAAGGCAACTGGAATAGAGAAACTAGGCTAGAGAATACATTCCCCTGGAGATGATATGTAAGACAGCTGCACCACTTGATTTGAATCATTTAAGCGAATTAATTCGAGTTTATTTGTGCCGTTCTCACTGTGATTGTTATTATAACATAACATCACTTTTATTTCACATAAAAGGGTTGGTATCAATATACATACTTCTGTAAGACAATCGTAATTAATCACCAAATAGGCGAGCACTATTTGGATTATCATGGGCCCATTTGGCCATACGCCAAGCAAACAGTCCGTTCACGAATTCTCCGCGGGCCACGGCTTTTGAGGTGATTGATCGTTGACTCCTTAGGTTATTGGAGCGTACATCAAAAAAGTGTCCTAACAAGTCACATTTTCGTAATTGATGTAGAACAGATAAGTTGCACTGCATGAAACGTGTGTCGATACTTGGAACAACGTCATCTAACACGCTGTGTGGGCACCTGATTCGCAGGCGTCTTAGAAACATGTTTTGGACGCCATTCACCAACTTCCTATATTTGGACAGATAAGGCTCCCAGACAGGGGAGCAATATGTGAGTTTAGGAAGAACAAGAGATTTGTAAAGGCGAATGTACACATGTGGAGTCGTTAAAATAAAACAGCGAAAGATAGTATTTATTGTGCGCAGAGATGTCTCCACAACCTTGGTAATGTGAAGGCTAAAGTTAAGATCAGGCGTAATATATATGCCTAAGTCCCGGGTATAAGAGAGGGTCGGTAAAATGCAGTTGTCAATTTTGTAGTCAAAGTCAAGTGCACCATTTTTCAGTACAATGCATTTAGAGGGTGAGAGAATCATGTTGTTTTCAAAACACCATCGTGCAATGCCGTCGACGGCAGTCTGCAGAACAGCGTGGGACTCACTAGAGCAAATAGGATTATTATTATTATTATTACCAACCTGTATAATGTCCATCCGCGTTGAGTCTCCCTTAAATAAAAGGGCACACAACGTTGCCCTTTTATTTAAGGGAGCCCGAAGTTCGAGTCCATGGGCTTCGGACGTCACGACTGCACCGCTTGTCCGCACGCGTATCGATCCTCTCAATCGTATAATATAAACTGCCTTGGTGTCAACTATGTTAACGATGATATTTCTGTGCAAAAACATCCGATAACGTGAGCCTACAACCTAGCTAATAAACAGAAATACAAACAACTTGTTTATTATCGCACGTGTTCTGTAGAAATAGCTAATACAGTAGCAAACTAATTAAATAGCCTTGTAGTAAAGTATTGTAATCATTAGGCAATACCTCTCTGTTTATCAGCCACGCATCCGGCAAAACAGCAAAATATGTTATTTCAGTGGTTGAAAAGGATGCTTGCAGGAAGGAAGGAGAGAAAGGACGAAAGTAGAATGTTATTTTTTGCTCAATTAATTTCTGTATATATATATATATATATATATATATATAGAGAGAGAGAGAGATGACGCAAAGATATAGATAACGAGAGTAGGGGATGGTAGGCGGAGGAGAGGGGGTTTGGCGGCACGTAAAACTCTAGCTACAAAGTACGGCTGCCATTCTCGTGGACGTTCAACATGAAACGAGGAACAAAAAACAAAAAAAAACAAAAAGAAGAAAGAGACAAATTGAGCTCGGACCGAACGAGCGTATTTAGGACATTGTGGATACGGCTGTGTCTAGGTACATGACGTGGATGAGTAGCCATGTGTAACTGTGTCTGTGTGTGTGTATGACTGTATAGACCTGTGTACCCATTGTGTACCCATGTGTGTTTGTACCAGCAAACATAAGCCGCCATGAACGGTCGACGTAATCCGCCCATAATCCGCCGCAGTCCGGAGCCGTCTCAGCTGTCCAGAACGGCGTCATAACGAATCTACTACTCAGCAAAAAAACAGAACATCGTTAGCCGCAACTAGCGGCGCCGGAAGACGTTCTGCGCTTACTGAAGCTCTACTGAAGCAGCAGCAGCAACAGCAGCGAGCGAGCTCATCATCCCCTTCTCATCCCATCTCATAACGTCATCGGATACCGCAAAACGAATGCCTGCCGGCTAAATCGTCATAGGCGGTGTTCTTTCCCTGACGATCTATCCATCCGTCCAGCCGTCCGTCCTTGGTCGTCTCACATGATCGCCAATGTGTCTAATCCTTCCCTAATTAGGAGCGCGATTTGTAACGAACGCGACGGTATACATACGGTGATATATATATATATATAACAACGGTCTACATATGGTGGTATATAAATGTGGCATACACATGTGGCAGCTGTGACTTGGGCGACTACCGCTCGGTTCCAAAAGCTGAAGCGTTGCCATATCTAGGTTCGAATCCTGGTTGAGCCCGGTGACGTAGCGCATCCGCGTGCACCTCGCAACCGGAGGAAATACATAGGTGGTGCACGGGCTTGGACTTCACCGTTGCACATTTGTGTTTATGGGATCCGTCTTACTAAGCAATGCAAAAGCAATCCCGTGGATGTTAAACGTTGGCTGAGGGTCAGCCCAAAAAAGAGGTTCAAATTCTGCTCAGGCAGGGTTACTTCTCCTTCCGTATTTTTAAATCGGATTGAGTGTTGCCCTATTGCTGTTAGATCTCTTTTCAGGAAAAATGTCTCAAATAAGTTAAATGTGAGCATATTAATGAAAAAAAGTGACGACAAATGATAGCATTTACTAATCTTCTACTAGCCATCACTCTGTGTTCATTCGATTATGCCTGCCCCCATTCCTTCCCCTTGATGAACCCCCCCCCCTTAAGAAATACACCATGAAATACTTTACTAAACCTACTCCAGTGTTTAATGAAATGTTTTTTTATCATATCTCTTAATCGTTGATTTGTTTAAGCTTGGTTAGTGTGCGTAATGCCAGCCGCCAAATAAAGAAACTGGCGCAAATCCTGGCTACAAAAATGTTGGTCCCGAACAATAACGTCGTGTCAACCGCGCGATTGCCGAGCCAAGTTTGAAAGACTAAAATCCCATGATAAAATGAAATTGCGATTGAGCAGAAGTAAAGTCCCATGACCTTGGTTGACATGCGGTTTACGAAAACCGAATTGATTCGCTGAAAACAAATTGAGGTGCAATATCCTTAGGCAGAACCGAAGTCCCACAAGTCATCCAAGAGGGGCCTCAACGATTCTTGTGTAAAAATAATTTAACTGCCCAACGGTACGTTGATGAGATTCTAACACCCCAAGTTTAGCCTTGTGCAGGTATGCTAATGAAAACTTTATCCTCATGCGGAATAACAAAGTAATAAACCGTACACGCCACTGTACTTATTCGGTGTAACCGTAGAACTGTATACACGCCTCGCAGAAACGTAACAAGGTGGCAATTATGTTCCGCCGACTTGAACGCCATCGAGCATATGCGGGATAAGCTGAAACGAAGAGCCAAGGCAGGATTTCCAAGTCCAGCAGCACTTTAGCAGAGGCTTATGAATGCAATGTGCGAAGAGAAAAACAAGATCTCGCAGCAATTCGTTGATAAGTGGATCAGATTAATGCGAAATCGAATAGGGGGCCGTTCTAGAGTTCAATATAAAGAAAAATAATGTAGTTATTTTTTATATGGTGCGACTATTGTGGAAACAAAATATGCCTAACGACAAATGTGATGACTGGTGCGGTTTAATTTATAGTACCAAAACGTAGATACATATTTGTATATATATATATATATATATATATATATATATACATATACATATATAACATTAGGTTGGGCAGAAGGTAACTATAATTATGCAAGCTTAAAATAAATAAATAATTCTGCCTTGCTTTGGCCAACTATTGCTTTCCATGTCAAATAATTCTGGTTTCTGCATCTCAGGGAATGTCTCCAAGTGAGCTTTTACTGCTTCTGGTCCAACGGTGCGATGTCCGCTGAGTACGGCGGATGCGGTTTCCCAATCCAAGCGTGCTATCATGTGGAGGCTTGGTAAAGTCATGTGCATTCTCGCGTTGTCTTGATGAAAGAAACGCTCGGGTTACGCCTTTCACGAGACGGTGTTCCTTTCTTTGGAGAGAAGCAAAAACTCAGCCAAGCTGATAAGGCCGAGCCTAGTAGACACTCATGTGTATCGTTTGGCCACTAGAAAGAACCTCGTCCTAGTGGATGAAGTCATGTCTATCTTAAGTTACCTCATTCGATTCAAAAACGGCCACTCGTTGTGTCTGGCAAGCCAAGACGAGCGTTTTGCTGTTACCACCGAAGACGCTTCAAATATTTTGGACAGTTTCCGCAGCAGTAAGGCGCGTTTTTGAACACCGACAAAATTGCCTCTTGTAAGTTGAATTGTTGGCTGTCCATTTCGACAGAATTTCTTTGACACAGACAACGATTGAGATTACATTACAAAGTTCGAGAAGATTCTACAGATGTTTCCTGATAGATGACATCAACAACAACAACAACAACAGCAACAACAACGTCAACAAAAACAGCATCAGCACGAACAGCAACAGCATAAAACGGCAACAACAACAACAACAGCGATATGGTTTACAACAAAAATATTGGTAACACCACCAAAATGGAGCATTAACAACACCATTACGCCGTCAATGTAGGAACTCAACCTTCTTCTTCTTCTGTCCACCATTATCATAATCATCACGATCACCTCACGACCACCACTAAGAACAACCAATAACAACAAGAACAACATCAGCAAACAGAAACGAAGCGATTACGCCAGTAGCTGTAGTAACGGCAGTAGCGGCGATAATTAACTGCTAAAACAAGCAGTGGTAATAATGGTAGTTACTAGTAACAACAGAGACATAACAGCGGCAATGACAGCAGCAACAAGGGAATAGTAACAATACCAGCAACAACAACAACAACAACAGCAGCAACAATAACAACAAGGGAATAGTAACAATTACAGCAACAGGGGAACTTAACACCAACAACAACAACAACAACAACAACAGTAGCAGCAACAACAAGGGAATAGTAACAACAACAACAACAAGGGAGTACTAACACCACCATCACCAACAACAACAACGAAAACAACAGCGGCTATACTGACAACAATAAGAAAAACGGCAGCAGCAGCGACAACGAGACATCAGTAACGATGAGACTCCGCGACGAGCGAAAGCTGTGCTTGACGCCACCTCGAACGCCATCATGTACAGCTCTAATTACGGGACGACGACGACGACCACGACTTCGTCGGTTCGTCCGTTCGCCCGATTCACCTCCTCGGTGTATGATAAGGATGATTGGCTCACCCTGTCTCTCTTTCTGTTTCGCTGGTCGGCTTACTCGGCCCCCGTAAGACAGGCGGCCCTTAAAGTGTGGCGTTCGTCATCCTTTGATTCGTCGTCGTCGTCGTCGTCGTCATCATTGCGGTGGTCGTTGTTGTTATCGTACGGCACATGTTGTCCAATGTATGACAAACAACAACAACAACAACAACAACGCTACCAACATACCACAACAACGATACCACTAACGAGTAACGATGATGATGATGTCGTCAAAACTTACGACAGAAACAACAAGAATAGCAACAAATGATAACAGCAAACAATAGTGAATTCATAGCAACAACACCAACAACAACGCCAACAACAACAACAACAACAACAAAAACCATCATCAGCTCAGCAAGAACGATAACGGCGACAGCAATCAAAGCGAACCGAACATCAGCACCAGCAATACTCTTGGTAAAACTAACAACAAAACAACAACTACGACAACGACAGTTATAACGACGACAACAACAACAGCAACAACAACAGCATGAACAGCAACAGCATCAACAGCAGCAACAACGTCGTAGTAGTAGTAACAATAACAGCTTTACTGGCGCTCTCATCTGGCTCTGACTGGCTACCAATTAGCTAAATTAATAGCTCATAGAAGCACAGACGCAGAAGGAACGAAAAGTCATATATATATATATATATATATATATATATATCAAGAGAGAGTTGGGTGAGAGAGAGACAACCAACCCTTGATGGCCCGAGCTCTGCCCTCTGCTGCTCTGCTTCTGCCATCTCCTGTCCGGACGGCGAAGTCACTAGTCGACGTCCACAGTGTACCGGCGGCAGCGGTGGAGCCAGATAGCCAGATGAACGAAACAGCTTCTTAGCCGTTGTAGCTGGTTCACCTCTCAATCGGGTCTCCCCCTTTTCGTCGCTACCTCTCCTCTCTGTCAGACGCTGGACCTCATCTCGACTACGGCTTCGGCTACAGCTGAAGTCGCAGCGGATGCTTGTCATATCTCAGATATGAACGCCGATAAAGCAACACTCACTTATGGAAACAGACGCCATATATATATATATATATATATATATATATATATATATGAAGCTCTTTATTCGCAAATTGGCTCTCCGGTTCGTTTACTCGAAAAAACTGAACAATATTTTTATGATTGCGTTTACACAAAACAATATATATATATATATATATATATATATATATATATATATTAAGCAAGTAATGAAACTGACAAATGACGATTTTGCACTGCAGCCTGCCCCAGTACATGTTGTTGCTGTCTCAGTTGTTACTTACTGTTCTTGAAACCATGCTTTTGAGTATCGCTGTCTCCTTGGTCGTTTTTGCTGTTATTATCATTATATTTAATATTATTATTGTTATGATTTATCGAAGCTATCAGATAACACAGCAGCCGTTAGAAGCGGCGCCTTTGCTTGTATATTATAACTGCAAAGAGTTGTAACAGAAATGTAAACGAACAACTCGGCTGGCTGTCCGTACAAAAAGGGCTGTTTTGTGCACAAACAGGTAGATGAAATAAGTCAAGTAAATGTGTTTGACCGGAAAACAGAAACCTTTTCCTCATGTATCCCCTTGACATACGCGAAGCAAACCTATTGTTTATGTGTTCAGTGAGTGCAACCGCCATCGGGTGGACGGACCACTGACTTATTAGGTAGTTTGGTGCAACGGTAAATGAATTGTGTGCTAAATTTGCCCGTTACAACTGAAATTACAATCGCGCGTTTTGGCTTGATAGTAACAATGCGATCATCTGTTCGCATTGTTACTATCAAGCCAGAACCAGCCAGAATATCTTGCATCTACAATGCGAGATAATCTGGCAGATTAATGTCTTTGCGCTTTGAGAAACCTCTCAATGAAACGCTACTGTAACAGGGAAGTTGACATATCTCTTAAAAGACGATTCCTAGACTGGAGAGCAGTATATTAGCTTTGGAACTACAATCGATTTATATATACAAATATCTACATCTAGATATCTTGCAACAAAACGTCTAACATTTGTAATGCTTCGGGCTAGAGAAGATTTGACTAATTGTGTTACATTTTTTTTTTTTTTTTTTTTTTTTTTTTTTTTTAACGCTCTGACAATTACATTTTAGACGCTCGTAATGGGCTAAGTTGCCTGTGGCACGATAGCGTCTAAATGCATCTATCGTCATCGCGTTCTCGTACTGGAATTATATAGGCTTTCTCCAGCAGAGGTATGTAGCAGCAAGGCAATGACAACCACGTCCAACAAATTCTACCAGCACGGCCAGGGCTCGAACTAGCGATGTTTTGCTAACCGTGGTTGCCATGGCAACGCCCCGTTTCGAACGGTGCGTTAGCCGCCTAAGCCACCGCCGCTACAAAACATGAAGGCTAAAATTGAGTTACTTGAACACCACGCTCGGTCAGCAGTTACTTGAACACCAAGGTGCAATTAAGGTAGGTAGCGTGCCACCATTAATTACATTATCGTAATCTAAATGTTTATGCGTAAAGATTACGCATTTATGCGTAGATAACAGCATTGGATGTTTCGCACACCAGCGCTCAACACCACTGACAATTGCTGGAGCTGTATGTAATAACGTGGTCTTTAATTCGGCGGTACAATTGAACAGAACAAAACCAGTTCCTTGCGAAAACATGCGTATCTATGCTCTACATTTTCCTAAGTGGCAAACTGCGATCAATACGGTCAAAATATAGGCCGTGACAGAACGAGGATCGTGAATTTATGACTCTAACATAAATCCCAGTTGAAAGTTGGCATAGCAAATGAAAGCACGAGTATGGTTGAAATCGATTTTAAGCTCATTTAGCACTATATGCGTTTTTTTATAACGATGAGCATACGCAAAGGACTTAGAGGAATCAGCCGTCAATTTGTTCTAAGTCCATGTGTTTAAAGTCAAGCTTTTCTGGATAAATTGATTTTTTACAAGAATCAAGCGGCGATCACCAATTCTCTTTTGGTAATCGCCAGATCAGATTTGCACGTACCAAGTTCCAATTTTATTAAAAAAAGATCATGGCTTTGCTAAAGCACGATGAGGTCTGCTGTGATTTTTCTGGGGCCTGAAGGTGCGGGAAAGGCGAAAACTGTGCACAATAGCTCGAGCTGCAGTAGAAGAGATGCAATGGAGGCATTCAAGCCAAATGGAACTCTATTCCTTCTAGAGCACAGTATTTAACCCCTCCAAAAATTGCGCAGGCAATTGAGCAGCAGGAAAGTGCCGTGCCTTTACCGACATTACAGATAGAGTAGCAATTAAATATGGTTCGTGCCAAGAACCCCACTAATCACAGTGAGCAGAGAAAGTTTACCACTAAACAAAAGAGGGTTTACTAAGTTCCGACTCACAACGTTTAGTTGGGGCACGAAGTTTTCCAGCTTATCCTCCTGTTCGAGCCTCCTTCAAGTCGAATGCTTGTTCTGAGAAGAGGAATAAGAATTTTTCTCGGTGGGCAATTAGTTATAATTTAAATCCTTAATATCGAAAAGCCGTTATGTGGGCTTCCTTCAATGGCCAGGGTAATTTAAGTTCTACATTGCTTTGTCTTAAGGCATTCCGATTATAAAACGCTATAACTATGTTGTGCGCTTACGCAGTTGTTCTTCGTGGCATTCCTCTGTCTGTTTTGCGCATATTAACTGTCAAATAACAAACTGCCAATAACACGACGTATCTTTCTCGCATATACCCTATAAGTATATGCGAGATAAGTATTTTTTACATATAAAATATATCACGCTACAGCAAAGTGCAAGAGTTACATATTTTTAGTAGATTTCCAATATTATGGTGCCCTTATCTGTTGATCTGCGTACATCAACGTGCAATTATTTCCTTGCTCCATAGTTATATAGATACATTTATTTTGAAGAAAGCAGATACCTTATCAATCATTACACGAGACACCAATTGTTCGCGACACCTGCACGACTAATGAAAATTCAAACACCGCTTTTTGCTACAATTAAACGATCGTTCAAAGGTCCTAATTAAGTCCGTGTTTCGTGGTCTAATTAATGAAGCAGATCGTGCGTTTTCAAAATGGGGATACAAGCGAAGGTTTGCAGAGCGACGAAGTCGACCCGTTATGAAGGGCAGACGGCCAGTCTTGCCAGTTCATAAAAAACTAGCGCATCGACGTTTTTGGGTCTCGAAAACACAGTAGCCTCGTAGCCACTAGATGCATCGTGGATCATTAATTAATATTTCAAGAATATTACCTATAAATTAGATCATATTTGCCGTTTTTCCTACAATACATAAAACGTGTTCCTACATATATATATATATATATATATATATATATATATATATATATATATATATATGCTTGATAATTGCTCTACGTAGTCTTTTAGAACTATTGCACAGTTAGTGCAACGGTAACGTTTTTGTAATTCATTTAAAAAATAAGACGAATTGCAATACATCTCGTACCGAATTATATGATGATGTGTATATATATATATATATATATATATATATATATATATATATATATATATATATATGTGTGTGTGTGCATAGACACGTACGTGTGAATTGTTATGCTTAAATCAACAAGCCCAAATGTTGTTGTTTAGACTCTTCGGCTCTTATCAAAAAGTAGATGTGCTTTCTGCATTACTGTAAATCAATGCGTATAACAACCTCCACATATATATATATATATATATATATATATATAGATAGATAGATAGATAAAAAGACAGATAAATAGATAAATATTATACGTAAATGTACGTGTTGACTGGGCAAATCGACATGGCTCGGCCATTTGTCGAAGCACTTAACGCCCGAATTGGAGGGCGGCGACAAATGTTCGTCCGTAATTACGTGTCACACTTTGTACTTCAGTTGCTGGTGCTGATACGTTCTGGCCACCGCTCTGCCCACCGCTGTGTAGCGGCAAGACGTGGAGCGAAAGCAAGATGAAGAAAAGCCAACAACAACAACGACGTCAAGGAACTACAACCACAGGCCCAACCACCACTATCACAACAACAACAACAAATACACAAACAACAACAACAACAAATATACAAACAACAACAACAACAACAACAACAACAACAACAACAACAATACACAAACAAGAACAACACGTGACCAACAAGCCGAAACCTGACGTAACTTCACCATAACCATCATCATCATCATCCCTTTCACCATTATATTACCATGTAGCATAGTGTGAACAAACACAGTCAATAACGGTAAAGCATACTTGAAGAATATGTATCATCATCATTATCATTCATATAGTCAATGTGTTCACTATTATTATTATTATTATTATTATTTATGATCATCACCAACACCATCATCACCATTACTAGTAGTACAATTTCGTTGATTGTTAGGCTCGATGACTGGTCGTCTGGTCGCGCCTCTATGCACATAGTAGATGATACATCATCATAGAGAAATAGACAAACCCACCGACAGCCTGACAAACAGACTGCCAGAATTGCAAACGAACTGATATACAGGCAAGGATCGATCTAGAAGAGGTAAAGAGTGCTGCTGCTGCTTCTGGCGCGATTCCCGTTGCCTGTTACAACCACCGGGAAGGTGGTGGTGGTGGTGGTTGGGTCGTGTTTGCGGCTCGTACTGGTAATGGGCTTGCTCTTGTAGTAGTAATAGCTGTAGTAGTAGTAGTAGTATTAGTAGAAGTCGACGACAACGACGACGACGATGGCGTCGTAGTAGTAAGTACTTTGCCTGTGGTAGATTGCAGTGCTATCATGTATGTGATCGTTTGCGAGGCCTGATTCTGATCGCCGTGGCCATCTATCTGTCTGATCGCCGCGGCCTGATTAGATGACGTTGGCGTTCGAACGACGTTGGCGTTCGAACGACGCACCGCGATAACATCGATAACAACAACGTCGCGCTGAACTCAACGGACTTATTGGCATATCGCATTGTCGGCCGGACTGTGGGTCGGTTCGGACGGTGACTTCAATTGGGCAGCAGGCCGCCACATTGGCAAAAAGCACGGCACCCGCAGGAGACAGTAGCGGCATCAGCAGCAGCACCAGCAGGGATTGCTGCTTGCGTTCGGCTGATGCACAACTAGGTGGAAAAGATGCACAAATCAAATATGAAAAATATAAAAGAAAAACAAGTTGTTGGCAACAGCAAAAAGTAAAATAAATATGAGCAAACTGTCTCAGGTTGGCTCCCTGAGCTGTAAGCCGAAAAAGCTGACTATCAGCAAACTGCAAACTTACTGAAGTAGTAGTAGAAGCCGAATTGCAACAGCAATTTCAGCGGCAACAGCAACAGTAGCTACTACAACAACAACAACAACAACAACAACAACAACAACAAATAAACAGACAGACAAACAACCACAACAGCAAAAAAAAATAAAAAATAAGACAACAACGACGACGACGACAGCTACTCGAGGACAACAATCAAAACATCAGCAGACACACCTC
Source organism: Dermanyssus gallinae (assembly GCA_003439945.1). Classification (NCBI taxonomy): domain Eukaryota; kingdom Metazoa; phylum Arthropoda; class Arachnida; order Mesostigmata; family Dermanyssidae; genus Dermanyssus; species Dermanyssus gallinae. Next base: position 260,233 of record QVRM01004332.1, on the reverse strand, counting down.
AATGACAGCGGCAAGGTGGACAAATTATCAAACAACAACAACGATTATAACAACGTCAACAACGAGAACAACATTAGCAACGTACAAGAACAGCTGAACTTGTCGTGTTTCGCTGAATTGACCGGTTGGTGATTGAATTACTGTATTGTTATGCGTCGCTCCGGTGCGTCGATTTCGAGCAGCAGTTTAAGTTCGGTCAGTGTTCGGTCAATGCCAATGCTAGTTTGCTTTCCCTTCTTTCTTTTGCGCAGACATCTACGCAGGCGAAGGTCTAAAGCAGAACATATTTAGAAAAAAAAAACAGAACCTGTAACATGAAAAACAAGGACAACGAAACACTATGAAAAAAACTATGCATATCTACCAATAATTGTAAATAAACATTAAAAAACAATGCATATCGTCAGCAAATTCAACAGCAACAGCAGCAACAGGAGAAACAGCAACAATAAAAATAACAATATCTAATAGAAAAGCATAGACAAATTGCAATTGGGACTGGAAGAACACTAACACAATTAGCATAACCACTGCACCAAGATAAGATTAGCATGAGCTAAAAAACAACAACAGCCGAGTGGCGGAACACCAATATAGTTTCCGGACGGTCGACTCTGTCAACGATTAAGGAAGTACTCGAAGTCCCAGACAAGGAGCAACACACGACACGGCGAAAGCGAAGAAGCTGTTTAGAGGTCATGCTCGATGTCGAAAATGCGTTTAACTCCATGAGATGGGAAATGCTACGACAGGCACTGGTCGCCAAGAGTGCCTCGACACACCTCCGGGTGGTGGCTGACTATCTGAGAGTACGGAAACTGAAGTGGCGTAAAAACTGGAAACCAGAAAATGACTGCAGAAATGACATAAAGTTCCATCTTGAGGTCAGTCCTCTGGAACTGGTTGCATACATTGGCGTTTTAGATCTAGAGGCGGTCTCCAGAAAATTACTGCGGGAATTACATAGAGTTCCATCTTGAGGTCAGTCCTCTGGAACTGGTTGCATACATTGGCGTTTTAGATCTAGAGACGATCTCCTTGAGGAGGTGACAACGATTGCCTTCGCGAACAACCTGCCAATCATAATGGCGGGACGGTACAAAAAGAGCTTGATGAAGACAAAACCAGCGAAGCTCTGAAAAGGCTGGAAAGCTAGATGAAAGACGACCGTGAGACTGACGGAACAAATTAGAAGACGCAATCCTCCTGTGCGGCCAGAAAGCAACGGAGCGACAGCTGAAGTATCTAGGTGTGACACTAGCCCAGTCCACGTCGTGCATACCTCACGTGAAGCATGTCTCGAAACGAGGTGCGGCTACGACGTGGGCGAACCAAATACACAGGCAATGGAGAACTCGGAAAATATAGGATAAACGATGGCACTAATACATAATACACGTGCATGGCACTAGAGGATTACCGGTACCGTATGAAATTAATTAAGGTACCGTATGAAAGAAGACCTGAGTATTCGGTAATCACGGGTGCCGGAGTGCCTGCATCCGAAAGACGGTGACAGCGGAGCGAAGATGAGACGGCAGAACACAATACCGTGGCTATAATGATGCAAGACATGAGCTTCATAGCAAGGTAGAAAGGAAGCAGTTTTCGCCCGGAGAGCATGGTGAAGATCATGCTTGAATCGAAAGCCAGGTTAATTCAAGTAGGTAATTTTGTCCGACAGATTATGGTTACCAAGGAAAAGCTCGCTGAACGAGGGAGGGAGAGAGAGACTCATGACCCAAACGGACCTTACTTTGCCGCCAAGGCAGTAGAGGCCAACTAGCATGTACTAAATGTATTACCAGAGGAGCTGCTCGGGACAGATCTCGGCTATTAAGGGCAAGAGGAATTTTAGTGGTGGGTATTACACATAGCCGTCAAACAGCCAGTATCGGGTCTCACACTACACACGAGTAATAATGGTCGGGTGTGCTTAAAAGCAATTTCTTCTCTCTAATGGAAAAAGAAGAAGATTAGATTACAACAACAGCAATAGTCGCAACTACAAAGGTAAAAGCAAATTAAAGACAATCACGACGGCAGCATCAACTGTATCAGCAATAACTGCCGCTGCAATCGAAAACTGAAACAACAACAAAGTACTTGGTGAATGGCGATATAGATAGTAGTCAGTATTCTATTATGGTACCGATAAATGATGCAGTCATCATCGCCCTTGTTATCATTCATCAATACAAGATTAGAGTAAATGTTTGTTTTAGAGCATGTAAGCAGTAGTATATATATATATATATATATATATATATATATATATATATATATATATATATATATAAGTCTATTATGACCGTATGTACTTATTTTAGGGGTTGGTACAACTCGGCAAGAAAACACTTTTTCGCAATGGAAGAAGGGTCGGAAACGTATTGTTCAGGAGTGAAAATTAAATTTATAAATGTAGTTATTCTGCCATTTGCATAATCTGAATGACTCCCGACAAAGGCTAGCGAATGGCGAATAGCCAGATCAAGGAAAGTAATAAAAAGTCGATATGTTGTACTGTCTTAAAGTTAAAGCTTTTACGCACAGAAAAAACGCTTTAGCAAGGGCGTACAAGGAAGTTAGGTACATCTTTTGAGTTTTGATAGAGAACTCGGCTAGAAAAGATGTATTTTCTCAGTGGAAGGAGGGGGCGGAAACGTCTTGGAGTCCATGCACTTTCTGTTATCTCTCAACTTAGCTCCTTCCATGGCCGATCTACTAAGTTGGTTCTCGCCCACTTGTGGTAGTCTGTGGTGGACTCTACATGTAGAATAGATCAAAATATGTCTCGCAGTCTTTCCGGAAGTTGTAGCGACTTTCAGTTGTCTTTATCACCCATTTCTCCTCCAGTGTTGCAAGCGTCTAGGGTGTCAGCGGGTATAGTGTGGTTCCGCTCGAACCTCACCTCAAGAATTCAGACTGTGGAAGTTAGGTCGGCCGAGTCTTCATGGAGATCCATATATATTGGCACCCTGCGCGCAGCTATATTTTTTAATTTGTATTATTTATATGGTATTGTATATCCTGAGGAACTTAAGCCGATTGCTACTGCCAATGATAGGATGTTACTTTTTTGTCTAACTGCCTCCAAGGCCTGCTCGAAGTTGTCTCATCTTTTTTTTTTTTTTTATAGAGGACTAACTGGGAAATGCGGTTGCACACGCGGGCACCGCGGCAGGGGAGCTCCCTGCAGATGCGGGCCGGTAGTGTGGGGCTCCAACCCACTAAAAACCAGTCATGTCCCCGTCCCCCACTCTGACTGGGAACTGCGTTGCGCATATCATCAAACAGTCAGGGGGGGCGAGTCTTCTACTCCTGGCGGGTGTGTTCCCCGGGAGCCACGGGGAGGGGGGGCGCCGTAGGTAGTTGGCGCTCGTTTTCTTCTGTAGAATGGCTCTGAAGACTCCGGCTGTGGTGTTCCTGTTTAAAAGCGTTTCCGTCGTTTTTTTGCAGACGTCGCGTAGGTTAAAATCCGGTGAGTTCATTAGGAGCAGTAGAGGTACACGCTGCTCCGCCCATGCTGGACACTTCAGTGCCGTGTGGTCTGAAGTGTTTTCCGGTCCGTCGCCGCAGTGGATGCATTTAGGACTCGGAGCCTTCCCGATCCTGAACAGGTAGGACTGGAAGTCGCCATGCCCTGTCAGGATCTGAGTCGTGTAGCAGGTGAGTTCACCCCCCGGGCGGTTTAGCCATTCCTTGATGTCGGGCATAATGGCGCGGAGACTGGTGCCAGGGGCACCCTCTTGTAGGCCGGCCCATTCTTCCTGCCAGAGGTCGATAGTATGCCGACGCTCCTCGTCCTTCTTGCACTGGGGGTTACCCCATAAGCGGCGGCGTTCGGCAGCTTTCAGATCCCAGGGAATCGTTCCAGCAAGGACGAAAGCTGCCGCTGCGCTTACCGTCCGGTACGCCGCGATCACCCGGAGGGCTCCGACCCCCTGGGCCCGACGCAGGCGCGTCCTGTTGACGGCAAACTTTAGAGTGTCGGTCGGCCAGGCCGGAGCTCCGTATAGGGCGACTGACTCGGCCACGGACATCATTATTCGCCGCTGGGTTTGTCGTGGTCCATGATTATTAGGCATAAGCCGTGCGACGTTGTTTGCTGTCTTGGTTTCCTTCTCCGTCGCCCGCCGCACGTGTTCAGTGCCGCGGAGACCCCTGTCTAGGGTGACCCCGAGGTACCTGACCTTGTCAACAAGCGCAATCTCTTGGTCTTCTAGGCGAAGGTGAATGGCAGGACAGTTTCTCCGTCCTACCAAGAGTATTGCCTCGCTCTTGGCGGGGGCGAGGGCGAGTCCCGCCGCTTGCATCCAGCGGGCGACGTCTTCAAGTGCTTCGTTCGCACGGCTTTGCAGCAGGTCCGGTGTCCGGGCCTGGACGGTAAGAACGAGGTCGTCGGCGTAGGCTAGGAGGCTGACCCCGGGGGGCAGGTCCCTTAGTCGCAGCACGTCGTCGTACGTTATGTTCCATAGCAGGGGGCCAAGTATGGAGCCCTGTGGCACCCCTGCAGTCATGTTAAAAACGATTCCGTGAGACTGTACCGTCCGGTCCTTTAGGTAGTTTGATATAATGCGCCGTAGGTAAAAGGGAACGTTCTTCCTGTGAAGAGTCTCCAGGATGACTCTCCAGGGTAGGCTGTTAAAAGCGTTTCGTACGTCTAGCAAAATAGCGAGGTAGAGGTCCCGTCTTCTTGGCGGGGATTCGTGGAGGAGTTCGGCCTGCGTCTGGATCTGCTTTATGGCGCCGATTGTCGAGTGGCCTTTGCGGAACCCATGCTGGGCCTCTGACAGCAGGTCGTTCTCCTCCGCGAAGTCCCGCAGGCGTGCCTCCACGATAGACTCAAAAGCTTTGGCCAGGGAGCCGAGTAGGCAAATAGGGCGGTAAGAGCTGGGGCCTTTGGGTATGAGGACCAAGCTTGCGGCCCTCCATGCGCTGGGAAACGAGCCCGACCGGAGCATCCCGGTCGCCGCTGACGCCACCGCTTCTGGAAATTCTTTCATCAGTGTTGTGACTGCGGAGACTGAGACGCCATCTGGGCCCGGTGCCTTTCCCTGTTTGAGGCGTGCCGCCGCGTCCAGCACCTCTTGGAGCGTGACCTCCGGGGTATCCTCTTCCTCCTCCCCTGAAGCCTCTAGGTAGGGGGCGCGGTCGAAGGGTGGGTGTTGAGGAAAGAGCGCCTCGATCGCCACCCGCGCATCTTCCGGAGATATTTCTACCCTGCGCTTGCAAGGGGGGAGCCCCCTGATCATTTTGTATGGGCGCCCCCAGGGGTCGTCCTCCAGCTCCTCCAGAAAGGCCCTCCAGGAGCGTTCCTTGCTCCTGAAGATTTCCCTGCGCAGGAGGGCCCGCAAGTTCTTGTATACGGCTCTAAAGCGTCTGGCGGCCTCCCCGTCGTGTGACGATCGTCTGGCGCGGGTGAGCCACCGTCGCGCTTTTAGGCATTTCCGCCGTAGTTGTCCCAGTGCCGCGGTCCACCAGTGTTTTGGCTTTCCTCGGTATCCTCGACGTGCGGGACGGCCTGGGGAGACCGCGCACGCCTTTTCTAGGAGCAGCTGGAGACCCTCCGCCGTAGTTGGAGGTCCCTCTGCTGCTATAAGGGCCCTGAGGGACCTTCAAAGTTGTTCGGCTCCCTGGCGTATGATGAGCGGACGCTGCGTTGGATTTGTCATCGCGGCAGTAGTCACGTGGAATTCGATGATAAAATGGTCGCTCAGGGATTCCTCTTCCTGTAGCACCTTCCAGTCTAAAATCTTGTTGGCATCGGCCCTGCGCGTGATAGTAAGATTGATACATGAGGTGCGCCCGGCCCTGTGAAAGGTGGGCGTACCTTTGTTAAGAACTACGAGGTCTTCAGCCGCTAACCAGTCGAGGATTGCGAGCCCCTTATGATTGGTTCCGGCCGAGCCCCATGCGCTGGCCGCGGCGTTAAAATCTCCGGTTATTACTAAAAGTGGCGCGTCAGTTTGGTTAAAAGAGGAAAATAAGTCGTCTAAAAGCCTGTTAAGGTTGTCAAGTGGAACGTTAGGACTGCAGTAGCAGGAATAAAAGCGTCCGATGTTTGCGACGTCAACCCATGTAAAACCGTAGCCGCAGCCGTGTCCAGAGATGCGCATCTGGCTGCGATGCTCAAGTACGATGCTCGTAGCGCTGTCGGCGTCTGCAAAACAGTCCGGGGAACGGTTTTCTGCCCACCGGATGTTAGGCTCGCTGAGCAACAAGAGGTCGGCTCCTACTCTGCTGCTGACCTCCTGGAGCATGTTGTGCGCGCCTCTGCTGCGATTGCAGTTGAGCTGGAGTACTTTACGAACTGCCGTCATTGTCGTTGGTGGGCGTGGCTTGCTTGTTAGATGCCTTCGTTGCACGAGGGTCCAGAGGAGGCGATGTCTGTACCCTCTTGCGGCTTTTTTTGGGTGACCAGGGTGAACCCCTCGTCGTCCAAGGCGTCACTGGGGTGGTCCTCGTGGGTAGCCGGTGCCGGGGTTGGGTTTGGCACTCGTGTTATCGCGAGGTGCGCGGCCGTTGGCCGGGTGCCGCGGCGGCGGAGCTCCTCCAGTTGCTCTCTGTACTTTGGACAAGCGGCAACGTTGGCCGCGTGTCCTGCTTCGCCGCAGTTATAGCAGGTCGCCGCCGCTTTGCATTCTCTCGAGAGGTGCCCAACTACCCCGCACCTGTGGCAGCGCTTACCTGTGACGACCGCGCCAGTGCACGAGGGAGCAGAGTGGCCCACTCGTAGGCAGCGCTGGCACGTCGGCACGGTGATCCACTCTGAGATTGGGCACGAGGACCACCCCATGTGGATGCGTTTGATGTTTAGGAGCCTGGCGGCGTCGGGAGGGGCCGCTCGGACCAGGGACGTCCATCTGCCGGTGGCCCCCTTTTGTGGGGGTTCCACGGCAAGTGGTCCCTCGATGGGCAGCGCCTTGCGGATGGCAGCCTCGATGTCTTGCTGGGTGGTACCCTCCATGACATCCCTGATCAGGAGACGCTTTCGTGACGTCCTGTCGACGCTGGCGTCCGCCTCCCCGGCTGACTGCAGAGCCTGGAGAAAGGAGCTGGCCTCTCCTTGTACCGCCTCTGCCACCATCTCCGCTGGGCAGTTGTTGAACTCGATTTACCCTCACGTTGTGGGCATTGGGGTCCACCCTGACATTTAGCTCTTTGATCATGTCGGCGTAAGTCTTGCCTTCCTTCTTTTTAAGAAGGAAAGTTGTTGTGGTGCTGGCCGAGCTCTTCTTGCCACCGTCTGCCCCACCCCTGTCTGTGCGCGCCGTAGGGGTGACAGCAAGATGTAGGTCTTGTGCCCGGGAGAGGCATTCCAAGAGTTTGCCGACTCTCCTCCGCTCGCCCTGGCTTGTCATGTGGCAGGGTATTGGCCCAAGGTCCCTTGAGCCCGCGAGGGCCTTGGCTTTTTTCAGCGCCTGGTCCAGGAGATTCTTGTCCTGGAGGAGCGTTGCGTCCTTAGGGAGCGTGATCGCCACTACGGCCCGAGTGATGGGCTCTCCGTCATCCCCCGATTCGCAAATTTGGCGCGACATGACCACCCCTGTCCTGCGGCCGGCCTCGCCGGCTATGCCTTGGAACTGGCAGGCCATGTTTTGCCATGTAGTCTTGTCTGAAGGATCGTCTTCCCGGGCAACCAGGATCCGAAGGGGGCTCTCCTTCAGGATGCTGGCCCCGAGGTGCGACACCCTTGTGTAGGCGGCTGCTGGCCATTCAAGAGAGAGGATGCGCTTGAGGTCCTCTTCTGTTTGGCACTTCTCGATCATGGCAGTGATGTTGTCGGCCTACCGCTCCAGGGCAAGGGTGTCAGGTGTACACTGGCACCCCAAGTCTGCGGTCTCGTTAACGGTCTGTGTGCCGACATCCTTACTTCGTGCCTTGGCCTCTTTTGTCGCGACGCGAAGTTCCTCAGCCAGGTTTTTCACCATTACGTCCATATTTTTCTGCTGGCCGCGTGGTTAGTGAGCCTTTGTGCGATGGCGGCTATCTTGTCGAGGTAGTTGCCCGAGACCGCTTCGTCGGGGTTACCCCCGCTAGGAGTGATGTTATCGTCGTCCTTTGCGTTTTCTTCGCAGTCCGGGTGGGGACTGCATTTGCCCGGGTCTTTTGCCCGAGAGAACATAGTGCTAATAATCAAATTAAGTAAAAGTAGTTCAGAACACGAAAGTTACGGGGATAACAAAATAAATTTAGTTTAAGAAATTTAAGAGTGAGAATTGTAAGCTATGCTATGTAAGTAGGCAAATGATTAAGATTTAGACTATTAAAAGTTAAGTGTGAAGTAGAAAACTATATTTAATTCAAAAAAAAAATAAAATAACACCGCTGCGATTTTGCGCTTAGACCGGTACTGTGATCGCCGACGCTGCCACTCTGCTATCCACTCCCCGTGCACAGCAGCGCTTCGGCACGCGCTCTATCACTCTTCGTGGCGGCTTGTCGTAGTTGTTATATACAGTGTTGAAAATGAGCACTTAAGTAGGCAGCGCTCATTTGCACTTATATACACAGTTAGTCCTATACAAAGATAGTTATGTACACAGTGGGCTACGTGCATAAACACTGCCGGGAAGCCCGGTTAAACCGGCCTACCGGTTACTGCACGGACGATGCCTGGCAACGTTTGAACTTTTCGAACGTTCGAATTTCGAACTCGCGTGAACACAAAACAAGAAAAAAATCGAGTTTTTCACAGTACCTTTGCAGTAATTACTAGTCGCGTTGGACTCCCTACCGCTGAGGTCGTCAAGTGCAATTGGTCAGCCTTTTCAGGCCTCAGGTTCCTGCACTCTTCGACCGGGTTGTACGGAGCAAAGCCAAACGCGACCGCACGTGACGACTGCTAGAAGAAGACTGACACTTCTACCTGCTAAAGGTTGTTATGCTAGGACTAAAATTCACTCGCAGAATTATTTCCTGTGATGCTTGATTCCGATTTGCTTTTTTATTTATTAGCACCTCGAGACGTGCCACAACATTTGTAGGTCCACCAGTCTTTCAAAATCTCGTAGACAAGCCCTTGCTTCTCGTTTGCCCGTGATATGGGGTAATTATCCTAAAAATAATTCGTCGTTTTTCTTCCCTACCGTTTCGTCATGTTTGAGGTCAAAACGTCATGGTTGAGGCACACGTGCGTTTTGTGTTGTGTTCCTTCGCCTGATGTGACTACGTACTTCTTGACTGGCACTGTATGTTTTATATTTTTGTTTGCTTTTAAGAGAACAAAATCATTTTGTTATGCAGTTGTTTTGGCTATGGCAAACCTTGTTTTGGCTGTGTCGAGCGACAGCTTCCGACGTATGCATTTTTATGCTCTCGAGTCTGCCATTGGGAGTTTAGGGTGGCCTGGGCCTTCCATTCTCTTGAACGTCTATCTTGAACTACTTCTGTCGTATCTGGATTGACTTGAAGGTTTTAGTATACACAGAAAGCCGGCAGATCTCCGTGTCTGTCTAAAGGTGTAATTTAACGCGCAATGACGTGCTCGTTGGCCTGCACTCGTGGGGCATGCCTGACAACGGTGGGCCAGCGGATCCGCACGACGTTGGCAGGGCACAACTTGGTTAACACCAAGTGGCAGTCCTGAGCAAATGCGCGTCTTCTCGTCCTCTAAAAGAGTCCCAAATTGCGGATACGTCTAAAAATTCTCAATTTAAACGTATATTGAGATTAGGCAGTAAATGTATTTCTCTGGATCAAGCCCCGAAATCAGGAAAGGCTGCCAAAGCATCGCAGGAAATAGAACATTTGATGGGAAAGTTTCGTTTTAAATTTCGGCAATTTTTTCGCAAAATTTTTATTGAGGCTAACAATCAATTATTTTAGCATAACGCTGCCGATATGCACTTGAACTGTACAAACTGATTTTTGGACTTAGTCTATTGAACTCAGGCTAATCGGTAGAAATGAAAACAATATACCCTGCGGGCATTTGTAGTGCGGCACTGCGCTCTTGAGGTTTGAATATTGCTAATTTGAAATATACCTACTTTTTTTAACGCTCTGACATCCACATTGTAGACGCTCGTAATGGGCTAAATTGCCTGTGGCACGATATCGTCTAAATGCATCTATCGTCATCCCGTTCTCGTACTGGATTTATATAGGCTTTCTCCAGCAGAAGTATGTATCAGCAGGGCAATGACAACCACGTCCAACAAATACAGCCAGCAAGCCCGGGGCTCGAACTTGCGATCGTTTTGCTAACAATGGTTGCTACGGCAACGCCTTTAGTAAAATAATGTGCTGCAATGGCTTACGCAACGTTTGCGGATGTCCTACATCATAATATAGCCTGCATGTTTTAACTTTATTAACAGCCCTTATGAGGTTGGATGTCCATTAGCGCAAAGTATCGCCTGGATGATAGTGCATTCACCTAGATCAACACGTGTCAGCTCCTCTCTAGGCATCTACATGCATAAATACATTGCGTCGTCAAGTTCTGGTTTTTGTGTATCTGTAAAAGAGAGCATATATATACAAATATATAAATTAGTAAAAAAAATGCATCTCTTACAAAACGACACTCTGTTGACAAGGGTTGTCGATTAATTGTCGAATGCGCAAATGTATAACTAAATTGGGTTTCCGGGATAGCATAAAAATATCTCTAAACAACGACGTTAGACAATGGGGTGTATGGCGCATAAACCTATATTCAATATTTGAAAAAAAAACTAGTATTATGAACTTATCCCCGTGCCAAAAGGCAGATTATAATACAATTGTATGTAACAGTGCATTTACACGCATCACGCTGAAGCCTTCCCCATGCTCCCAAAAACGATAGCTTACACAGATTGATGAGGTACGGGCAACATTCAAATATAATAGAGACAAAAACCTACCGCGTTATTCGGTTACTTCAAGCTAATTAATGTAAAATATGCGCTGAACAAATTAGGTGTAATGACATATAAATATCGTAAAACGCTTCTACTACCAGACAATGCATTTCATCATGACATTATAGTGCACATGGCACAAGATAGTGTAAAACCCTCTAAATACTTACACTGTGTGTGATATCAAACTATGAGCTATATATTTGTCAAACAATTGCCAATATAATAATATCTTCGCCTGAATTTACAAATATATTCACTTAAAAACGTGTTAAAATTGTTGATATAAACGAATAGTGTTGGAGAATATACGTGTTCTTTACGTCCCTGTGTGAACCAAATACTCACTTCAAACTTTGTATGGTGGATGCAATTGAGTAGACTCAAATTTACCAAAATTTACATATGTGTGATGCCAAACTAAAATCTATATATTTGACAAAAGATTACCGAAATAATAATAAAATAATAATATCTCCGCCGAACTTTGCAAATCTAAAAATTTAAAAAAAGTGTCAGAGTTGCTTTTATAGACAAATAGTCTTGGTGAATATATGTCTTCTTTAGGACCCTGCGTTCAAATTCACCAAACTCTCTATATTATTTTGATTTTTTTATTATCGTTATCTTGCAATGCGTTTGCATTTCAAGATGGCATATAATTATAAACATAATCGTCAATATAACTAATCTGAACACTTGAGCCACGATCCGCCGGGCGAAAGGTGCCGAGACCGCCAACGAGTGTGGCAGCTTGCTGCATGGTATTTAGCGCACGTCTGAGAGCAGACCGGTAACGACATTGATCGCCAACTTGGTGAAATATTTGGTTCTAACATACCAAGTAATAATAGCCATGCAACATGTACCTTGCGAACAGGTGCCGACCAGTGCATGTCATTCCATCCCAAAGCTGCCTGGCAAAGTACACATCTAACTGCACTACTTCTGCCGAGGCCTCAATCATTCTCCTTCCCACTCCAACAAAAATTGCTGAAATGGTTCTGTAATCGCTCACCTAAGCCTGACTCTGATTGTTTGTACTGCCGGTTTGCAACTCCCTAGCAGGAACACAAAGCGGTTTCTTGCTGTCAGCGGCATACAAAGAACACTCTTCATATATGCTGTGAAACAATTTTCTGGTTGCTTCACAGCAAAATGTGCCTCTGATAGATGGCCCCACGTCCTGCTAAGGTTGTAGATCAATATTGGCACCGGTATTGGTCCCAGTGGGCCATTACTATAGTATCCGCATACATGACGACGACGAAGAAGTTTTTAGATTCCTTCCGCTAGGCGTGCCATAGGTGAAGAAAAAGTCAGGCAATTGAAGGGAGTTCTTGAGGGGTCCCTACGTTTTGAGTTAGCTGCCTTCGCCCCTTAGGTTTACGTTAAGGCAGTGTTCAGCAAAGAAACTGGGGAACACTAGTAGAAGGGAACCACCCACTTCAGCGTGTCGAACTGACTCGACAAGTAGGTGACGAAAGATTTTGCCGAACGCCTTGACACAGTTAATAAATACGGCGAACATATAGATTGCGCCCAATTTACCTCGACCCTTTTTGAATCCGAATTGCTCCGGAAGTAGGGCTGTCTCCGCAGTTGGAAACGCCCTCGAGATAACCAACTTTGCAAAGATTTTCTTACGATTGTGCTCTGATTCGATACCCCGGTAGAAATTTGGATCGTTCACGTTGCCGTTGATGGCCTTGAATAGCAGAGTACGTCCGGCCTTAGTGTCCCCGGGTCCCCCGCTGATCATCTGTTTAAAAAGATCGCACAGCCCCCTTGTAACTACTCAACCCAAAGTTCATCATAGATTCCAGCAGGACCACTATTCTTAGTCTTGAATAGCCCGCGCAAGATCTACACTAACTCTTCTACCGTAAACGGCGTATTTATGTGGTGTTTCTCAAGAGTGAGCGGTTGCTCAATACCAGGGTCTGCTGCAGAGGCATTTGCATCGAGCAGAAAGGCAGCAATGAGCTGCCGCAACTGCTCCATTGTCATGCTGTGCATGATAAAGGAGCAGTTAGTTATTTTCCTTTTATTCCGCCAACTCTTTGTAGACATAGGGTTTGCGCTGGGGTCTACTATAGTGTGTGACTACCAAATGTGACGACATTAAGATGAGATAGCGCTAGTGGTAACAGTGTCTAGATTGCTAAGTATGCCAGTGCTCAGTAAAATAATAAGTGTCGAGCCTTCACTATGAGTAGGCCCATAAAGAAGTTCAACTAAGATGTTAATACTAGGCAGGTACTTTTTTGTAGTTGATGACAGGTGATTCACATCTTGCGCTATTACAGCGAGCTTCGTAAGCGGACAAGCGATTATGGTTATATTTAATGTGGGTAATAGTCGCTTGTCGTAGTAGTAATGTTTTTACACTCTCAACGCGAATTCCTCTCTCCTCGCTCAACGTGACTCTGCTCGGTACGGCCGTGTAGGCCATGCTTTGTGGAGGGGGGAGTCTAGGCATAATCAAACCTTTTTATTCGGAATATTGGCTGCTAGGAGACCACTACTATATGCCATCAGTTCGTCTTTATCTTTTTGGCCACCTTGAACATGGTCATACTGAACTTATTTGGGTTTTCTCCCGTAGAGGAATGTAAGAGTAACCAATGCTCAATCCGAAATTAACCCTTTTAAGGAAGAAGAAACAGAAAAATTCTACTCGAGCAGGATTCGATCCCATGCATCCGATGCATCGTCTCAATTTTTTTGGAGCCATGCGTTAGCGGTCCAACGTTACTGTTGTCGTCGTTTTTGTTGTTGTTGTTGATGTTGTTATTGCTGTTGCTGTTGTCGTCGTATCACCACGGTCTTTATCGCGGTCAGGGGCTGTTACGCACGCTGTGCCGTTTAAGGCTGGCATCATCCCTTTACGTCTCTAATTGTTCTCCCTGCCCGGTGTGTTGAACGGCCTTAGCTCGGCCAGGAGCCTACTGCCATGAGCCTGGCTGGCAGACTTCTGGCCACAATCCCCCTCCTGCCCAACCTCTTTGTTTTCATTGCTGCCTTCATCCGACAGCTAACCTCTAACTCGGCAAACGCCGAAATACGATGTATGCACGGACAAATGCCGTCTCGATGTTATGCCGTCTCTATTTCGGTGTCCGTATTTGATAATGTCTCTGTTTCGTTTGCTGGTCGCCGAGCACATTAATATCGCAGACCGAGAAGATAAAGAAGGACAACAACGATAACAGGAGCAACAATAACGGCTTCATCAGCGTCATAGCAAGAACATCAACAACAACAACCGTAAGTACAACAACAATCAGAATAACAGCAGCGGCAACACCGTCGCTGCCGCTACCATGGCTGTGACCAACAGCAACAAAACGCATTACCATCAAATAAAGATACAACCGAGAGCCAGCAATAACAGTGCTACAACCAGCCCGGCACAGGTCGTTGTGACGCTGTTGTGCTGTAATAGCATCAGCGCTTCATCTCTCTCGTTTGCTAGTAATTATCACATTTGTCAGCTTATCTCGATCTCATCATCTAATTTTTTCCTTTTCATATCGTTTCTATCTGTAGCTCTTCAGCCGGACAACTAACTGTGGCTACCGAACGTCAGTCGAATAGCCTCTCAGCAACAAGTTAAAGAGTACTGGCTCCCTAAGTCAATGTCTCTTTCTCTCTACTACGTTCTATTTCTCTCTCTCTCTACTACGTTATATTTCTCTCTCTCTCTCTCCCGCTCTCTTTTCTCTCTCTTTCTGTGTGTTTATTTGTTGTTTGTGAACATGAGAGTGCGAGTCTAAGCAAAATAGATATACTTAAGTATGGGAGTGAATTTTTACCGACGTCGCCGTTGTTATTGCAGTTGTTCTTACTGTTGCTGTTGTTGTTGTTGCTGTTGTTGCTGTTGCTATTGTTGCTGTTGCTTTTGTTGTTGTTGGTGCGGATTTGTGTGCCAACGACGCAATTACTGCTGATTTATTGGTGACATCTGCCTACGTAGATCTGTGGCCTGCAGTCGACGTCGGCGGCGGCGGCTGGCGCACATCGGGATACATACAACTGTGCTGTCCTCTGTCACGATCTGTTAACTTGCCGAGCGCCGCCGCCAGCGGGCTAGACATATGATGAAAATTACACTGGACACCGCCACCGCAGCCACCGGTGGTGGCATTGGGCTGCGTTCCTGCGATCTGCCAGCGATCGCTGTTGCCTACGTCTACCTAATCGCCTTGGTATGGATACACCAACCGAACAGCAACAACAAAAATGAAACAAACACAATTCGCACACCACGCACACTCGCCAGCCGGAAATGCTCACTTTTCACTCGAACGTCTTCATCAAGACGTGCAGAAGACCAGCGCATAACGAATGGCACTACAATTACAACGACAGCGGCAGCAGCAGCAGCAACCGCATCCAAAAGTAAATAAACCGTGGAGGTTTGGGAGTTTTGCTCGTTTATTTGGCCTCTGGCTTATTTGTTATATATATTTATATATATATATATATATATATATATATATATATATATATATATATATACATACATACATATGCATGAAATGAGCTCGCCGTGCTGGAGAGTTGTGAATATGTATGTCCGCCACTTACTCTCCTCCGCCACAAACACAGCGCAGGCAAGTAAGCGTCGAAAATGTTCACGATAAACTTAACAGACGTAATGGACTTTCACCTATTTGCATTTGAGACACTAGGTTGGTCTAGATCTATGGCTAAGAGGACCTATTAACCGAAAGACACGCAAATGCTTTGCGTTCTACATGTGCTTTTCGACAGACCGTATTCGGTTTATCGTTGCCTCGTTTTAAAGATTACGGAAAGTCTACATGCGGATTTGTGTTTATAAAATCAGCGATACAACTAACTTGACGTTTTTGCCTGCTTATGCATTTCAATACTAAGCTAAACAATATCCTTAAAATATATTTTTTTTAAATTTTAATACTATGTTAAATGCTCTATATCGATCACAATTTTGAATAAAACACTCAGTTAGTCAAATACGCATTTGCGCCTCGCCAATATAATGGTAATATAATGGTGAAACGGACTTCATTCATATTATGTCAGATGAATAAACTTAGGTAAGATCAAATACTTTGTTTTATGTAAAGCACATTCAGTACAGTTTTGCATGCCTTGTTAGACAATGTTTTTCTTTATAATATTGCGACGTGTAACCGGTCATAAAGTCCCTTTCATTTATTGCAAGCAACAAATAGACAGAGATGCCTCACGGAGCGCATGTACGTTGTCCGATCTGAACTCGTTGACGATCTTTAATAGCACAGGGTTTGTCTGCAAAACTTTGCCCCTGTATAAAAAGTATTGAGTGCCTTTATGGACAAAGTGCAAAACGATCCCATTGTAAGTCCTACGGCATACCAATTATCGGAACGATATCTATCTAAAAGACCGTCCAAAAACAAGTGGTATTAACCTCAATGATATAATTTGAAACCCTATTGTCCTTCTTATTGCAGTCGTGCTGTAGAGTTTTTGTCAATTGTAGCAAATATCTGTTTTCAACTCTTGGTTGCTTCGGTACATGCAATCATTGCGAATATTCTGAATCGACAGCAGTTTTCAATATATGTTTTGTTTGTTTGAACACAGCAAATATACCACTAAAGTACAGAGCGTCGTCAGCTACAAATCTACATCAACTTTAAAATTTTATCCCTGCCATCATCATTAGATTCACGCTCAGTAATTTTGATATCTTGTACGCTTATGCATGGTTATTCAGCAGATTGTGGCTAATCAAGCCCTTCCAGCAAAGCGATTCGCCTTCAGGAGAGGTCGAGGAACCTGTGATGCTAAGCTGCAACTCGATTACCCTTCCCCTCAATGACCTTGTTAGTTACATCCGACAGGATTACCAACAAAGCCGTTGTGAAGTATGCAGATAATACCGTGGTCGCACATCGCGATCTAGATGCCATCACGGCTGAATATGCTGCGTACAGTTCTACGAATGTTTATACATGCTATGCCCTACAAATGTTATAATCCGGAAGCTAGGGCCAAACAGGCCAGTACCTTATTCTTAATAAACTTAAAGTCCTGGTTTACAAATGGGAAGACGGACTTACTTAACAATAAAATGAAAAGAAAATCTGTTTACTGGCAATAAACGAACGCTGTTTGATGTTTTTTGTCACCTCCCGCTTTACTTGTATTCTATGACCTTGAGACCGTAACTGGTATCTTCTCTGACATTGACTCCGCAAGTGGTACCTTTTGACCAATACATCCACACTATAAGGGGTTTCTTGTCATATTAATTGATCGGTCTATCTGAATTAATTAAGCTACCTGTCGTGTGTTGAAACATGGAGTCAATTCACTTTTCAGATATAATTGAAAACAAATGGAGACGACTATGTAAACCACAACAACGATGATTAGGCGATAAAGGACAGCAACATCAGCAGAAGGAGTTGTAGTGGGGTGCGATTGTTAGCCACAAGACGAATCATTAGTGTTAGTATCAAACGTAGTAATTGAAGTAATTCTAAAAGCAGTAGCACTTCGCCGGTAACGACGTAAACTAGTATATATAGAATATAGCGGCGGCAGGCTGCATGCAGTACCCGTAACCAGACAACCAGACAAACAGGCGGAGAGTCGATGTACCTTCAGCGGGAATGAAAAATCTCAACACAACTCGAGAGAGCGGGCAGGTACAGCGGGAAGCTGACCGAGATGACCAACTCATGCTCGACGAATTGGCGGATATCGGCGGATCTACTCAGCCGTCATTATAATAATCATTTGCTGCGAGCAGCGAACAACGTGGACACCAACTTCGATGTCGTACTTGCGGTCCTCGTCGCTCGAATCAAGTAGTAAGCGTTCAGCTGAGAACGCACGGTGAAAAGTGAATCGTGCTACACAACCTCGACAACATTGTACACGCACAATCAATGAGATTTGTCCCTGTATAAAATGAAGAACGACGCCGGTGGTACCGGCTAACCTCTACCGCCCGGTCCGCTCAGATTATCGATCGGCACGTTTTAGCTTACGTTAGGCTTCAAGCTTTGTCAATGAATGCATTAACAATCAGCCACCAATCAATCAATGAGCGAGAAAACCTAAACCGGTCAGACAAAGGGCAGCGGTAGAGGTAGTAGAGTTGAGCCTGGTGGCGTGGTGGGTGCATTCGCGTGCGCCAGAGGAGACACATAGGTGCGCGCAGTTCGATCCCCACCGTTGCACATGTGTACTTAGGGGGTTCGTCATACGAGGCAATGCGAAAGCAAACCCGTGGACGTTAAATGTTGGCTGAGGAGAGTCAGCCCAAATACGTTTTCAGTAGAGGTTGTAGAAGTAATAGTAGAATTATACAAGGAAGTAATCAGACAAACTTTCGCCGCCTGCCTGCCGATCTGTCAGTGTGGGACAATAGAAGGAGCAAGGTGACTTAGTGACAAAGCCATTGTATTGCATTCAGGACCTCGTATTTCAGCACGTAGACCGGCCACCGCTCTCATGGTTTCCAATTTAGACAGAGTTAATACATTACCACTCATCTCATCCACCTCCTCCTTGCTATAGCTCTTATGATAGTCAAATTCGTACGAGTCGAATCAGAGCCGTCAATTCCTGTGTGAAGACCCTCCGTCACATATGTTACATCTCACACACCCCTTGTGTGAACGATGTTTTTTTAGCGAGGACGAAGGTATAATCGATCGTCCAGCACACTGGCATGTGCACACACAAATTTTATGTAAATACCTGACGTGTACGAGACGCTTTGAGGTGTTGTGTACAAATTGTGATCTTATGAGCATTTCATTATTTGTTAACGGCAGTGTGGTTGAAAATAGTTGAAACGCATACAAGAATAGAGTAATAAGTCTCCGCAAGTGGTCGTAACCATTACGTAATTAACACTGAAAACTCAAGAATCTACTAAGATCGAGCTAGCGGTTAAAAAATCACATTTCGTTGGTCTGAATTGTGGCTTGGGCTGCATGTACGTATATTGTCCATATAGGCACACTAATATCTAGAAAAAAGCACAATATACTAAGTCTCTCAATGTATACCTTTCTACACTGCACTAGACTTTGGCATATGTGTATGTGTATACGTGCGCACACTCATAGTCAAGTAGTTGGGCTGCATGTAGGAAAAGACGCAATAATATATAGAAAACAGCATAATATCACCTTTATCACCTTTGTTGATAACCGCATTTTACTTGAGTAAGGAACCCTTAAATAGGGTCAACCTGGAATACTTGGCGTTTCCATTCAGTAAACGAGAATCCTCAACGTTGGTGAGATTTCTCGCTCTCTTAGAGTAGCTGACGTCGTGCCAAAGGGATGGGTATTTCCGAGAGCGCAAAGTCAAGTTGCTCTTTTCCCGGCGACACGCGTGATGCAATAAAGTATGTCAGTTCTGGTCTTGTGGGATCTCATTACGCCAGGATCTAAACAGCCTTGTGTCTAGTACAGCTCCTTTCAAGCTGGCATGGCTAGTTTCTCACCTTCTCATCTTGCTTAGAGTTTCCAGGTTCCTCCATAACCATCACAAACTATCTACGGTATCTGCCTGGACAGCTTCCACGTTGCCAACGTGGGAATCGTGCATTTCTCTGATTTAGATTTGTAGAACACGCCCTCTATTTTGTAAGATAATTTAACACTAGTCTTCGTTTTGCTACTTGCGCTTTTATTTAGTGCAGAACAGCACACTGCTCTTTGTTGAAGATGCTAATCCCGTTAACAGTTTGCCTCTTTGGGTTAAAAACTTAGCAAATAGTTCCGTAAGGCTTTGGCGAGCCTCGCTTTTGCTTGACCCACCTGCGGTGGCCCCAGAAGTGTATGGTGTATATGATCGTACCTTAAAGTATTTTGCCATCCTGCTCACTTAGTGTAGTATCACATGCGTTTATAATTTGCGTATCGGAATCTTTGCGGGCTAGTTCTTATTCACTAAGCTTGCATGCCTCTCGTATCGTTTTAATTGGGTTAATAGGTCGAACATGCCTAAGTAGTTAGTCTAACATTTTAAACTAGAAGAAGCTCGAATAACTCTTTTTCTGTGATATGGGAGGTTTGGAAACGCTAATGCACTATCGGTACTAGCAACCAACAGCACCTAGTTTGGGACTTTCACCCACTAAGAACCTCAATCTCCCCTTTAGAGTTCGGAATTGTGTGGCACTACTTCGAGACCGTGGCAGGGGAGGGTCGTGCTCCACCGGCTCTCATGGATTTCGTTGTGTCCTCAGCTCACGAACCCGAGGGGATGCGTCGAGCCGTTCTACGGAAGGCTGGGTTGCCATATCCCCTTGCTGGGCAAAGCTCTTGTAACTCTGATCCGAACGGGTGTGGCCAATTGCAATATTTTCAGTATTTGTTCAGCGCAAGAGGCATTAACGGCAGATAACTTTCTGCGTGTTCCGCGAGTGTACATTACCTAGAAGCGCGTGGCACACGGCTGTTGTAGTTAATACCTGTGCCAAGATTGCTACCAGCGTCTCTCAGTTGGCTCGTAATTACCTGATCGACTTAAGATTCTCATAAACCGTAGTTAGGTATCTATATGTTTAATGAAGTGAAATTACGAGTGCCTATCAAATATATTTTGTTAAGAGCGTTATATGTAAAAGTAGCTTCAAGTACGCTGTATTGGTGAAACTTAAAAAACATCCCACTATTCTTCACTGGAAACATGTCTATTGCTTAGTTTGTCAGTCTTTCAACAAACTAAATATGCTATAGTTAAATTAGTCGTTTGTACGATAATATCCCTGATTTAGCCGGATACGTATCTGTATGTCTATATATGCGATAAATACACGATAGATACAATTTTAGACGTTAATGTAGTCGATCGCTGTACGAGCTGTTGTCGTTAAATTCTTTTTTTTTTCTCATTTATTGACCAAAAAGGTATATACATGTCATATGATTTAAAAACAATGGTTAAAAACAATGGTTAATTAGTTACTTTGCCTTGCCAACCGTCGTAGGCTATCCAAGCTCTGGCACCCCCTCGAAATGATATCGAGGGTGCCAAATAAATTCTTTTGAAAACTTGTTGTTCGAAACTTCCGTAGAAGCAGCTGTTTTTACTCGAACCACTTTTCACTGCTAAATTGATTCATGTTTACGTCGAATCCTGTATTTACAAGGTTTGCTCGGAATAGAATTTCAAAATTAATCATTATTTATTGGTGTAGAGATGGATTAAGATTAAGAAACCTATTTTCCTCACTTTGCGTCTATAGTCTGAAGTGTACGTTTCTAACCGTAATTGTTATGCACTGTCGAACACCCCAGCTAAGAACGAACATTACGCCTCTTCGCACGCCACAGCGCGCAGGTGCTGTGGCGCAAGAGGCAGGCATTGCCGATCTCGGAGAGATGATTGCCCCGAAGCTCACCTCTTCCATACAGCGGTTGATCGCCTGGGGAAGATCTAAAAGATTTCTTTCATGCAGCGGTTGTGAGTGCATTTAACGAGCACTTGTCAGTCAGCCAAGATGTACTAACCAACCCAAGATGTACTCGAGCTTACTCGAGAAACCGGGCTATGAATTCGTTCAGCATCCTCATCTGTGTCCGTTGTCTTCTGTCCCCGGACGGCCATTGAATAGTGTAAAGACGACGAATTCAAAGGTGTGGCCCAACTGCAGACAGCCAGCCAGCTAGTCAGTTATTACCAGAGAGCGTGGACGCTTGATTTTCGACATTTTTCAAACGCGGGCCGCTGTGCGTGAGAATGTCTCCGTCATTACGGACCGTTCGTTGTTGTTGGTGCTGTTGTTGTTGTTGTTGTTGTTGTTTTTGTCAGTGCAGTTGTTTAGACAAGGCAAACGACACGGAAGAGTCTTCTCTTCTGGAGCAGCTTCGTTTCTTCCTACTGCTCACCGTTGTTCCTCTTCTTGTTCTATTTTTCGGCCTCTATCGACGACGTCTTGTCCACTGTCGACAGTTCATCGAGTGCCGCTGCTGCTACTTTTATGACAGGCATGCCTATTCATATTTACTCCTCATACAATGAATTTCAATAATAATAATCATCATTATCATCATCATCATCATCATCATAGTCATAACAAAAACAAAACAACGACAATATTACTAGTATTACTATTATTATTATCACGACACAAAAACGACGAAGAAGATCATAATGATACTGCTGATAATGATGATTCCTCATTTCGTTTTTCGGCTTGCAACACTTACACACAAACACGCATTTCTATATATATACGCATACATACACACACACTCATAGACGCCGAGACGGTGACAAATATGTGCTCCGATAAGATGCTACGATCAGATAAGATGCTCGACGATCAAATGGCGTCAGAAACAGCAACAACAACAAGCTGACACCCAGCTGGTACAGCGGCATCTGAAACATGTGTACGTGTTTCTGCCTGTGTGTGTGTGTGTGCGCCTTTTATGTGTAAATGCGCGCACGTAAGCATCAAGAGGGGAATAGAGCAGCGAGAAAGAGCGAGAGCAGGATGGAGAGAGAGAGAGAGAGCAGGGAGGAGAGAGCGCGAGAGCAGGGAGGAGAGAGCGCGAGAGCAGGATGGAGAGAGCGAGAGAGCAGGATGGAGAGAGAGAGAGAGCAGGGAGGAGAGAGCGCGAGAGCAGGATGGAGAGAGCGAGAGAGCAGGATGGAGAGAGCGAGAGAGCAGGATGGAGAGAGCGAGAGAGGAGGATGGAGAGAGAGGGCGAGAGAGGGGGAGAGACGCGATGCAAGCAGAGCAGAATGGCAGCAACGAACACATCGTGCACAACGAACTCACTGACGGTGGCCGTATCAAAGGGCCACTTCACTGAATGACACTGGACGAGCTGATGTCGTCGCCGATGCTCGTTCGGCTGGCTGGCTCCACGCCGCCGACATGACCGAGCCAAATCTTGCATTGTCGCTGCTGCTGGTGGGGGCTACAACGGCCGCGAGCAAGATGATATATGTACCTGTATATGCCGGCTGTGTCATCATCGCAGCGTTCACGCACAGACTGCTACGACACAAAGCTGCCACGATGTCTATCGGTCTCTGCCTCGCGGCCAACCAACCAACCAAACTCCGTATGCCAAAAGCCGACCGGGTGGATAAATTAGGTATTAATAATTAGGAGCGCAACAAGTAAGTCACCCAGCAAGTCAATGCGTCGAATGGACGATCGGTTTCGTGGGTTTTGACGACGCAGTGTAAACACAGTATTTGAGCATGGGGGTATATCAGCCGCAGAAGCAACAACAACAATAGTAAAAGCAGCAACAATAGTAACAACAACAAAACAATGGTCGACTGTGCGCCAATCAGGTCTGTTAACTGACCGTAATGAATGGTAATTTCACGTGAATCAAAGATACCTCTACCAAGCAACGTTACCTATTTAGGATTGAACCAGGTGACTTTTTTCTAATGATTTTAACACGCTCCATGTGGCAAACATATATTTCTCTACCTTTCGCTTCTTATCTCTCTATATATATATATATAATATATATTATATAAACTTTTTCGCGCTCACTCCTTTTGATCAGAAGAGGTCAAACCTTCCAGTCCGAAGAGCGTACTCAAGGAAGAAGCCAGGTAAACTTATCATAAACGAAGAAACGCAGGCACGGGCATGCTGCCTGTGATAAACATATTCGAGATTGTGCAAAACTATTGCGGGCAACTTCAGTGACATGAGGTGTGAAGCACGTGAGCGCGACTGTCCGTCACGAACTAGTCAATTCGCGCTTATCAACCTTGAGTATTTTGGGTCAAATCTAGCAAATTGTTCCATGAAATAATTAGTTGAGGCAAGATTCCAGGATATGTGCCATTAAGAGCGGCCAAATTTTGGGTTTCGGGTATGATGCAGGGTGATGCCGATTTTGTAAAGAAAATTATCTTTTCCGACGGAGCCCATTTCTATTTAAATCGAAGTGCAAATAAACAAAACGGTTGCATTTAGGGGACCTAGAACCTATACGTGATTCACGACAAGCCGGTGCCTGCGCTATATGTGACAGTTTAGTGCCGCCTATCATTAGATTCTATTCTTTTCACCCTATGGTGAATGGCAAGCGCTATCGCAGCATGATCCTTAGGTGTGTTTGACCGAATTTGGACAGAATCGATGCGAGTGAACCCACAAGTCACACAGCCGGCGAGACAATCGAGCTTTTGAGAATGAAGGGTACCGGGCGGGTAAACTCGCGTATCGGGGACATTCACTGACCTTCAAGACCTTGCAATTTAAAGCCTTTAGACGTTTCCTGTCTTTTTTAAGAGCAAAGTATACGCTAATAATCCCATAAGTATCGGTGAGCTAAAGACCGACCTGAAACGTGAATAAATATTATTAAGCTTGATTTATGTAAAAAAGTGCTCAAAATGGGGTATCCCGTAAATCGCTTGTAAAAACGAAAAATATGGACACTTCTCCGATATAGTATTTCATTAGAAATAGCAGTATCTGTATACATAGTTAAAATGTTCAAATCTGTATAAATAGTTAAAAATTTTTAAATCTGTATAAATTGTCTAAATTTTAAAATCTGTATAAATTGTTTAAATTTTAAAATCTGTGTACATAGTTTAAATTTTAAAATCTGTATTAATAGTTTAAACATTAAAATGCAAACACGTTTTTTACATTATCTTTCGCCAAGGAGATCGTCAGGATGGCTACAACTGCGGCCAAGGCCACAATGAATGTCTAGGTGAAATGGCACTAGACGGACTAACAAGCAGTAGTCTAGCAACTAGACATGCTCACAAACACGTACAAGCTGTCATTTATCAACCCAGCACACGCTAAAGCTAGGCAAATAAAGCAACAGCAACAATCACAGATAATAACAGCACCATCACTACCGTAGCAGCAACAATAATAACAGCAACACTGAAAACAACAATTACAATCATGGGTTCATGTAATGCGATCGTTATGACATAGGTGGCGTGGAGTGGCTCAATTTTCTGACTCTTTTCTTTGTTCTAGCCGCAACCTCTTATATATATATATATATATATATATATAATTATTTTGTTGGCTTTCGACATTTGTATTTGGCATTTCTTCCCAGCGCCAATCCTGTATGTATGTCTAAGTGTGTATTATATTTGTGCGTGGAGCACGTGCGCCTGACTCATCCGTGATTTAAATAGCTCAATTTTTCAAAAGCTGCTCAGCTTCAATCATAATTTGCAGTTTACGTTGCGACCAGTTCTGCAGCATCGTTGGCAGCGTAATGCCGGCTGTAAGTTTTATCTTGCGTTTATATCCGTTTGAAGCCTTAACATATCGAGAGCATGTTGTCTTTACCCTTCGCCTCGCAGGCATTTATTGCTTATATGGCTGTTCTTAGGAGATAATTGCCGTTAAACCACTGCGCTGCCTCCGGTCCACGTAGTGACCAGAGCGTCTGACAATATCTGTGTGTGTGAATGAATATACGTACCTAAAAACCATGATGCATCACTACAATGTTTAAATAAACATATGCGTTTTTGCAAGTCATTATTATTAATGTTCTAACAGAAAGCTCTTTCACCAAACTATATGCATATACATATATTCGAATATGTAAAACTACTATATACATAATCACTTGTGGCTCATGGTACCAAAGTATACCTATTTTTTACCCGCAGTGAGCATACGAAATAGTTGAAATAGACAACGAAACGTACTCGTCGGTTTTCACCTCTTGTCGACAACAAAACAGTTTTTCAGTCCTTTTCTTTTCACATAATGTAAACTATCTTAGACTGGCAGCCATTCCAGAACTCGGATATCTAAGCACCTAAATTTTACGTCGTTCACTGACCATCATAGAATAACCTCGTTAGCAAGCTACTATCTGCTTCTGCTAATGAACTAACAAAAGCTCTTAACAGCATTTTTCAGAGTACGGAAACGACGACTATTTCATTGTGTGTGCACGTCAACTGACGTAGCTTGACTTCATTCACGGCTCCGATCTGATGCGAGAACTCAGCGCTGAAGCTGCAGGACAGCTGCAGCGCGAAGCCGGGAAGCGCAGCAAAGCTTACACCACGAGCTAATACGTCATTATTTCCGAAGAATTTATCGGACCCGTCACCATCCAACGAGAGTCCTGATCGAACGAAGTAGGTGAAGTAGTTCGAGCAGCACAACAACGAAACGGGACTTCTCATAATGTTGGCATGATGTTCATGGAGATAAAATCGTCGCTGTATGGTGCTGTTGCTGACCCACCGTGACGACAGTAACGGCAGCAGCAGCAGCAGCGGTAAGAAAAGGTACATCGAAAGATATGTCATAGTCACATCTCGTCGCGGTCGATGTTCGGTTGTGTTCAGTGACGAGTTGGACGAACGACACAATCACGGTGGCGTTGGGCGCCGCGAATTTGAATTCGCCAATTCGCAATTTGGATTCGTCCGCTTCTGCCAAAAATGAAACGAAAAGTCATGGCTGAAGGTGAAGTCCACTGCTTCTGCTGTTGTCGGTCGGTCCTTCTCTTGTACGTACATCATCTCCAGCCAGAGGTATGGCTGGATACGCCAGGAGGTATCCATCCATACCTGGCAAACGACGCGCGCACACAGCACCGCTACAGCGAACGTAAAGAATTCATCTGCGACGAAACACCGACGATTGTTGCTGCTGATTTACCTGTTCGAGCCATCATCAGCGCGCCCATAGACCGGAATCGACTCATAATGAAAGACGGCCACGATGAGACTTCTCGTTCTCCTCCTCATCGCGGCTATGTATGACGTCGCCGCCGTTGTGGGTCTCCTCGTCGGTCTGATAGCTTGGTGTACCTATTCAACAGCACGTATGTGGCGGCGCACGCATGTGCTGAGTGCAACGATCCATCATAATCGCGTTCCTCCTGTTCACCACATTTACTGCCATCATCACAATCGTCATCATCATGATCATCTCCATCATCACCACCAACGCCACCATCATCATCATCATCATCGGCATCATCATGATTACCATCATCAGTATCATCATCATGACCGCCATCATCATCATCATCATCGCCATCCGCAGCTTCACACACATCAGCATTATGAGTAGTAGGTATTCTTCATGTTAGTTCCTGCCTGTTGGCAGTCGATACATCGCTGTTGTCGTTGTCATCAGGAAAGGGGCAAGGGCCTGCTAACCAGCCAGCCAGACAGACAAAATTCCCAGGTTCCGTCGAAAACGGCTGTCTACAAGGCTACGTCCTGAAGAACGTGAGACGATAGAGATAGATTGAAAGAGAGGAGAGAGAGAGAGAGACAGTGTGTGGATCACTCGCTGAATAACACCCATGCTGTGTGCTAACTGTCTAGTGGTCAGTGCCGGCGTCACCCAGGCGTCGTCCCGGTAACAACAATCACGACACGATAGCTACCTACCTAGTCAGAAACCACCAGTAACAACAACACCAGCACCAGCAACAACAACAACAAAAACAACAACACCAGCACCAGCAACAACAACAACAACAACACCCGCAACAACAACAGCAGTAACAAAAGCAACACCAGCAACAACAACAACAACACCAGCAACAACAGCAACACCAGCAGCAACAACAACAACGCCAGCAACAACAGCAACAACTCCAGCAACAACAAGCGAATGAGTGAGCTTCGAACGGGAGCCAGCGTTGTGTGTCGCATAGATTTGTCAAAATGTCGCGGCGGCGCCCTCTGTCATGGAGTCTCATGACAACTCATCTGTGTCGCGTTGAGCGATCTGCGGAACGATTGCGTGCTAACGATAGCATGACGACTAGCATGCCGCGAAAAATGACTAGTGAATTGTAGTGATTGGTTCAACAGGCCCTACGGCGACGAACAATTCCACTTTGCTTGCTGCTCTTGCGCAGTGAGAGTCTGGTTGCGTGCTCGATTCGACGCCATTTCGCCAGTTGTCGCGAGCATTGCCGACCGCGCTTGTTAGGGTGGTGGTGGTGGCGGCAGCGGCCGAGGGCACGAGATGGTAAGGGGAGTTGCACGGCGTATAAGAAATACAGACGGCCGTCGCCTACGTTCTTCGATCTCTGCTTGTCGCAGAGAGACAATTGACTTTCAACTAGAGCGGTTCATAGTGAAGCAGCGTCAGCATGTTAACTAGCTGCGCCCATAATCGGCGTCACCATTTCATGAACCCTAAACCTGTTGCTAGGACTTGACAGCCTATAGTTAATCGTAAGTAGTTCAGATAGGAAACGCAGTTGTCTCTTTTTTTTAACAGAGTAAAACCTACGAGCACTCGAATTGCCTCCCCCCTCTCCATTGAGATTTTTGCCACTGACACTAAACACTTGCTCTGTTTGTTGTTTGACGTCATGTCATCAGAGTATAGAATTTTGATTTAGTCGTCGAGCGCTTCATAACGGCGCTTGATTTTGAAGTTTCGTTGGAGCGCTATTTTTGGATCTAATGCTACTAATAAGGGTGTTTGATCCCTCTCGCTCTCCTTGTTCGGGAACAGAATGTGTGTCTCCTAGCGTTCACGGTCCGTTGGGGGGTTTCGGAATATTCCTAGGCCTAGAAGGCTTCGGGACCTATCATGAAGAAAAATCTCAGCTGATGATTTGGGTCTTTTTCCCCGTTTTAGGGCCTTGTTTGTTGTGATGGCCAGTCGTCGGACAAATTTCTGAGCAGCAACCTAGCAAAACCGCGTTGCAATCTAGAATCACGTTCTGTACCGCTTTCTGATGGTTGCCACGCGTTAGATGGTAGGCACGGACCCTCCAGTAGGTCGAAATGCCTCCTCTGGGTGGGTAGTTTTTGTATGGTGGGTAAAGTTCGTATCTGTGTCAGACCCAATAGAAAACCTATAGTCTTTCCGTATGCACTATCTTCTAATGTGCAGCATTCGAAGCGCTTTCTCCTCGTGTCAATATCAGAACTGCCATAAAGGTACGAATAATAATACAGTTCGCATTAGATGGTTGGCACTAAATGTATCCGTGAAGGCATAATTACTATTAAAAACCGATGCCTCTATCAATCCGGTTTAGGCGTATGAGTCTATCAACTGCCATAACGAACTCAAATGAAGCATGCCAGCTTTGGTGGGCATCATCTGTAGATAGCGGAAACGTTTCCTGCAAGAGCAGCCTTGTAATATTTATTTGTAGCTCGTTTACGTACCTGCGCCATACTGTATAATTCATGGCTATATATTTTTGTTTTGTATCCTATGTAATGACATGGCTACCTTGGCGCCAACATAGGTGCGCGCAAAAGCTTTGGTTTTTAATTACCAATTACAGAAGCTGGGGCTGCCTGATCAGAGCCTCACTCTATTTCACTGAGCTTCGGTTGGCGAGTGGTCAGCCGAAGCTCTGCAACCACAAAAAAAGCCTCAACAGTTGGCTAGCAAGGTCGTGGTACCATCTTATTCTCCAGAAGCGGAATGAAAAGTGTGGCACAGTGATGAGCGAATAATACACTGCAGAGTGCCTATTAGAAGTGTTTACTGTGTTCAATCTCAAGAAAAGCTCTAAGGCGTCTGTTGCGCAATGGTTTTTCTACAACGGCAAACGCCAGCCACAAAGCTAAAAACACCGAAACGTGGAGTCAGGTTGGTGAAACACTCAGCTTATTCAGTCGATTTAACACCGTGCGATGTTTCCCCTTTTCGGAAACGAAAAATTCAGAGAAAGAGATTTTGATTTACGCGAATCGGCGCTTGAAGCCATCTAGGTGGGGCTAGAAATAATGGAAAAACGAGTTTTGGAAGTGTGCTTTGATATACGTTTTGAAAGTGTGCTTTGATGTACGTTTTGAAAGCGTCCTTGGACCCACTCTTATCTATGCATATCAAATTGTCGAAATTTCGACGTCGTAATTTAGATAATACTTCTGTATTCAGGACAACAGTTAAACACATATCTGTACTCTAACCTAGACATTGCAAACACATTCTTAGACTTCCTACGTACGGTGGAATCGTTGAACATCACGACCACCGACGTCCTCTACATCAAGCGAGCCGGTGTGTATGTGCCGGTGTGTATACAATTCATTTTGCTTTGCTCCCTCTCTATCTCTCCATCTCTCTCTCTCTTTTGGTCATCAAGGATATCGTCGTGAGAAACGGGCGTCACAAATTGCCACGACAGACACATAGACATTTGTGTCTCTGCGTATGCACGTCGGTATACATGCACATATCTGTCTGTCAGTATGAATGTGTGAATGTACATATCTGTGTGTGTGTGCCTCTGTTAGTGTGTGTATAAGTATTGTTTCGTTTGTTTCTAAATATATTCATTTGTATGACGATGATGGTGATTGAACACAAACGGACCTCATAGATCGACCTCCTTGGCTTGACGACACCTTGTTGTCGTCGCCGCCGCCGCCGCTGCTGGCTGGCTGTTCTTTGTCGCTGGGTGTCGCAGTGGGATGTCGCGGCAGCGTCGAGTACCTGCCACGAAGCTGAGGAGTCTGAAACGACAGCGACGAAGTCAACAACAGACAAACGAAGTGGTCTCACCTTCTTCTTATTCTTGTTGCTGTGGCTGTGGTCGTGGTGTTGTGGCTATGGTTGTTGTTGATGAGGTTGATGTTGTTGATGAGGTTGTTATTGTTGTTGATGAGGTTGATGAGGTTGATGTTGTTGTTGATGAGGTTGATGAGGTTGCAGCGCCGCCCCAGGGTCGCCAGTCGTCGTCGCCGTTGTCGTAGCTCGAGCTCGTCAGTGGCGACATGATGGAGATTGATCGGCCGCCGACAAACCAACCAACACCGATCGCGCGTCGCCATTATCCCCTCGCGTGCGGCTGTTACGTAGTCGGGCGACGAGCAGCAGGAGAAAGGCGGCCCTCTCGATTCCTCACGAATTTTCTTTTGCCCCAGCAGATTGCGCCATTGTGGTTGGCCACGCTGCCTGTTCTACGGCTGCTGCTGCTGTATTTTTCACTTAGCCTTAACATCGACAGCACAACTAAGGCTTGTAAGACAAATTAGAGCCGTCACTCGTCACTGTAGCGTGTCGTTTGTCTAACTCGTGGATCGGCGGAGCTCGTTTGTTAGCTAGCTGCGTCCTCTGGCAAAGCCTAGGTATCGTCGTCATCATCGTCGTTGTCGTCGACGTCGAATACGTTGCGACTGCGAAGAATAGAAGGAAAACCAATAACGAGAATAGAGCTTCGATTGATGTGGTGTCGTGAAAGCGAACCTTTCTCCAAGTGCTCGTTGAAGTCATCGACCACCTCATTATCACAGCTCGTCGGTGATCAACACTTCACAAAGCTCAATCTACTATGTACTACAAGCTCAACCTACTATCTACTACAAACTCAACCTACTATGTACAACTTTTATTGTACTCGTTCACAGCGTCTTAGTCTTCGTGTAGACTACGTGCTTCGAAAGTGGTTACGCCCCGGAAGAGACTGGAGGATAGCACAATTAAGCGAATTTTTGGAATGCATTATTTTTAGCTGCTGCGTGCCGCGGTGGCACAGTTAAGCTCCATGTAGTATTGTATACATTTTGGCAGCTTTCTTTTCTTAAAGATAACTTTACTTTCAACGAATGCATAACGCTGGTTGTAGCATACGTAACCGCGTACATAATGTATCTGATATATTCGACTACATACAACTGTTTCGACGGGTTAAAGTTACGTATCGTAGGATTTGCAAACAATAAAGAATACAAAACAAACTAGCTTATTTTAATTTACAAAATGGTCATGCCGGTTCGTAAATTAAATTTCTTCAGATCGCCTAGCAACATCATCGTGGCTGTTGCTTTTACCCGTTTTTCTTCAAGTGCCGTGTGAATTACGGTCGAGTAGTAAGTGTTACGCCCAAGTAGGTCAACCGGTCGTCTAATACCAGTACTCTCGCATTACTAATTTGTAAGTTCCCAGCACCGACTGCGTACAAACCTTAGCGATTGAAGCCCAGGACTTTAGTTTTTAAGACGTTTGTGCAGAGTTTTCTCTGTTTGGGACCCTGTAATAGCTTACTACAGGTAGAGCTGTAGATGAAATCCAGCGATAGCCGTAATTACAAAATGATTGTCATAAAATGTGCGCTCTGCTTTCGTTCTAATTTAGCGTTTGGCTGAGTCCAACAACGTATAAAATTGACAGTCTGCCAAGAAATATTATACGAGTAATTTTTGGCAGGCTTTAGTGGTCTCAAAAGTCTAAAAAGCAATCGTTCAATATCATCATATTTATTTCACTCATACTGAGTATGCATATAACATACACAATTACACAGTCAGGTCAGCTGCTTTGTACACACTTGAGAGCACAATCTACATATGCACTCCGTGTTCTTCTCGTGGAAGCTTGAGAAGCTTGCGTTCGGGAACAGATCAGGCGATGTTAGCCATGATTGTTTAATATGAAGGAGATCAAAACCTAAAAAGTCTTTCTCAATATATATATATATATATATATATATATATTTCCCATACGTGTACGGGAATGTCACTTAGGAGTCCAAGGCCATCTATCCCCCTGATGGGAGGAGGACACAACGAATAAATATATCGCTGGAGGGTTATTCGATCCACGGTCAAGCGGTAGGCCAGACACTTGTGGCTAATTCTAGGCACCGGCCTAGCGGGCTCACTCCATCTGGAATATGTCGCTGCGAATAAATAGATAGCATTACAGAACCTGGCCAATATTCGGCGTAGGACAGAGGGCGTCAGAGGGCAAGCGGCGGCTATTGACCACATCGACTGCCCTTTACGCCGTCTCAATATGGGCAGACAATCTTCTAGACAACCCGCAGCAGACCGAGACTCCGTGCGGCACGCAGTTGTCTGCAAGGCCACATCTACCTAAGGTAGCACAACCATCAGAATGCACCGGGCGTAGTGGGAAACCTGTACGCAGGCCTGGTGTAAGTAAAATGCTACTCGGGATCTACTTACGGCAGGGGGAAAGCGAGAGAATGCTGGCCGGCCACTAGATAAAATAAAGACAAAGGAGGCCATCCTGTGGACATGGCAGGTAAAATAGGGAACCCCTACCCGAGAGGACAATAACGGCAAATTGACCAGGGTGCTCATATGGGACATCCAGGCCTCCAAGTTGTACGACTGCCACCACGGAGAGCTGTCGTATTCGACCACGCGGGTCGTTACGGGCCACGGTCAATTTCGGACCTATATGGCCAGTATGCCAGTAGCAACAGCCTTACCAAAATAAGGCTCATACAGCAATACGTAAGTTATGGTAGTATATTGGCAGTTCACAGACCATTCTACGAAATTGTGCAAGTTCGAGACTCAAACAAAAGCTCCGTAGGGCAAGTACCAGACTGCGAATTTTGGATGAATCGGCCCTCAGTTTCGGCGATTCAAAGTCGTTTTTTTGTTATCATCATTATTTATTTATTGTACTCAAACAGAGTATATATTCGTCAAGATCATCTGTGCTATATTATAATGTGCTATATTATATGATAGGCAGTTAAATCCTGCTCCCTACCGTCCTAACAAGAGAGCACGTTACGTGACCTTCTCCGGGCAGAGCCGACAAGTGCATTGAGAGTACACCCCGTGCATTTCGTTGGACAAACAGACAAGCTGGCGATAGCCATGCATTATCAACGTGATGTGTACGTGGCTCGAGGTGAGAGGAAGACGCAGAATCTCTCGCTTTCCTTTTCTCCTTCACATCACCAAGAATTGATAGACGGATGGAGTTTTAGGCATGCGCGGTCTTAGCCGAAGCGCCTCTATCATCGGCGCACAGCTAGGAAGAGAGATACACAATCCCCTACAGGGCTTCTACCCCTGATGGAGAGGCACTGTACCCGCTCCATGTGGGCTGTAAAGCACGAGAGAAATTAAATGTTCTATATGTACGCTAACAAACGTATAGACAAGTAAAAAACCAATGGATGCTATTGGCAAAAACGGTGTCTTTTTAACAAATTACATTTTTTGCAGTTTATAGTACACAGTCTAAATCCCAACTGCATACCGCAATCCACAAACAGAGCTACCTTGGCTGTTTTGGTCGTTTCGAAGGTGTATATATTTAATGAAATTATGGAAATACCAAATAAATGCAGGTTAACGCCACCTATAAATTCTTCCATATCCTATAAGGAACACACGTGTTAGTCTACTCTCTATCTTATATACGTCAGGTTGTTGAAGACGGCGTAGTACACGACACATTCAGGAACAAGCCAGTAGTGACACCTATTTTAAATAAAGGTAGCAGGGCCAAACACTTATATGCCGGTGGGTATAAAAATATTTATTATAAATGGAATTAATAGATAAGAAAACCACAGTTTAACAGCATCAAAATCCACCCACAATGGGACCCGGGACTTAGTAACAAATATGAATGGCAAAAAAGCTTACGACTGTAAATACTTTGCTTTTCTCTAATAAAACATTTGACAGAGTTAACGTCCGTAATAAAGTATTCGATAGAGTTAACTACTTAAAGTTTTTAACTTGTCTTCAATTAGGGAGAATTAAAGCGAGAAGCCATAAAGCGTGCACACAGTATTTTTCTTATTTTTTAATCAATTGTGTGACTTTCTTAATCAATTGTGAGGACTGTTGTGTTGCTACGTTAACAGAGTGCACGCCGCATAATAATGATAACTGTTGACGGTGTTGAGCACATATTCACGACAAGGGACACATGGAGTGGAAAAAGCTAGGCTATTCATTATCTCTCTGATTTTGTTATCGAAACTTTCGATTGCTTTTGAAACTTGCACACACGCATTTTTGCAAAACTATACTCGCCCCTTATTCAAGCGTTTGCTGTTATAAATACATCACCCCCCCCCCCCGCATAGCTACGGGCCTCGCCTCCATCGACCGGCATGATTCATTTAAGCAGTAAATTGTAACCAGCCAGTTACAGGTCTTTTATTTAGACAGATCAAGGTAACATCGTAACGCTGCGCTACAGTCAGCAACCTATATATATATATATATATATATATATATAAATTAAGACCTATGCGGCGTATATACAACGTTTTTCACTCATGCATAGACGTGTAGCGCAGACTCGTTCAGCAATGTAATAAAGACCGCATACAATGGTAATGATTCCGATGTCCATGCCGCTGGACATTGAATAACGTCAAATAGCAACTAGGTTCAACTACTTTTTTCTTTGTTGTATCCCGCGGATATATATATATATATATATAATAAGCATTCTGACTCAATGCCGTATATGAGGTCTGGCAATGACCAATTTATTCTATTCGTTCTAGCCTTTCTATAGGTGATTTTTCTTTCATACAGGTCAGATGCGCGTGTGTATTTGTGTGACTCTTTTAAATCACGTCAACAAATAAAAGGTGCGCTGGTCGCGGGCGCGCGTTTAGTAAATGCTCGCATACTACAAAAGCATAAAACGAAATTTCAAAAACACGTTTCTTTACTATTCTATCGTTTCGATGAATGAATAGATATATTATTAAAATTCACATGCATATACTCGTATATGAAAAATATTAGCGATTTTGTTTTCAATACAAATGCTATCTATATATAGCAGTCATGTTGTGTACAATTGTGTTATTTATGAATATGACAAGTAACTCACGCCCGCCATGAGTTTACCTAAGCTATATATATATATATATATATATATAAATATATATATATATATATATATAAATATATATATATATATATATAAATATATATATATATATATATATATATATATATATATATATATATATATATATATATATATTGTTTTGCCGTCTGTTGCGATGTCTTTGTTTGCGTTAGCGCCACCACCACTATCAAAGGAAAGGTCAGGCCACGTTAATGACGTCCGTTACCATACACGTACAGGATCTACATGTTTGAATTTTCTAAATGGATGTTAAAATTGTATTGGTCTGTATTACCTAGAACAAATGTCAACGACACTAATGTCCGCTAATGTTTTAACCACAATTTGCCGTTAACCAAACTTGTAAGAAACCCATCAAAAAGTAACCCCTATCTCGGTGTCTCATTCTATTTCTCACGTTTTCCTTATGACTTATGATAAAAATTGCATAGAAAAAAAACAACATATATATATATATATATACAGACGTAAACAGTTTTTTTTAATATATCTAACTATATGCTGATCAAATATATATTATGAGAGAGTACTAATAAAAACTATACATTAAAGACATGTTTAATAAATAATAAATATACTTTTATACTACAAAGGTGTATAGTTGTAGGTATGTGAACATCACGGATCTATTGGCCTTTGCTATGTTGATGCAGCCTACTTAGGCACAATAGACATATACATTCTGTGGCGAGAATGGCAAGAACATATCCCTGACGGTAGTCGCCGTATAAATTCTACGCACTATTTGGGTAACACCGGCCTGAATGAAATATATTAACCCGTTAACCTTCTGCGATTCTTTCCGTTGTCTGCAAGAAGACTTGGTAGAAGCGTTTTTCAATGAATTACGTGCACTTCTTAGCTTCTTCTTGCGATGCAGCTCAAACCGTCAGACGTGGCTCAGCTTGACGAAACCTCGTATCTTTGTTCTTGCCTGCTAGGCGATTGGGCCTGTTGCTAGGGTTCGATAAGGCGGGCTTCAGTTAGGTTCTTCAATGGTAGCACCCCCCCCCTCCACCCCCCGGATCCCATTACGTCAAGTGCAAGTTATCCGACGTATCGGACTCGTCAAGTCGGCGGCGATTTGCTAGTTAGGTTGAATTCTATCTATTGCGGCAGTTACTATTGCTGCTAACAAGCGGGTTGTTATATCGCGAGGCTCGACACACTCATTGTCTCTATTCCTCTTTCTCTCTCTATCTCACTCTTGATTTGAGTCGGACTTCAACCTCCGAATGCGATGTTCCTGTTGTTGTTGTTGTTGTTGTTGCTGCTGCTTTTGCTGTTATCAGTTCCGCCGAGTTGTAACTAGCTACGTGTAGCTAACTAGTAAGCTGGTTACCTAGCCGGGTACCAGGTACCCTTTACGTTGCTTCTTGGTTTAATCTGTTAATCTCCGTGTGCGATGGCTGGTTCGGGAGGAGCGAACACGCGGCCGGCTCGCGGTTGCAATTGTTTTTCGAAAGGACTCACTCCGTATCCGTTCTTCTCTTACTCTCGTAGCGACTCTCGCTAGACTGGCAGATGCAATCATTCGGCAGACACGTTCTTCAGGACGCTCGACAAGCTCGTGGCATTCGAGAGCATCAAGAATCGGCAAGGAAAGCAGCGTCGCCATCAACAACAACAACAGCAACAACAACAGCAACAACAACAACAACAACAGCAACAACAACAACAACAACAACAACCACAACAGCAACAACAACAACAAAAAGTATTTCGAGATACCCAGGAGCCGACCTCGACGGCAAACCCAAGCCGCCCATGTTCTCAGTGGTTTCGAGTGAGGTTACACCAACGTGCGTCTGTCGCTCGCCTCGTGGCGTCTTGCCCACCCGTCGTCTGCGCTTCGCGGCCATCGTTGTGGGCGGCTGCGGCGGCGGCGACGACAGTTTCTGTGATCGACGCGACGGCTGAAGTACGTGGTCGTTCACTTCAGCAGTGACTTCACGAAGGAAGGAAGGCAGGCAGGAAGACCGAACAAAAGAAAGGGACAGAAATTGACTAGATCAACCAGATCCCGGCAGCCAGCGCAGCACATTTCCTCCCCCGACCGACCGACCTCTGAACACAACGACGACCTCAACGACCGACGACGCACCGCACCTCACCACAGACCACAGACGCGACGAACGAGCTTGTCGCGCGCGGCGCGTTAATGTGCTTAAGACCTCAGAGCATAATAAGCGGCGGCCAACAATCTTCCTGCTCGACCATCCACCGTTCTAGACGTCGTCGTCGTAGTAGTAGTAGTAGTAGTAGCAGTCTCGTTCGCGTCGTAGTCATCACTGAGCTCGCCTTGCCTGAGGCACGGCTGGCCTAAAACAACGCCGATTGCCAGGCCAGCCGCTATCAGTGTTCACTTCATTAGGCCGCTCGTCTTGCGTCCTGCGCCGCCTTATCATCTCCAGGCATCGGCCATCCCACCAACGACAAGACAAGATTGGCGTCACTGCCGCCGCCGCCGCTGCCACTGTCGCCACCGCCGGCGCCGCACCAGTCTCAACGAACGACGGATACATGACATCGAGACGATGTACACCGAGTGCACCTTAACATATGGATATATATATATATATATAATTTTATTATATTAAGTTATTATTTATTTATGTGTAGCAAAAAATACATTTGTGATGTAAGAGCATGTGCACCGCCTGCTCGGTGCATAACTCAAAGCATTAAATCTAGGCATGGGCTAGTTCACCGATTCATATATATATATATATACATACATATTTATGGCTAAAACACAGATGTCTTAATAAAAAGTGATGGTGCATTACCATCCAACCCGCCATTATATATATATATATATATATATATATATATATATATATAACGTAGTAAGTAAATATACAGTCGAGCCCGTGGCGTGGTGCATTCGTCTGTGTCTCGCGACCGGAGGAGACACATAGGTGCGCGGGTTCGAGCCCCACCGTTGCACATTTGTATTTATGGGGGTCCGTCTGTGAAGCAATGCGCAAAGCAGTCCCATAGACGTTAAATCTTGGCTGAGGGTCAGCCCCGAAAGTATTTTTTAAGTAAATATACAATGTCATGTTTATTTATATAACTTTGTTATGTTAGAACTTTGGAGTGAACAATTGTCTTCGCGCGAACGTGTGGTCACGGGTTCTCTAATCCAAAATTAGCCCAGTTTAATTTTATAAATTGCAAGTTCAGTGCCGACGCACATACATGGTAGATTCTGAGGACTTGTTTCTTTGCAAGTTAGTGATTTTTCTGAGTCAGGTATTCTTGTCGGTATGCCAACTAAGACAGAGCAGAAGACATCGTAACCCGTAACCCTGATTGAATAGGTCCGGGCCGTTAGCCAGTTGGTCCGGAGTTAAGGGCAGTCACCTATCCGTGTTAGTAATAAGCCTTGAATTCATATGGCAATATGACTTTCTTGCCGTGTAATCTATACAGTATGCCTTGCCTCCCATGATCAACGGACTGAGGCAATGCTACTCTAGAGAGTTTATGCATCTGATCATTTTTTTATTTGCGAGGAAGATGCCCACAGTACGCATAATTTGCGGGCATCACGGGGAGACATGCTCAGAAGAGACATAGTTACTGCCGTAACAATGAAACGCCCAAAAACGTGTTTAGTGAAAATACCTACACGTGTACCAAAAAGAACGGGCAATCGTGTACAACTCTAGCCGTTGATTCAGTTGAGAACTGCTTATTTTCCCGCTATGCAAACTGTTTGTACTTACATGAGACAAACTTTTTATAAGATTTGCTTAGGACAGGGCTTTGGAGACTTTTTTGAGGAGAGTTTTACGCATCTCCGCCGATGCCTATGAAGGAATGCCTTTACACATTGACAACCACGTGTTGAGCAACAATCCTGCAATTATAAGTAAAAGCATAACATCATCAACAACAAGCAACATTAAGCTTAACATTTAGTAGCAATCTAGCCTGTTTTTGACTCTAAGTGTCCGCGTGGCGAGTAACTAGTGACGCGTTGTGCTGCTAGCTTCTCGCGGTGTGTTTTGTATTCTCGCGGCAAAAAAATGGAGATGTTTGTTAATATACAGTATTGCCAAACTTAATTCTTGTTTCGCAGATATGTTACTTGATGGAGCATTTCTGTGGGTTGGGTGCCCTCCACAGACGGAAAGTCGGCACTACGAGCGACGACAACAACAAAAACCACAACAACAACAACAACAACAACAACAAAGACGACCTGAAGGCAGCACCTCACTAAACTAACACAGCTATTGCTAGCCATAACACCAATTCAAGCGAGTGATGTGACGCCACGGACTTATGATGCTGATGATACTCTGCTACTTTTGCCGTTGTTGGCTACTCGAGCGATCTAGTGAGGTCACGCACATGCCTACATGCCCGTGTTCGCCGTGCTCACGCGTGTCACGCGTTTATATACCTCCTGTGACCGCTGTAGTGTGTGACGATGGTGTTGTGATGATCCCTCTACTGTGTACCCACCTATATATCTATGTTTATCCGTCCGTTTCGATATCTGTCTGTATATCTATCTATCTACCTACTGTTTGCCTACTGTTGCCTGTGGTTGGCTAGGCCGCGAAGGGATCGATACACACGGTGGTTGGTGATCGTAGTGGCTGGCGAGCCGTACGAGCGTCGTCATCATCATCAAACTAGTGAAAATCATGGGGGTGAGGCGATCCGTCAACGTCGTGGTGATCATCGACGCAACCACCCGACTGACCACAACCATTCCGTCGCTAGTTGATCTGATCTGGTCTTCTTCTTCCGCTGCTACTGCTGCTGCTGCTGATGTGTCTTTACTGTGGGATGCATCTGTCTCCGATAGCATTGACTATTTAGGCTCAGAAACACAAACATATATAAATATATATATATATATATATATATATATATATATATATATGGTAGATCAAGCCATACCCACAAGCGTAATCCAGAAT
This sequence comes from Dermanyssus gallinae, assembly GCA_003439945.1. NCBI lineage: Eukaryota > Metazoa > Arthropoda > Arachnida > Mesostigmata > Dermanyssidae > Dermanyssus > Dermanyssus gallinae. The sequence goes on along the minus strand of QVRM01004332.1, from coordinate 219,824 downwards.
GTCATATATATATATACATATATATATATATATACGTGTTTTGCTTCAATCGAAGCTTGACTCACGGCGGTGGTGTTGTTCTTCTTCTACATCGTAGTAAAATGGTAGTCCGATCGGTAATTGTAAAGTAGTGTCGTAGTAGAAGTCGTCATCGTCGTAGTAACAGGCTGATAGGATGAAGCGGCCCGATTGGTGGGGAGGGAACAGTTTTCACGCGGTGGTCTTCACGCAACTCACACACACACACACTCACACGCCGTTTGGGTTTGATTTTCTGCCGCTTGCTTGGATTGATTGCTTGCGGTAATGATTGCAGTGATGATGCTGATGATTGTGATTGTCCGGATAAGAGCAGGGAGAACAAGGAACAGAGGGAGAGATCATCTCTTTCCGTTTAGTTGACGACCCCCTATCGCCGAGCCCGGCGATTCTACAACTGACGCGCCGCGACGTTAAATACACGCCGACGCCGACAACGACGATGACGATGGGCCGCGCAACACTGCCTCTGGACGAGATCACGACATACTTCGATTCACGTTGCTTCACTTCATGGCATCATTCGAAGCTCGTCTCGAACGCGTCCAAATAGCCGTGGCAGCTGAACGAACCGGCGAAGCTCAAACAGCACACGCGGCAGTTCAGTAAGAGAGTACTAGAAAGTAGCTGTTTGCTCCTCCTCCTGTTGTTGTTGTTATTGTTGTTTTTGTTGTTGCGTTGTGTTCCTGCTGTTGTTGCTGTTGTGTTACCTATAGTAGTAGTCGAAGTAGTCACTACGTAAATTTAGTCCTCCTATCCCTATCCTAGTAACGGACGTCGAAGTTTGAAGTAACAGTCAAAACACGTATGGCAGGAATAACTCGGCAGTCAACAATCTAGCTTCGCTCAACGCTTCGATCCACTTGACGAAGCATAGGCAAAGAGGAAGGACAAGATGGACGAGATGTACATGTCATCATCTTTGTCGACGCTGTTGTCGTTGTTGTTGTTTTTGTTGCTGTTGTTGTTGTTGTTGTTGTTGTTGTGTCGTTAATGTTTTTGTTGTTGTTGCTAGTGATGCTCCAGGTTCTCGATGCTGTTGTTGTTGCTGTTGTTTTCGTGTTGTGATTGTTGCTGCGGTTAATATGATTATCTCTGCTGTTGGTGCGTTCCACACAAGTTGTAATATGCATAAAGAAGTCAGTGTGATGCGTTTACTACTTAAATAAATATTCCCATTTACATTTATATACATATATATATATATATATATATATATATATATACCTGGTTGTTCGAAATGTAACTAAATATATTAATACCACGTATGAATCCCACGCTTGTTGGCCGTGGCTAGATTGCTCGTCAGCAAGCAGGGAAACAGAGAAAAAGGGCGACCGTGGGAGTACTCAAAAGACGTCAATTTTCGAGCAATACAGCAACTAAGTGGAGTTGGAAAGTTTTCTTAAGAGAACTGAAGAAGGATTAAACGAAGACGCGTCCACTTAGTTCTTGTGATGCTCAATGTTGCTGATACCTTCGCCCAGCAAAACTAATATCTGTATTTTTATGTTGTTTTTTTGTTTATTATTGTTGACAACTTTTAAGTCAACGATGAGGTGTCTCTTTCACAAATGGTTTTCATGTGGTTACATTGTCACTCTCCACGGGGACATATCATCCACAGCTTTTTTGGCTGTTACAAAATCTGGCACAATATTCCTTACTCGTCAAGAGAGTTGACGCTTGATACGTTTATAAACTGTCAGGTTCAGTTGTGTTAAAGCATTTGTAATGTAGCACAATCTTGTACTAAAACTTATTAACAATACTCAACATTTAGACTAACAAATGTTTGTGCTTACAAATATTTCGTATTCACACCGTTGTCAACTTTTTCAGATAATTTGCCATTTGTCTCATATACATTTTGTCTCAAACCGGCAAATACTTAAAGGTTATACACACCGCCTAAACGCGTGTCAAACACGATCATCTGAGTACTCGAACTTTGTAACCCCCAAAATTGAATTTAAAAATCAAGTCAATTGCGCGTGCTGTGTTACTTTTTGGTTTATTATTAGGTACGCGTCTATGCATACATATGTATATATTATAATTTTAGCAGAACCCTGTTTATTAATGCTTTCTGCCAGAACAAATGTCTGCCACGATTTTATAACTATCATATTTGTGTGCTGCCATTGAAACAGGTTTGTGTTTTCCGTTGCTGCCTGTTGATACACAACTCGTAATGCATGATAAAATTGTGTTAGATATGTTACGAGCTGCTCGTGTACATATATATATATATATATATATATATATATACGGCCCAGCTTCCTGTCCTGACTGGCGTTTGGACATTCATTCTATATCTCACTACGCGTACGAATCTAGTAACGAAGTGGTGAATATTAAGTTAAACAAGTTACACGTAACCACCAACACAAGTACTTAGTACGCGAACTTGTTAGCGTTAGAATGTCTGGCTCAAGTTAACTTGTTAACGCTACGAACGACTACAGGTTAGCGTTTGGATAGGAAATTATTGTGGTGACAACCTTTCGTCAGTGATGACGGAAATGTGTGCAGGGTACGAAATTTAACGCGAGCACAAACCAAACACAACGAACCACGCGTCTATTATTTTGTTGCAATTAAAAACGAAAATATCTACTGATGTATGAAGTTCGATTTTAAATACAACATCATACACTGCAAATAAAAGCCGATTTGTTAGAAATGTGCGTGAAATTATATTTAAAACAATTCTTCCAAACTTGGCTACCAAAATTAAGTTTATTTCAGTATTTAAAACTGGTTGTCGCTGGTTGTACGAAGTTGATTTTACTTTGTTTGTTCTGTTTATACTTAGCTACTGTACCGTCTAATCACTCCGTCTAATTAATAACTCCACTGCAAGTCGTTTCACGCAATTTACGCGCTTTTTCGCAATTCTTATTTACAGTGCGGCGTGTATCGTAGTAATAATGAGCCTTTCTTTTCAGAAACAAAATAGGAAGTGATTATCCTCCGGCCCCTACGGGCTTGGAGCCGTCGTGAGGCATAACGTAAATGCATCGAAGGCCGGACATGTTGAAATATCTAGAGTTTCCCGAACAATTCCTGTGGCAGCATGGACGATGACTCTTAGCGGTATATGGTTTATCATCTATTCTCAATGAGCATTGCTCAAAGAAAATTCGATCACCATCGGGGATCGAACCGACGATTATCCAGTATATGAGAACCATGACTAGCGCACTAGTGCCCTAGACTACGCGCCACAGTGGTAATGGGCCTATGGTCGGGTACTGGGCCTAGCTGAAATAATGACAAAAAAGACACAAAAAAAATATATTTCTGACCCTGTATTAGATCCATACTCAGAATTATGACCGAGAAGACTATAAGCAAAGTATGCTAAACACTTGTTACGGTTACCGTTGATTCGTGTATTGGATCATTTTCCCGACAAATGTCTAAACGCTCGACGTGGAAATAAGACTGCTGTGCTAGGAACCCCAGTCAGTTGGACTGCTCAATGCCTGAAGCGGCGTTACAGGTATGTGGAATGTGGTAACACGTTTTTAGGGCACAATCATTAATGCCCACTTAATAATTTGGCTGAGTTTATAAGATTCAAGATTCAAAACGTGGTTTATTATAGGAACTGCATAATACAATGCTTTAGTTCTCATTAAAAAATATATATGTAATAGTTAAAAAAAAGAATATAAATGGTTAACTCTCAGTCATAAACAGCCACAAAATAAGTCAATCATGGAGTACCATATATCATAAGCACAACACAAAATAACATGTGTGCCTCAACTATGTCGAAATGTGTTGATGAGTAGCCATTTCTGGACCATCTGTGTAAAACAATGCAGGGAAGTGATACGACGAATATTCTATGAAATTTATCTGTTATAAATAAAGTTACTTAAAAATTTAAAAGCATAATTACAGATTATGCGACCAATATTATTATTATTATTATTATTATTATTATTATTATTATTATTATTATTTATACATACTGCTTGCGTTAAAATAAAACAGTATATAGTAATAGCAATAGCGTTTGGGAGTTTGGAAGTAATAGCTAGTAATAGCAATAGCGTTTGGGAGTTTGGAAGTTTGGAAGCATTTGACTGATGTGATTTTTGTTACCTATTTCCTATCGGGTTTAAATGAGAATCGGCAGCAATATCACACTGACATTGACGATGATCACAACAACATCAACTACAACAACGACAACAGCAGCAACAAACCAAAAAAAAACTATTGCATATCAACAACAAAACGATGGGCGTCAACAACCGCAAGCAACGCCAAGAACTACGACAACATTGACAAAACCAATAATGATGACAAGCGGCGATTACAACAACAACAACCACAGCAACCGCAGCAGCAACAACAACAACAACAACAACAACAATAGCAGCAACAACAACAGCAGCAAGAACAACAACAATAAGACGTTGGAAATACAATGTGCCGTCACGTTGCATGCGGAGTAATCTAGAGCGCGGCGGCCTGCCTATGAGTGAGCAAACAGTGAAGGTGAACACTTGACAAGAATCTGAGACGCACAGTGCAAACAAAGCTGAGCTAAGCGCGCTCGTTGCCTGTCATGCGTCTGGATGGACGCTTGTGATGATGCTGACCTGGAATAGATTCTCTGTTATTGTCGTTGTCGTTGTTGTAATATTTGTTGTTGTTGTTGTTGCTGTTTTTTCTTGCCGTTGTCGTTGTTGTAATACTTGTTGTTGTTGTTGTCTTTTTCTTGCCGTTGCCGTTGTTGTTGTGGTTGTTGTTGTTACCGTTCACGACGTGGTTGTTGTCGTTGTTGTTGCCGTTCATGACGTGGTTGTTGTTCGCAGTGGTCGCTGCAGCCTGTATAACAACTCGTTACCGCTGTTCATGTTGATGTTATAAATGCGGCGAAATTCGCCGCCCACCGGTTGTCCCTCGCTCGGTCAGCTAGATGTCCGGGCTGGTCAAACGTCGGTGCAGTCCGTCAGTGAGTCCGTCCGTCCGTCCGTCCATCATCCAGGCATTCATGGGCCAATTGTGTCCCGAGGAAACCCAACACGGCTGAGATGGTGTTGTTGTTGTTGGTGGTGGTGGTGGTATTATTGTTGTTGTTGTTGCTATTGCTGTTGTTGTTCTCATTGTTGTTGTTGCTGCCGTCGTCCTCGTCGTCGTCGTTGTCGTTTGCATAACCACAGGGGCTATCTTCTAGCGACCAGCGATCGTGGCCAACGCCCTGCCGTTCGACGGCCATTGTATTTGTGCGTTCGACGCGCGCGATGCTTTGCTAGTGACGACGACGACGACGACGACACTTCGTCTGACTTCTGTTCTATGCGGCGGCGGCGGTGGCAGCAGCTGCTGTTGTTGATGCTTCTGCTGCTGCTATGCGCATTTCATCGCGAATCGTCCTTTCTTAAAGGCGCTGACTGGCTTTCTCTCTCTCTCTCTGTCTCTCTCGCTTGCTTGCTAGCTAGATAGCAGCCAGCAATGACGACTTCAGGATCAACAGCTCAACGACATGAGCCAAGCACTCTTCATCAGGAACACTTAGTAGACACTCTCGGTCACACAGCCACGACAGAAGCGCCTTACTTGCTCGCCTTTGTGCCGCTGACCAAGTTTCGTTCTACGGATGCTGTACTGCTCCCCCCTCTTCTTTCTTTCTTCTCTATCTCTCCTCTCTCTTTCTCTCCCTCTCTCTTTATCTCTGTATATCTCTCCATCCTGCTCTCTCTTTTCCTCTCCGTTGACAGCCCCCCGTCCGCGCGCCGCCCCCGCACGGTGGTCAAATTCTTCAAATTCCTGAGGTCTGGTAAGCGTCTTACATCGAGACGCGCTATGATGATAATAGCAGCAAACAACGGCGGCAAGGCAGACAGCACAGCACAGCAGCAGCAGAAACAGCATGCGGCGAAATAGTAGGAGAGAGTAGGTACCTCTGCACTTTACGTTTAGTGCATGCCAAATCGCTTCTTCGCTGCTCGCTGATGACGACATGATCGACAGTATGCATCGCACAATGAGAGAGTAGCATCAGTAAGCAGAAGTGAGCCAGTGCGTCGTCGACGACAACAACAACAAACGACGACGAGTAGGCGATTGCTGCTGCTTTTGCTGATAGCGGAGCGCATGTCAATTTGCAGATTGCCGATTGAATCACTCTCAATTCGTTCACACTCGCCGCGTTCTCTCTCTTAATCTCTCTCTCTCTCTTTCTCTCTCTCTCTATTATATATATATATATAATCTATCTATCTCTTCTCTCCTCCCTCCTCTCTCTCTCTCACAAAGACACATATAGACGGTATACAACACCATGAATACCAATACGCAGTCGACGACGGTTGTACGTACAGGCTTCGCATTCGTTCGTTCGTTCGTCCAATTCTCCGTTTCCTTCTCGTGTCTGTGTCGCGACCCATTTCGCACGTCTTTCCTCAGCAGTCTCCTCCACTTTGCGACTGAAGTGTATGATGATGATGATGATGCTGCTGCTGCCGTCGCTGCGTTGACGTTAGTTGTAAGTGTCCATACATGTCGTTGTCCAGCAGCTCTATTCGGTTGGTTGGTCGGTCGGACGGTCGCTTCGACGGTTTGTCGAGTCTCAGTTGTGTATTATACTACACTACTGACAACTAAACGCTACCGTGTTGGGCGTTGCTTATAATCATCATCGCCATCATCATCATCATTGTCATTGTTGTTGTCACCATCATCATCATCATCATCGGTCTCATCAGCATCACCGTCGCCACGATCATATCAAATCGGATCGAAGAAAGGACCGCACCATTTCGTAGTGGAGGGAGAGGCGGACGGGCATGCAAGCGGGTGGTCGAACAGTTGGACTCGCGTTTAGGTAGGCATAAGGCCGTAAACAACAACAGCAGCAACAACAACAACAACAACAACAACAATAGCAACAACTACAACAACGAGATGAGAAACACGCTGAACAACAGCAGTAGTTTCTCCATTTTCCTCTTCGTCGTTGTCGTCGTCGTCGTCACCATGATGGTGATGATGACAATTACGATTGGATAAAGTGATGAGGCAGGGGCCGGGGGGGGGGGGGGAGGAGGGGGTGAGGCGGAGAAAAAGGAGTAGGGGAGGTGGGGAGGGAAGAGGTGGATCAAGTGAACAGCCAAGTGATGTGTTTGAAGAGCGCATGATGTGCTGTCTCGTTTTCGTTTCGATTCGTATAAGTGCAGATCATCAGCACCATCACCCCTCACCTCTCTCCCCCCCCCCCCCTCCCACCGCCCGGCTCCGTTGACGGTTACGGCGAAACTCTTGCCTGACCACGGCGTCGATGGTATGGATACTGCCGGGGGTGTACTGGCGGCAGGGTAAACGCTGGACGCCAACGACAGGACGAATCGTATTGTCATCGTATTTTGCGGAAGGCTGGGGACAGGAGGGAGGCGGGAGACGGAGGGGACAGGAGTGGGGGTAAGAGCGAGCGGTACGGGAACATGGTGGGATTCCTTCGTTGGCTTGGCCGTCCGATTATAGAGCGCCTTGGTCATCTCTTGATCTTGGTCGCGCTGTGGAAGCACGGTAGCACGGTGGTAGCATGCTGGCATCATTCACCGCCAACGTCTTTTCGACGTATGCGACCGCTTTGCCGTCGACAGGCTTTACCCGACCGACTACGGCGTCCAGCGTCCCGCCACTCAGCGCGATCATTGTTCAGCTACTGAATTTCGCCGGGTCAGTCGGAGTCAGTGTTTGCGTACGCCCGTCCGTCAATTTCGTCCGTTAAGTCAGCCAGCCAGTGAGATGCCCATAGAGTAAGATACTCACGTTGCAGCTGGACAAATCAACATCGCTGTATGACTACTGGAGGAGAAGAAAAATAATAATAATAATAATAATAATAATAATAGTACTTGCGTTAACACGTTCACACCTAACAGTCGTAACATTGTTCAACATGCAATAATAATAAGGAGGAGAGTGTATGTGTTGGTGTGTGAGAAAGCGACAGAAATAGAGAGAGAGTGTGTGTGTATGACTTCTAGGTGGATGCACAAACGAAACCAGAAAGAGAGAAGAGAAGGAGCATGAGCATACCCTGTACCTGCACGTTACCTGCATATCACAAAGCGGGGACAAAATAAATAGGTATACAAAGGGGGAAAGGCAGGAAGGAAAAGGAAAAGCGCGAAACATCGGGAGAGCATGAAGCTCAATAGGCGCGCAAGCCAGCAAGAAGCATAACGTGAACCGATGTTGAGCATCGCGAAGACGTTCGATATCTGCAGCAGCAGCAGCAGCAGCAACGTCGACCACGACGACGACGACGGTGGCATTTGCGGTAGCGGGCATAAACGGTAGCAGCCAGCATTTCAGTCAGTTCGTGGTAGAAAAGCGAAACGGGAACACTTCGCAAGACAGAAAGCGAAGATGAAATGATTCCTTGAAGCGCGCAGGGAAGTGAGAAAGAATAGCTCGGAGGGGTAGGGAAGAAGGCACGCCCGTTAGCGAGAGAGAGAGAGAGAGAGAGAAGAAAAGTATGGACAAGGTGTAAGAAAGAAAGACAGAGCTAAAAGACGATTGTCGCTTGGCCCGCAATCCGACAGTACGATGCCGGGATCCCGATGATGGCGCCGATGATCATGGCCGACATGGCCGTTATGGTGGATTCGCACATGACAGTCGCCGTAACGGTCCCTCTGACCACATTGTTAAACTGGCAGTGAAGGCAGGAACGCCGACAACAACAATAACAACAACAACAACATCTACTACAGCAGCATATGTAGCAACGGAATCATCAGTATCTGCAGAGTTCGATTTTAGCACAGGCGCAGAGAAGCGGGCGTAGCAACAACAATGCCCTCGCAGCGCTCCCGGACGAGAGGAGGCGTCACTGGTGGGGGCGTACCTGCCTCTTACTGCTGTCGTCGTCAACGTTGTTGCGATTGTTGTTGTTGTTGTTGTTGTTGCTGCTGCTGCTGCTGCGCCAATTGCTGGGTCTGTCACTGTGATGTTGACTTCGCCGCCGCAGTGGAGTATTGTTGTTGCTGTTGTTATTGCTGTTGTTGCTTCTTGCTCTTAATCTTCCTCACGGTTATTGTTGTGGTGCGGGCAAATGGGAGAAAAAGCGACTGAGAACCTGTCGCCGTCGTCGTCGTCGTTGTCATCGAAGCAGCAGCAGCAAGCTACCGCAGTCGTTCGTTAATGGCTGTGCCACTTGGCAGGATCGTCTCGGCAGTCCTATGGCTATTAGTCGTTTAGCCGTCTACCACGACAAGGGCTGCTAGGACTACCCCCACCACCACCACTACTACTACTACTACGACTGCTACTTCGTTTAAGTAGAGCCCCTGATGCCCTCCTATACGAGATGCGATTGTTGTCGTTCTTGCTGCTTCTGCGGCAGGTTCAGCGGTTGAGTTGTGAAAGCTGCCACGGCTTCTCGAGGCTTGACCAGAACAACTACGGCTGTTGTGCACCGCCACGACGACGACCTGCTTGTTGTTGTTATCGTTATTGTTGTTGTATGCTGTTGTTGTCATTGTTGTTGCTGTTGTTGTTGTTGCCGCCTGCCACCGCCGATGAACGGACGGGCGGAGGAACGGGCGATCAGGTTGTTGTTGTTGTTGCTCATGATGATTATGATAGACGTCCAGACGTCGCCCCTCATGATGATTACCATGACAACGGCTACGACGACGACAACGAGCACCAGCTCAACCAACCAACCCCTTAACATGATGAACCCCTTAACATGAACGAAGACAGAATGCCCCAGCCAAGCACCCGCGAGGCCGCGCATACACTCGTTTTCTGCAGTGTGTGAGTGTATCTGGGTGTGTGTACTCAATGATTTGCTAGTTTGTGAGAGCAGGTCGGTTATACCGCAAGTGGACCCCAAATTGTCGAGCCATGCTTGCCGTTAGTGTATCAGCTATATATATATATATATATATATATATATATATATATATATATATATATATATATCTATATATATATATATATATATATATATATATGTATATATCTATATATATACAGGGTCCCCTAGAAAAATTTCGAAAGCGCTCTAGGGAGTTGTAAAGCTCGTAAGTAAATATTTTTCCATGGTTTCTAAGAAGTCTTGTTTCGGAGTTTCGGATATTACTACAATGCGTGACACCGGTGTTATTGACCAACATAGGGGCATGGTATATGATTGCGAGGCAGCCAGTCCTTTTATGCAGAAACTAAGCCTCGTCCTGCCGTAAGTGAATTCTGCTTGCTCTGAAGAACATACAACGCCGGCTAGAAGATGCGACATGATTGTTTAGACGAAAATTCGCAAATATGGATCTAATTTTATTAGCTTTCACGTCTAATACTTTAAAATTAAAACACTACGTCATTTTACAGCGCTTAAAAATAACACATTTACTGCGAATTTTATGCGATTATTTTTATATTAAATCTATGGCGGTCCGATCCGTGGTTGCGTAGTAATTTATATTTTTCGGAGGGCACGTCAAGATTTAGTGCATGTATAAATGGCCCACTCCATTGGATAAATCATTCATCATAGTTCTAGAAGCACACACAACTATTTATTATTTCACAGTATCTGCTTGAATGTGCCTCCGCGAACCATTCGGCAGATTCGGGAGCAAAAACGCATCCTTCAGGCAGTAGCCAGGTCGTCCTTTAGCGAGCACGATGGAGGTGGCCGGACACATTGGTACGAGTCGCAGTACCGTCTACAGTGTGTTACGGACCCAACAAACGACTACATTCGTATCGACGGCAGCAAGCTTGGTGTCGAGCTCGGTGGCGCGGTGCATTCGCGTACCTGTACGTATCGCGGCCGGAGGAACCACATAGGTGCACGGGTCCGAGCCTCATCGTCGCACATTTGTATATATGGGGTACGTCTCACGAAGCAATGCTAAAGCAGTCCCGTGGACGTTAAATGTTGGCTGAGGGTCAGCCCGAAAATGTTTTGGTTTCTGCGGCTAGTAAAAGCCAATGCGGAGTATCCTGCCTTTGTGCTTTTCACGCATTGAAATCCTGTTCCACACCAGACGGTATTTTAATAAGCACAACATTAATTGTTGGATAAGTGAGAACCCGCATATGATTCACCAGCGTTGATGCCAAGGTCGTTCACCCATGAATGTGTGGGCTGGTATGGTGAGCAACTACCTCACAGGCCCACACAGGCTTCCTAAGAGGTTGGATGGAGAAGCATACCATCCTAAGTGATCTCCGTGATTACCTCAATATGACCTTCAAAAATCGGTGGCTTGGCCAAAGCGAGTCGATCGCTTGGCCACCGCAACACCTGATTCAACAAGCGCCGATTTTTAAAGAGCTGTTTGCCAAGATTATCTCCGTAGCTGAGGCCGTTCGAGCAAGGCCTGTTTATTTCAAAGCGTCCAGCGAAATCTCTGCGATGGCTACCGAATCTGCCGAACGGTTCGTGGAGACACCTTTGATCACTAACTGTAAGATTCACTTACACACAAGTAGTAAATAGTTGTGTGTTGTGTACATTCTAGAGCTATGACGAGTGATTATCTGATGTTAGTTTAGAGCGCTGTGAATGGTCATAGAGTTATGATTGGTATTGAACGCAAACCTAATAAATGAACTCTAACTTTACGAATTTTCTTCTAAACGACCATGTCGCTTTATCTAGTCGACATTGCACGTTCTTTAAAAGAAACATACATTTCTCTCACGAACATGACGATGTGCTTGGTTTGTATAGAATAATTGGTTGTCCTGCAATCGCGCATCTGGTGCGTATATGTCGGGCAACATCCAGTCGCATAGCTTTTAGTAATTTCGCTCTCACCCCGAACACAAGATTTCTCAAAGACCATGTTCCGTTAGAGAAAATATTTACTTTAACGAGCTCTAAAATGTTCTTATGACGTTTTCGAAATCTATCTTGAAGACCCTGTATGTATGTATATATGTATATATGTGTGTGTATATATTATTTATTAAATGACTTTTTATGTTAGCACTTTGAAGTGAACAATTGTCTCCGCGTTAACGTGTGGTTACGGGTTATCTAACCCGGGATTAGCCCAGTTCAACAATGTGCCCCGAACAGATGCTGCGTTTCCTCGTTGGATGTCAAGCGACAGCCTCTGACGCAAAAATTCCGATGCTCTTGAGTCTCCCGTGGAGAGGTTAAGGCTTCTACCCACGCGCTGAATCAACTTCAATGTAAGCGGGCCTGGTCCTCCTATTGTTTCAAAGGCCAACAGGACAAAATTGGTGCGGATAACTAACGCCTGAGTACTTTCTACATTTGTTAGCCTCTGCTAATCTAGACGCATGACCTGCCTGGTCCGCACCTGCACCAACCATCGAAGGGGCTAATGAGTCGGTTACAGTTGCGTCCCAAACAAGCATGCGACCACGCTCAAAGGGGGTTAGAGTAAGACCGTCAGGCCTTTTTCCGTCATCTCTGGAGAGACCCGGATGCTCTAGTACGCACGGAAAGCCAGCAGATCTTAGTGCTCGACTGAAAGTGTCATTTAATGCCGAGTGGCGTGCTCTTCGGCCTGCACTTAAGGCGCATGATAAGCCATGATGCGCCAAAGCGTCTACAAGGTAACCACAACGACATCGGTGAGGGACAACTAGGTCGACACCAAGACGCAATCCTGTGCTGATGCGCGTCGTCTCATCATCCAAAAGCAGGGTAGGGCATGTAACCAGGCTCCAGCCCCTTGACTACTAACGGCTCGAAGCCTGGCTTTGTCAGCCTTGGTGGGGGCTCTATCGATCAGGCTTGTTAATCGCTTTTCTTGCAGAGGGTCTGTCCAACTGCTCTGTTTAGTTCTTTCATCGGGAGGGGAGTCAAACAAAGACAACAATCTGTCGGTCAGCTTTGTAGCTCAGCGTTATAAGCTTCCCATCCATCCTTATTAAAAAAAAAGTGTGTGTAAATATGTATATATATTTACACACACTTTTTATTATATATGTATATGTATATATATATGTGTGTAAGGCAAAGTTATTTGCTTTAAAAAAGAAGGATGGCATAACCCGCTCTACTGTATGTTCATCTACACTCTGTGGGATAGCAGCGGTGATTGGAGGAAAGGAGGAATAGGTCACGAATCGGCAACGTACTTAATAGGTGAACACCAGCTCGATTTTGGACTGAACACAGGTAGCACAAGTAGCATAAGAGCAGCCATCTATGCTGGGCTTTAGTCCAAGTCAGAAGGCATGGCCATGGTCGAACGGGACGTCGGACCTGTAGCAAGGTGACCTATTAGGTCCCCCACTGGTTTGTGTTACCACCAAAGTGTTAATAGACTCCTCGAGTGCCTGCTTAATGTATAGTACTTGGATAATCATGTGTTAGCTGGTGACGCTGTAAAAAATTGCTCTTGATATTCAGAAGGTACTGGATATTGCAACAAAGAGCGGGTTATGCATTAATCCACCAAAATGCGGACTCTGAGTCGGGAGTATCAATATCCGACTTTTTAATTAGACTGGTAACCGACCCTCTTCTAGATTGAAGGGCAAATGAGACCAACCTCGTGAAAAAAGAGACCTAGGAACTCCAGACGCTGTCTCAGTCGCAGATCCCGCGGTAATCGCATCAATGTCTAGTGCCTGGCAAAGGGCTTCACGGATACTAGATTCCCCAGCTGTCAGTGAATAATAATAATTATAATAATAATAATAATTATCATCATCATCATCATTATCATCATCATAAGGAAAGTCCTGAACAAGAATTACACGCATTGCCATCAGCGCGTGTCCACTGTCCCTGGATGCACACACAGTCGTATCAATTTACGGACTATTCATCGACGTTTTCGACCTGTGTTGTTGTTGTCATCGTCGTCGTTGTTGTCATCGTCGTCGTTGTTGTCATCATGTGTTGTTGTTTTGAAGTTGTTATTATTGCTGTTGCTTATATTGCGCACATATTCGCACGATGCAGTGACGGTGGCCGGCCTCTAAGTCAGCGGGCAGTCGTTGTCGTGGTTGTGTAAAAGTCATTGTCGTCGTCGTCGTTGTTGGTGTTGTTGTTGTTGTGGTGCTTTTCATTGTTGTGGTGGTTGTCATGATGATCTTTGTTGGACGTCGTGTCTTTATCGTCACCTGAGCTCCTGTTGTCGTTGTGGTCGTCTTCATTAGTTGTCCGCCATGCACACAGAGTCACAGCAGCAGCAGCAGTAGCAACAACAACAGCATCCATCAATAGCAATAGCGGTCTGAAATGTACGTTATGCGAGAGAGGAAGATGGTACAGCTGCGCATTTGACGATTACCGTGCGTGCCCCGTCGTCCCAGGGATGCGGAATAGACGGACATCGAAGGACAACGAGACGGCGAACCGACGGATTTTGTAGCAACGAGGCAACGACGCGATGACCACAACAATGCGGTAACAATGCAACGTGTAGACCCGCAATGTGCAGTCGCAAGGGCGGGCTTTCCACAGCGGGGGCGGCCGCAGCAGCAGCAGCAGCAGCTGGGGCAGAGCCAGGAAAGAGGTCGGTGGCCCAGGAAACGGCAAGGTTGTTCAACAACAACAACAACAGCAGCAATAACGACAACTAATCAACAACGAGGACTGCAAGCAACGACTGATTTTGCATGACGCTTGCCGTACGCCGTGGTGCCGCCCCTCGCCGGTGCCACTCGCTATCTGTGCGTGCACATACATGCATGAATTCATGTGTGTGCGAATCAGGAAGTCAAACGGGGCTGACCACATTGAGGAGATGGTTGGTCACATACAGTGATGAATCCATCAATCGTCTAGCAGCGTCTAGCGCGAGCACCAGCAAGCAGCCACACGGACGAACTAACGAAGATACAGGCACACACAAGCGATGATAGATGAAGCGTTGTTATTGAGGTATCGCCTTCCTGTCGTTGTTGTTGCAGCTGTTGTTGTTGTTGTTGCTGAGGTATCCTCTTGTTGTTGTTATTGTGATTGCTATGTCGTGTTGTTGTGAGAGTCGAAGTCGGCAAACGAACAACAGAGCTACAACATCTCTATAGGGAAAAGCCATTGGCAGTCGACAGCGAGGAAACTCGGCGACAGAAAGGGATAGCCTGAGAGAAAGAGATCGAAACAGAGAGAGAGTGAGAGTGAGAGAGAGAGGAGAAAAGAAGCAACAAAGAAGCTCGAGGAGGTGGAAAAAGAATTGAATGCGATGTTACTATGCGCAAGGAACGAAAATATGCTGCGTAAGAGTGGACCAATGCACGAAAAGAGAGGAATTGGGCGAGAGAAAACGCGTTGACCAGCAAACGTTTCAGACTAAAGGGGTGGGAATTTTACGATGGAATCCGTTTCTGCTTACGTGCCCATCTGTGAGCAAGACCAGATGGAGTAAGAGGGGGAAAGTAGGTGGAAAGAGAGGGAGGCAGATCTAGAAAAGGAATAAAAAGCTACAGAAAAAAAAGAAACGGAGCCTGTAAGAAGTGCAGAGGACACACTATTACGACAATGCGGTATGAAGAGAAAGCAATCATATATATATATATATATATATATATATATATATATATATATATATATATATATATATATATATGTTTGTATGTGTGAAACACAGGTAGAAAGCAGCACCCCTACAATGAAACGTAGATAACTAGGGTAATACAAGAAAAAGAACATGGAAACAAGACAAAGGCAGGGAAAGAGGCTTACATATGTAAGCCACCACGAAGATCGAAAATAACGTTTAGATTTGAGAGCACGGTGACCTTTTATTTGTTGCTGTCCATCTGTTTTAAGACGAAGGCGATGACGGCAAC
Source organism: Dermanyssus gallinae (assembly GCA_003439945.1). NCBI lineage: Eukaryota > Metazoa > Arthropoda > Arachnida > Mesostigmata > Dermanyssidae > Dermanyssus > Dermanyssus gallinae. Next base: position 204,014 of record QVRM01004332.1, on the reverse strand, counting down.
AGCAACAACAGCAACAATAACAACAACAATGCCGATGCGCAAGATCGTCATAAAGACTGTAATAAAAGTGATGGCAAGAATCCAGCACCGTTGCACGTTGAGGGAGGGTATCATCTTGCTTTTATCAAGCGGTCCGGAACACGGCGCGCACCGTATATATATATATATATATATATTCATAATGCGCATGTCGACAAGCGCATGTGTGCACAGAAATTACATGCCCAAGCAGTGTTCCTTCGTTCCTTTACCGCTCTTCTCTTGTTTCCGTCGCTGCATAGACGCAATGTCTATGCGTGACTGTGTGTGTATTGGTGGGTGGGTGTATGGAAGTATACGCGACCGTTGCTGCCGAAGAGTCCGGAATCGCTATCGAAACACTCATTTTCAAGCGTCTATTGTAGTTTTACTTGTTGTTGTTGTTGCGGCTGTTTCTGTTATTGCTGTTGTTGTTGCGGCTGCTTCCGTTGTTGTTGCAGCTGCTTCCGTTGTTGCTGTTGTTGTTGTTGCTGATGCTGCCATTGCCCTTAATCCAGTGCTGATGAAGGCAATAACGACACGTTGTCGACAATGTACCTACAGGAGCGTGTGACAACGGCGCCGGCGGATGAGGTGAAAAGAACATTCGTACGACATTAAGCATCGAGTCGGGGGGAGAAGTGGAGGAGTTGTGGTGGCGGTGGGGTTGGCGGTGGGGGTGGTGGTAATGGGGGTGGCGGTGATGGTAATGGTAGGTATACGGTATCGGCAAACGGCAGTCGAATGGCAGCCCGGTCACCGGTTCGGCGCCCGAACGAAACAACATGGTCAAGAAGCGCGCATCGAGAACGCGCGGGGGGGGGGGTGACGGGGGAACGGGGGTAGTCGTCGCCGTAGTGTGGGCAAGCGCAAGAGACGCAAGCCGCCACGAGACCAGCACGACGAGGAGGACGAAAGAATGATGAATTGTCGATCTGTGCAAATGACCAATACAGCGAACATGTCCACAACGATGACGATGAAGCAAAGATGCTTTGGCTCTATCTAATGCTGCTTCGGCAGCGGTGTCGTGCCGTCGTCGTTGTTGTTGTTATTGGCGTTGGGTTGAAGCGAAAAGAACTGTCTCAAATGACGGCGAATCGCTGTCCGATGCGACTCAGGTCTGTGTGAGATGTGACGACGCCCGCAAACCGACAACGACGACGACAACGAAGACGACGACGACGATCATAAAGGAGGATGGCGTGGTCACGATTGACCCGAAAAATGTGCCGCTCACAACACGATGTTTGGGCTTGCTTGCATCGGTTTGGTTTGGCCGCTTGACAACGCTGCAACAACAGCGACAGCAGCAACAACAACAACAACAACAGCAACGACAACAACAACAACGACAACAACAACAACAACAACAACAACAACAACAACAACAACAACAACAACAACAACAACAACAACAACAACAACAACAACAACAACAACAACAACAACAACAACAACAACGACGACAGCAACAACAACAACGACGACGACAACAACAACAACAACAACAACAACAACGACGACAGCAACAACAACAACCTCAGGCACAACAATAGCCTCAGCAACAACAACAACAACAACAACAACAGCAGCGGCGGCGACATCATCATCTGCCGCTGCTGCTGCTGTTGGCATAATCAACGACAACTACCGTAAGCAAACGGACGGACGGACGAACGAACGGGCGGGCGGGCGGGTGGACGGTGTGATGATGCACGAATCAAAATGAGCAAGCGCGGAGGAGGAGTAAGTTGACCACGATGTTCGACCACGCTGGACATCCATTGTCGTCGGCGGCCCAGGCAGCGGCAGCAGCAGCAGCGGGCACACGGGAATGAATCATCACATCAGAGAAGTACATACACATTGCGATGACCACCACTGCAAACCGCAGGACAATTGTCGCACAACAACAACAGCAGCCACAACAACAACTGCAACAGCAACCATAATAACAATAGCAATGTATTGAAAGAAAGCAGTGACAACAGGGACAAAAGCAAACAACAATACAGCAGCAACAGCAACAACAACAATAACAACAACACAGCAACAACAACAACAACAACAACAATACAGCAACAACAGCAACAACAAAAGGCAAACAACAACCTCAACATTGACAACAGGAACGGTAAGCAAGCAAATAACTTTGACAGTGACAACGAATGAGACTCGGACAGCCAGCAACGGCAGCGACATATGCAGAAAGATGGCGAGCAGTAATGCACGAATCACAATGCGAAATTTTGCGAAAATACATCTGCACGAAGAGAGAGAAAGGAATATATATATATATATATATATATATATATATATATTTATATATACATATAGCGAGGGGGAGTGGTTCTAGCCGATAGTCAGCCAGCAAACAGCAGTCTGGCAAACACTGACTGCAAGAAGTAAGGGCTGCCAAGACAGCTGCTGCTGGTGTTGCTGTTGTTGCTTATGCAGCGGCTCCACTCGAAACGGCGAACAAATGCTTGCTCAACCACCCAATTGCCTGAAAAACAGCATATACAACAACAACCATAACAACAGCAGCACCAAAAGAAGCACGAATTAAAACAAAAGCAATATTACTAACGAATACAGCGAAGCACGATGACAACAGCAACGGCATCGGCGTTGTTGTTGTTGTTGCAACAACATATACTACTTTGTCTGTTGTCGTGTTGCCTTGGCATTGTGTTATCGAGCTTAAGCGAGTTGCATGCGACATCTCCATATATTCCATTTTGCTGACCGCAGGTTTAGTATTCGTGCAAGAAAGAGAAAAATAGGGTAAAAAGAGATAATGAGGAAGAGCGAGTTTCCAGGTGCGTCGGAGTTGCCAATCAATGCTGATTGACAACTCATTTGATTTGCCCACACAAAAGTTTAAAGACGGCATCGACGCATCATGCAGGTAATGCAGGACAATGCACGATAAATAGAGAAGCTTTTTGATCTACAACAAGTGGGATGACACTTACAGAAAACTGGGGGGGGGGGGGGGGGGGCGGCTAATTCCAATATCCAACGTAAGTTCGCTTTACAAGACTTGCGCATGGTGTCTTTAGTCACCACCCCCTCACCTCTCTGCGTGAGAGAAATCCGCTCATTGCGCGGAGAGGAAGCGTAACTCTGAGGTTTAACTGAGTCTTCGTCGTTGAAGAAATAACTCGGTTCAAAACGTTGACGGCAGAGTCACGGTCGAAGATGAAGCGCTTTCAGCCAGACTGACTCCGTCGTGGGTATGAGCCTATATTATGCGTATATGATCGAGATTTATATATATATATATAAATATATATATCTAGCATATGTGGTATACGGATTGGGATATATATCCGGCGGTGCTAGTGAGCTCCGGCAGTCCGAGCTCCGGCGTGCGGTTGCTAATCAGATGCATGCAAATAACCAGATTAATCAGAGCTAAGATCAGATCGCTCGTCTTAGATGAAATGTCGATCTTCCGATCGCCGTGACCTCTACCTTCCGACTCGGTCAGACATCTCGAGACTGTCGAGTCATACGCCATCAGCCGACGATTTGGCGGCGCTGGCTAGACCAAAAAGGAAGACGACTTCAGGCGCGCCTCGTCTACGAGCCCACCCATGAGGATACTGAAAGGTACACTCGACTAAATAGAGAAGACCGAGTGGACAAATAGAATTATTTTGAGCCGCAAATAGAACTAGTCGGTACGATCAACATTCTAACGGCGAAGCAATCAAGCAATCGTATAACTAATTGTCGATACATATATATTATATATATATATATATATATACATACATACATATATATAATACTTTTTTGACTGAAACAGCCACACACATTACATACCACAAAGCCTGCTATGCGCTCTGCAAATATAAACGGGTGATCAGATAGACAACGCTTTTAAATAAAGTTGTGTCTCAGTTAAATGCAGTCGGAAGAGAACCAATAAGCATTACGATGTTGTATTGCATTCATGTTATGCTTACCCACGTCGTACGTTAC
>QVRM01004332.1:0-195000 GCA_003439945.1 Dermanyssus gallinae | reverse complement strand
TCAAGGTAGTCGACCAGCATTATTCTACGTTGGTCTTAAAAAACTGTAGCCATCACCTTTCCGGTCAATGCCGTTGTCCGCACCCTCTTCGGAGGTCCTTCATCAGGTGCACACCATTGGCAAGATGCTTCTTGGGTCTCGGGAGTGTAGTGATGGACCCAGCCTTTCATCGACGGTCATGAATCTGCGCCAAAAATCCGACGGATTGTTCGACATCTTGGCCAAATTTCGCTGTGAAGCGAAAACAGGCGCGTTTTTGTGGCCTTGGTTGAGCAAATGCGGCAGCCATTTTTCTCTGAGCTCTTTCATCTTCAAGTTTTCGTATAGGATAAAATGCACACTACCTAAACTAATTCCTAATGCCTCCGCTATCTCCTTAATGTTCATTCGCTTATCTGTGCCAACGATGTTTCGCACTTTCTCTATGTTTTCCTCATCAGTTGCCGTTTTTTGGCCTCCTGGACGTAGTTCATTCTCGGTGCTCCTGCGACCTCTTTTTAACACATTAATCCAGTTGGAAACAGTGGCAAAACATGGCGCAGAGTCACCGTACGTCTCGTCCAACCCAATTTTTACTTGGGTCGCATTCCAACCTTTGAAATAAAAATTCTTGATAACCACTCGAAACTCTTTTTTCTTCATTTTTAAAAATCACGCCGATACGTTGCACGGGAAAAGCTATCAAACGAAATCGCAACGGCCAATCACCATAATATTTTGAGTGCTAGCAGTCGAAAAGTTGCAGTTCCTAATAGCGGTGGAAGCGCGCCAAAATTCGAAATCTAAAAAGCTCATTCTAAGAACTTATGGAATTACCTGTATATATATTATATATATATATATATATATATATATATATATATACATATGCATACATTCATCAAACACACAAACATGCATATAAAACGATGGATGCCCATTGTACAGTCGTTTTTTCGCTATCTAAATGTGATGATCTATAGTCGGATGCAAACGACGTTTAACCTCGTTGACTTGACTGGTGGTATCTCGGAGATCTTGGAGATGATCACGGCCGACGACATGTCTTTGATCCGAGGCCGTGACGACGATGACGACGACAACGACGATTGCGGCGGCAGCGGAGGGGAAGAGAGCTTGAGCATACTCGCAAGAGCTCGCAAATACCTATCGCCCATCATCGCAGTCTCGCAGACACTCATCAAGTAGAACAAGGGTGATCTTCGACTGCTAACTATGCTAACTAACTAACTAACTACCTAACCAGCCAAACAACCAACCAACGAACAACGACGACGACGACGACCCCGATCCACCACGAAGAAAATCGACCCAGACCACGACGATCGAGTGCCTTGCCGACAACGAATGGCCTATTCGCAACGACGAGGTGACCGCTATGCTCTTGTCTTCCTGTTGATGTCGTTCGCGTGGAATGCTGCATTTCTGCTGCGCGGCGCTCCTTTCGCTTCCGTTCGCCTTCGTTGCCGCGCGCTTGTCCTCTGCGAGACATAGAGGCGGCGTCAGCGGCGTCGGTGGCGGCGGCGGCGTTAAGCACCGCAATAGATCGCGTCGTAAGCGATCATAAGGTTATCCGTAAGGGTCGATCGATAGGAGGATTGACGGATAGATAGATTCATAGATAGATCGATGAATTCGTGGGTGGATGGGAGCGTGGGTGTACGACTTCAACAACCTCAACGAATCCGAGCAGTCTTCCAAAACCATCAAGCATGCGCTGGCTGAGTGGCCGGCAAGCTGACTCTCTCGCTCTCATGTTAACGCACAGCCGCCATTAACTAAGTAGCTAACCGGCCATGGCATCACTGAAGTAATACCACAAATATTCCGGTCATGTAGGTTACAACTTTTTCAGTTGCTGACTCTCAGCTAATGTTTACCGTCCACGGAATTACTTTGCATTGCTTCCTAAGACGGACCCCACAAATACAAATGTAATGCAACAATGGCAGGAATCGAACATCTGTCCAACACTTATGTGCCATTTTCGGTCGCAAGGCGCACGCGAATGCACCCATCACACCACCGGGCTCGACCCAGGTCATGTAAGTTAGGGGGCCATCAGCGGGTTTAGGAGTCCCACACCGCCCAAACGAAAGTATATGAAATATACATTTTTGTTCCTGGCCCTGTAAAAATGAAAAAAAAAGCCATTCTTGGTGTGCGGCGGGCGGACGGAGAGCGTCAGGTTGCGGCGATGTTATTGGGCTGGTCTCTGAAATGCTGCTTCTCAACGTGGCCGCTCAACGTCGCCGAACGGTCATGGTTTGTGGTGATCGAGTTAACTAGTCGTGTCGCTCTGAGATTCGTGTTCCTGTCTCTTTCATCTCTTACAGACTCGAAGTCTCCCATCTCGACGGCCCATCCTTATTGCGACTTCGTCTATCTCTCTCTCTCTAACTATATGTATATATATATATATATATATATATATATATATATACATTCTTTGCTCTATTTCTCTCTGTCCTTCGAGGCATCCTTTCTCACTCTCAGAATGGTTTCTAGCTGAACTCTCACTTGCTTGCTTTCGCTCTTATGATTAGCTTTATCTTTGTTATCCAATTTGCTCTGGCCTTGTCTCATTCCTTTGCTGGATAGAGTCCGTTCTACAGTAGACATACATAGAACGAGTGTTACATACACGGCTCGATGTGTGGTTCGTAGTGGTTTGGTGTGGTTCTTCGAAGAAGGCGACCGATCGTCCGATCTCTGGAGAGTCGGAGAAGAAAGTCAGTAGCCAAAGAGAAAGAGGCAGATCGAGAGGTGGGAAGATGGCCTCGAGTGTATCCAGAGAAACATTGTGAGTTGAGCTCACAATGAAGGCACTGACGAGCGAGCTTGATGGCTCTGAGAAGGTATGTCGAGTACGTTTTGCGTATCGATCAATAATCATAATAGCAATAATAGCAATATTAACAATCATCATCATCATCATCGTTTGAACGTCCATCGTTTGTAGGCGCTGGGGCGGAACGAACACCGTGCGTTCATTTCATCGGGGGCGCGTGTGTGGCTGGCTGCAAGAACAGAGACAATGAGCTGCTGAGACTAAATGGTTCTCGTTAGTTGAACACTCGGTAGCAGGGGAGTGCGAAGTCATTCATGGCTCGTCTGCGCTGCGCATCCAGGCGAATGGCGTTGCGCCACCAGCTCGTAGGACTTGTTTAGAGGGGCGTTCCCAAAAACAAGTGGGTGGAGCTGGCTTCAGGACAACAGTTGCGCCTTCGACACCAGGCGTCGGCCGGCTCAACCGCGCTTTCGACGAGATAATCACGGACGCACACATGTAAACACAAACACGCTAGTAGAGGACAACGTGTTTGTATGTATTGGTTAAACACGCCGATTGCCGCCACAGCAGCTAATAGCCATTGTATCAAATAACGAAATCAACAACGAATTAACAACAACAACAACAACAACAAAACTATCAGGAAAAAACGGTTCATCAACGACAGGAACGTCTACAGCTGCAGCCGCAGCAGCAACGACCACATGAGCCCAGGATTGCATTATCAATAACAACAACAATCGCAGCATCGTACAGGAAAAGGGCGACCGAATCGCTGAACGCTAAACAAATCAAGAATCATTAAGCATAACAGTTTTATGCAAAGACAGTACGCTGCTAACAACAATATCATATGTTGTCATAGTGACCTTAAATTAAAAAAAAGAAAAAGAATATATATATATATATATATATATATATATATATATATATATATTACAGAACGTTATTGCGATTTCTGGATTGTGAATCTGCTTTATCCTTAGCCTTTGACAAGGCTTTAAGTCGACTACGGTGGTCAAGGTGACAAGCTCTAGTCTGTGTCGTGGTTTTCGACTTCTACTTACTGCACTTCGCCCGTTCTTTCGGTGGTTTTGTAGTCATTACGACATCACGGACTAGAGTCATCCGATGGACATCGCCTCTTAGACGGGTATCACCAGGCTGTCGACTTTCGCTTGCAAAAAATATTTTTGTTTTTAGCAACTTTAAGAACCTCGAAGTTTAGAAACTCACCGTTTACAAGGCGCCCAAACATCGATGGTGCTAAGTCCACTAATACTTGTATACGTAGAGTTGTCATGTGAATATGTCTTAACGGCGCAGATGCAAGACAATTAGATGAGTACCTCGTCTTTGCCATCATTTGCTCCAGCTTCAATTCTGCACTCAATGCATGCAATGTCATATTCAATCAAGACCGACATACGCTAGATGCCACTACGCCATTTTCGGTGGAATTAAGCAATAGACGTGGTAGAATACACACCGTATTCATTTTGTTGCAAAAAAACGAATTAAATCCGAGCGGATGATTGCGAATCAACTGCGTACGGTTCAGGGTTTCCTGGCGAATTTTCTCCAATACATTAGTAAAGTTTTCAGGCTGACCCTCAGCCAAGATTTAACGTCCACGGGATTGCTTTTTGCATTGCTTCATAGACCACCATAAATACGAATGTGCAACGGTGGGGCTCGAACCCGCGGAACTCCACAGAGGACACGGGATCGAGACACTGACCCCCGTGTTACACTCTTCGACATTCTTGGTCACAAACATCCAGGTTTTGTCCCGACTTTAGCGAAAGCCCACACCTTACACATCCGATCTATTGCCGAAGGACAGCTGGCTTGTGGTGCGTATAGTACAACTGATGAACATTCTAGCAATGAGGCTGGCCACAACTAGATCTTGCTTGAGTAAAATATTGCGTCACAGAAATATGCTATTGATGGAACGAAACGAAAAATTTTGCAAACAACAGGGTTGATGTGTGGAGTCCAAAGTAACGAACGAATAAAAAACAAATATCCTGACTTAATAAGTTGATCGTAAAGTTTCTCGCGCGATTTGCAAGATCTCACAATTTTATCTAAAATACTTAATTAAGATGTTTGTTGCCTACAAGGCCACATGAGACTGGCCACCGTTGAACTAATATAATGATTATACTATTTCTAGTTACACTCTTCAGCTATTTATGACATCGACAGGCGCTACATTTTAGCTTTGTAAGCTTGTTTGAGTCAGATGTTATGCTATCAAAGGTATGATTGAATTTAGATATTTTTCTAGAATTCTTGACATATATATATATATATACTATATATATATATATATATATATACATATATATATGCGCATACCTACAAGAACGGCAGAGACATCCATCCGCAGCAAGTATTTGCTGACTAAAAAGCGACGGTATAGCGTTCAGAGGACCGAGTATTAGACAGGGTTTCAACGAAAATTGCCAGCCTGCCATCGACGCTGAGTGTCAGCTTTAATATTAATATAATATAATATTAATATTAGTATTAATATTAATATTAATTAATATTAATATTAATATTAATATTATATTATATTATTATATTAATATTAATATAATTATTATTATTATTATTATTATTATTATTATTATTATTATTATTATTATTATTATTATTATTATTATCATTATTGCTGAAGCTTGGCGAACGTTTATTTGTACGTTGCTGAGATCATTGTGGTGAAAGATAAGGTCGAAGGTGGGGGTGCTATCTTCAACACCCGAAGACATCGAGGCAAGCTCAGCTCAGCTCAGTGGGTGTCCTGACAGCGGTCGGTCCTGATAGAGACGAACACACAGTGAAGCGAAGAGAGTGAAAACAAAAATGAGGGTGCTTCGATCCGCAGCCGAGGATTAGACGGGAGAGGCGGCGTCGGACACTTGGCTACCTGTATCTCGTAGCTATACGGTAGCAGCAGCAGAAGAAGAAACAGTAGCGATTTTCGGTAGCCAGAGGCCCTCCTGACCCCCTGGGAGGAGGAGGGGGGGCAAGCTCTGTTGTGTTTACTCGACGTTGAAGTCGCCCACCGCCCACAGACAGTAGCAAGCCCGAAGCCGCACCAGAAGCTATGACAAGAGCAATGCTAAGGAATGACGGCGCCAATCAAGTTGACACGACAGGTACGAAGCGAATGGCCAGCCATCGTGATTGCATCCCGTAATGCTAAGATAGATAGATCCCTTCTCTGCTTACTCAGTATCCAGTATGTGCGGCTCGATACCGTATTTTGGTCGTGATTACCGTCCGTCATAATAATCACAAATCTCATCATTAGTATGACCTTTGTCATCCTAAAGCCGCGGTGAGCTGGCATCATACCGGGCGACCTATATGTATGTCAAATGCGAACACAGCTGAACGGCTCGTCTAATTTGTGTCAGCTGTTGTTATTGTTGTTGTTGTTGTTGTTGTTGCTATCGGCAAAAAATTAAGCTTTTTTGCGTTGGCTGTTATTGTTGCGATTTTTCGTGTTATTGCTGTGATTGTCGTTGCTGATGGTGCTGCCCTATTAACGTACTCTTGTGGTCCATGCTGTTGGTGTTGTTGTTCATGTTATTACTTACGTCGTTACTGTTGTTGTTGTTGCTGCTGCCGTTGCTGTTGTTGTTGTTGCTGCTGCCGTTGCTGTTGTTGTTGCTTATGTTGTGACTGTTCATGCGGTTGATGTTATTGTTTCTTTTTCGTGGGCTGACCTTTACACCACCTTTAGCCAACATTTAACGTCCATCGGACTGCTTTCGCATTGCTTCGTAAGACAAACCCCATACGTACAAATGTGCAACGGTGGGGCTCCGTGCATCTATGTGTCTCCTCCGGTCGTGAGACGCACGCGAATGCACCACGCCACCGGACTCGACATAATTGTCGTTTCTAGTAAGGCTGTCGTAATTGTTGCGGCCTGTCGAGGTTTACAGTAATCGCTGTAATGGCGGCAACGCATCAGCGTTGCTATAAGCAGATCACAGTTATTTAGGCTGAAATGAAGGGTGTCATGCATACTATGTAGAAATTGAACAAGAGGATGCTGACAACTGCAGGTAAGTATTTACGATGCTACGCAACGAAAAAGCCAAAGCTATGTTTTTCAGTGATCGACCATTGATTATCATCGCGCGAACGCCTTGCAAAAAAATCGATCAATTCACACTACATTTCTCTATTATTTGCCAGCCTCGATTGTTTGTCGTACGCAACTGGCTGGCTGTTTGATGTAGTCGTTACGTCTAGCTCACAGCTGTGATGGTTGATATATGTACGAGTACTTATATAGACAGGGGCCGTTTTGGGGAAGTCTGAGACAATTGTTTTTTACCCTTTTTACGGCTCTGTCGGGTTATTCTTCTCATACATATATAGGAAATGTTCAATACATGAACCGCGTATATATATATATATATATATATATATATATATATACGCGCGTCACTGCAAAGGGCATGTCAAAAATAGTCTGAGATCTTTAAACTAACATAAAACAAGAATGTTTATGGTATGCAATTGATTTATTATTATTATGATTACAATTATAAGGTATGAACGTTTGAGCCAGGTTTATCATAATTGTTTTTATTTCAATACAGGTGTAATGTCAACCACCAATACTATATTCAATTTCTAATAAAATGCAATATTGATAATGTAGTGACTTTGTTGTTTTCTGCAAGTTTTGAGAGTTAGCAGATGTCCCCATTACGCGGTATTACCCGTTTGAGAAACTCCATTCTCAAAAACTCAATTGTCTCGCCGGCTGTGTGGCTTACGGCACAATTTAGTTGGAACCAGAGCTCACTAGTATCGATTCCATCCAAAGTCGACCAAAGGCAATTAAGGATCATTCTGCGATAACAGTCGGCCATTCACCATGGAGTGAAACAAATAGGGTCTCATGATTTTTTGAACTGTCACATATGGCACATGTAACGGATCTTCGTGAATCACGCGAGGGTTTTCCGTTGCCCAGATGCGGGAGTTTTGATTTATTAATTCTCTTATTCTGATAGATGCAATGGGCTCTGAATGGAAGTGTAGATGGAAAAAATATATTTTTCCTATAATCGAAACCAAGCTTACTCATCTCGGATGCCCGATTGGTAAAGTTTAGCCGCTCCTGGTAGTCTATAGGCCTGAGCTCTTGCCTCTGTTAGATCTTTCATGGGTGTGTCGCTGGACTCGATTTCAAAATATCAACCCAGGTTGAGGTGGCTTGAAAGATATTTAGTTCAGTTTATTTTTTCAAATACACGTTTAATACATCGTTGTACTTGCCCTTCCAGTTATCTACAATGTTATTACTTATAGGTACTCAGTTTAAACTGTATGGACAAAATTATAATAATAATAATAATAATAATAATAATAATAATAATAATAATAATAATAATAATAATAATAATAATAATAATAATAGATGGTTAATGTCTGGAGTTACGGTACGTACTGGGGATTCTCAAGGGTGGGCTGTTGCGATTCCTGTTGGAATTCTTCAAGATCGCCTAATTCAAATTTGTAAAATTATGATATTTTAAGTAGTTTATAAATAGCATAAAGATGACTTACACTTTCACTTGTCTTGTAGCCAAAATGCCCTTAAGGCATTACTCTGTGCAACCTGTATCTTATATGTAAGTGTTGAAAGCGTTGACCCGAACAGTGGCAAGCAATATGGTATATAACAGAGGAATAACGATTGATATATAATCAATATTACACCATGGGATACGCTAATATTGCTTAGTTTGCTTAATTGAGGCACAATCTGTTTAAGTTTTGGTAATTAAGGTATTTATGTGATTTTGTTACGTCAGTGAGGGGTCAAGGGCTACAACCAAGCTTTTATATTCAAATGCTTGTTGTATATTAGTATTATAAAATTTAATTGCTAATGGTAGGTTTACTGATATTTGTCATGAAGCAAACATCAAGTTTTTTTTTAAATATTTAATCACAGCCTGTGTTTTGAGTATCAATTTTAGATAAGCTCATATTGGCCGTTTGTATACTTAACATTGGTAGTCCGACTTTGTAAGGAAATTGGGCAAAGAAAAGTGATGTACTCGGCAAAAGCAATAGCCTTCAGTTCACTAGCCTTTAGAAAAGAGTTAAAAAATATTAGAAATGGTGCTGGTGAGAGGCTGGTCCCTCATGGTGTACCGAGGTGTGGGGAGCATGGAGATGACACATTGTCGCCGTTTCTGGTGATACGCACCCTGTCGCTTAAGTAAAAATTAAAAAATGCATTCCGGATTATGTCCACACGAACGACCACAACGTTTATATTTCTAGCCAAACGAGGTCTTCCTCGAGATGATACATCACGCACTGAGCCTGTCCTGGAAAACTTTTGCACAATTTTACCAAATGGTGTTTCCGCAAGGCGCATACGTAAATAGTAGCGAATCGGTGAGATTATTGTTGTTTAGCGGGATTGGCGGCGTATGTTTGTAACAGTGTATAACTCCTTGGCCGTTCGAGCTGAACGGAGCAGACCCCGGATAAATATATTTTTTTAAAAATAAAAACAGAATTACTAAAAATCTTTCATATCTATGGATTCTTATTACAAACATTACAAACAGAAAATTAAAATCAATAGAAAGTACATCCTTATGCAAATTATACGGACCACTTGAACGCACGCGATGTTTGCTACGTTTTCGTAGATGTAATTAAGTAGAACAACTAATTGAGTTGATTAGCTCGGACGGATGAATTGTTTCGAACCTTCACATATACGGGCGCCTGAAGAAAACGGAGTCGATACGTATGATAAAAACATAAAACTTCATGTGAAGATACGTTAATATCGTTCCTTTCCCATACTATCTCAGACGTTGTGTTGTGAGCTTCACAAAGGTGCGCCGACCTACGAACAAGCAAGCAAACGCTTGTCACAAATAATCCTAGTTGTCTTATCTCAACTGACAGCATTGCACATCAGTACTCCTTGAGCTCGTTGACAGTCTTCTTTCCTTTCTTTCTGCTTCGTAAAGGCGATGATTGGAGACTCGTCGTGCCAACAATGGTCTACTATGGCGCTGATGAGCAATTACTAGTCTAGCTGGATACTCAGTTAGAAATACGTGAATGCCTTAATAACTTAAAGCCAATAATAAAATCTAGATTGTAGCACTTGCCACCGGATTAGCTGTTGGTGCAACCCTAGCCCATCTCGTACAGGATTTGGCTTCCTTTTGCCGCTCTGCTTCACAGGCCGGTAATCCGTCAGACCGGCTTGAAATCTATCCAATCAGTAGAGACGATCAAACGGATGAATAGCTAGACGGATCAACTCAGTCAGATCATCCCGACGTCAACATGCTCACCCCGACCACCTCCACCATCCCCTCCACTGCCACCACCAACCGTCACGGAATAAACAACGCTCTATCTTTGACTGAATGGATTTGTAGTGGCTGGTGTCGGCTAAATGTTGCGGCAGTTTTCGAAAGACATTTAAGAGACTATTGCTGAGTCGATTTGTGGTTGTTGTTGTTACTGCTGCTGCTGCTTGTTGCTAATTGCTGCGGTTATTGTTGCTGTTGTTGTTGCTCTGGCAAGATGCAGAACCAGTCACTTTTCGGGAGACCACGGGGAAACCGCGCTTGGTCCCCAGCTGGGTGGCGACGTCGGTGACGTCTCAAAGCAGAAGTGCACTACGGGACGTCACTACGGCAATGACGAATGCAAGAAGAGAAAAAAAATAAGCAAAGCGAGTAGAAATGCAACTGCAACAACAACAACAACAACAACAACACAACATCAACAACAAAAATAACACCAACAAAGCAAAAACAACAACAGTAATAACAACGCATGCAATAGAAACAACAAACGACTACTATTAGCACGGGCGCCAACAAGAGGGCCAGAGCATTGCTACAGAAGGCCGTCGTCGTCGGTGCTGCAAGGTGGTCCCAATTACGACGGGTCGCTAACAAGTTGAAGATATGCGACGAGACATCATCTGAAAGGAAAGAAATAAATGATGATGAAGACACCGACAACGACGACGACGACGACGAAAATGAAGAACGAAACACGCGGCGAACCCGACGAAATTATCCACCCTGAGGCCAGATTTGGTCTGGCGGCCAGCCACGATCCACCACCAGCCGCGATCCATTCGCGTTCCGCTTCTGCTCGTGTTTCCGTTGCCGTTGTTGTTGAGCTTCTTTGGCTGGGCCGAACGTTCGAGGCGAACTAACTCAGCAGCAGCACAGCAACAGCAGATAGATGAACGACATCGTATCACATCAGCCTTTACCTGCCTGGACGTATTTGGTAAACTTCTTTGGACTGCTTTTGCGCGTGGAGAACGTAGAACGTGTGTATGTGTGAGAGGGGGAGGGGGGGGGAGAAGCAGAGAGTGTGTCCTTTTCGAGCTTTTGTTGTTGTATTCGGAAACGCGTCAGTTGTAGTGTGTAGCTGGTATCGAGTCTGTTTGTCTGTCTGTCTGTAAGTTGAACTGTAGCGTTGAATATAGCGTATATTCGTCTATATACGCTGCTTGCACTTGGTTTGCATTTGGATGTGTGTGTGTGTGTGTGAGTATGAAAATGTATGCCTCTTCATGTGGAACGTAAGTCGACTGACTGTACGTCGTATGTGCTTGTCTGTGTCACGTGTTATATGTTGTTGATCGTTGTTATATCTGTTCCTCTTACATGATGTATACTGGCAAGGGGTTTTATTCTTGTTGCTGCTGCCGCTGTTGTTGTTGTTGCTGCTGCTGCTGTTGTTGTTCTTGTTGTTGTCGTTGCTGTTGTTATTGTTGTTGCTGTTGTTGTTTTTATTGTTGCTGTTGTTGTTAAGGTTTGTTCTGGTGTTTGTTTTTCGCTATTGCTGTTCCTATTACTTCTGCTGGTACTAATGTTGTTCGTCTTCGTCTTCTTCTTCTTCTTCTTCTCATTGGAGTTTTGGACATAGGTGTTTTAGCGGCTGCTGCTGCTGAAGCAGCTGTTATTATTATGGCTGCGCGTCGGTCAATTCGTATTTGTAGCCCGTAACACAGAGACCTTGTTGTTATGATTGTTGTTATCATCATCATCATCATCATCAGCACCTCTTTTTGGTTCCCTTTGGTTTTCGCACGCTCTTCTGGTTGGTTGGTCATTGGTAGCGCGCCACACGAACGTAGCGCTAAAGTTCAGAACCCCCGGCTTCGGAACTAGTTAGCGTTTTCATCGAGTTGGGCCTGGCTGGAAGACCACCGGACCACCCATCTGCTCCGACTACTGCTCCTGCTGCTGCTCCTGATGATTCAGATTGTGCTCCGTTACCGGCCTGCTGCCGGCCGCCACTATGGCTGCAACCGTAACGGGAGTCTCGAACGCGGACGGATGCCGCGCTCGCTCGCTCGCTCGCTGACAGCTACAACGATGTGCATCTGTACAAATGAAGTTACGGGTGTGCTGCAGCGACATGCAGCATGGCGAAAGATGCTTTGCAATGATATATATATATATATGTATATGTATATGTATATATATATATATATATATATATATATACATATATATATATATACATATACACGTGCAAACAAATATAGTAAACGACGGATGGCAATGTCGGCGACAACAGATAAAATTACATCTGCAATGACAGCATTAGTAGTTGCTGCCAAGCTCGCCGCGCAC
The DNA here is from genome assembly GCA_003439945.1 of Dermanyssus gallinae. NCBI lineage: Eukaryota > Metazoa > Arthropoda > Arachnida > Mesostigmata > Dermanyssidae > Dermanyssus > Dermanyssus gallinae. The sequence continues at coordinate 182,514 of QVRM01004332.1, read as the reverse complement.
AACCGCCACACACAGAGACTAAAACACACACACGAATGCACAAATGCACTGAACAATTAGAGACAAAGCTAGAAAAAGAGAAAACTTTCAGAGGGCGATAGACGGAGAGAGAGAACGAGGGAGAGAGAGAGAGATGTGGGGAGTGGCGGGGGGGGGGGGGGGGGGGTGAGGAAGATGCTCTTCATAATCATTATTGTGATTGTCGTTCTGATTCGCGCCATCTTGAGACGCTATAATCGTCATCAACATCACAACATCATCATCATCATCATAACGATGGCGGGTGAAATCTCGTGCAGCCAACGGGAGGAGGTTGAGAAGGAGGAAAAATGAAACCGAAGCCCGAAACCTACGTCGGAACAGACGTCTCCAATCAACGAGATGCGTAACGAAGAGATTTCGATCACTGTTAAGAATTAAATCCCTATTTTGGTCATTATTGATTGTTGTTGTTGCTGTTATTGTTGTTGCTTGTTTCATGTTTTGTGCTATTAACCATGGTGCCATGATGTTGCTGTTATTTACACTAAGAAATGTTGTACCGTTTGGCGTTGTTTAGGTCCTACACCGCTCTGTTAGCCTCTCTATTCGTCGAAAAAAAAGCCTCTCCATTCGTTGCTTTTGTTGGCTTCGACTTCTGGCGCCATTGTCAGTTTTGTTCCACCTTGTGTACATGTAGAAGCGATCTACTTGATCTTCGTGAGAAGGCCAAGCTTAAATATTTGAATGCATAATGTTCACATTTTTTTCTCTTTTTCTGTACCCTAGATCACGGTTGACTATTGATATGAGATGATTTCAAATAGCAATCGATATTACAAAATCGTTCACTATTGGCAACGGCCAATCTTCATTTTGGTGGTCCCGCATTAACGGAGTGGTCTCAAGATTCAACACTCAAGAGCAGCAACTGACCTAACGTGCAGGCCAAATAAAGCCATTTCCATGCAATCGTTGTTTTTTTTTGTGGAGCTTAACGCTACAGTATTCAGAGATGCCGCAGGTGACGTCGGCGCTCAGAGATGGCAGCAGGTGACAGATATTATAATCATTGCAGATATGGACAAATACGACGACTCAGTGACTTGGTGTAGGAAAGAACATGAATGTACATTCGTACGCATACGGATACCTGAGGATGCCGCGCCGGAGCCTGTTTAACACGCAAGTAGTAAAAGTAATTAATTATAAAAATAACACACCGCAATGCGACGTCATTAGGAGTTTTTAAAGGCGTCAAAAATCGTTCGAAAGAACGTAACATTGTATAGTATGCTGAGAAAAGAGCACGCATTGTAGCCACGATCTCCAAGACCCGTTACAATGTGCTGAGACCTACTTGAAAATTTTACGCACCGACGGCTAGAGTAACATATATCGATTTCGTCATCCGTACCTACTGCGTGAAGTGCAACATAGAGCCCGAAACGGTAGGGTATGTAGAGATGCTGTCAAAAGAGCAGCACTGCTCCGAATATAGGATGAGCACGATTTTGCGTGCCGGCTGGCTGAGCCTTTTAGAGTACACCAGTTATCAGACAGGCGTTGGGAAGACAAACATGGTGTCACGAGAATAAAAATCAGACATTTCTACCTGCAGCTGCAGCCTCTTAGTTCGTATACACTAATATTGCTTTCTTTAGCACTGGTAAGGGTAACAATTACTTCTTCAAGTTTCGTCAAGGATATTCGAGATATGCGACAATCCACTTGTCCTAACTTGTGGGCTTTCCGGCCAGTCTGTTTGGCGGCGTGGCCTGGGCAGTTAGTGCGCACAGCTTCCCTGGCTTCTGGTGACATACTTCGGTAACATGCTTGATTATCCCAAGTTGTTGCAGGCATTTGTTGTCAAAAAAGTTTGCTTACCTAAACAGTGCAGCATTTCCGAACCAGGCCAGAAAGAGTTTCAGGCCAACAACTGAATCAGCATGGCGGAACAACTAGCGTGAAAGGTCCTCTCTAGCAAGGTCCAGACCTCAGGCCAAAACCGACCTATCCAGCACAGAATAGTAAAGTTCCACGTGTACGAACGCATAGACCGATATCAGGGAATTCCACCTCACCACTATTATGACACGTACTGCAACGACGTAATACACACAGGTAACGCTTACTCAATCCGGAGCTGAGAATTTGCGGTTGGGCAGTTAATTAACCGCCACACTTTCGCTGCTTGTGTTTCAACAGGAGTCTATATATATATATATATATATATATATATATATATATATATATACATATATTGTTTTAACGGTTTTGTCGGCAGATGTATGATCTACGCTAAGATGGCCAACGCTACTTTCTTTGTAAGGTAATGTGACTGCTGTTCCTCGCATTACTGCAGCAGTTCGTGCTATGGCTGGCCATGATGGCGTTGTGGTTTTTTCGCTATTACGTACGCTCCCTCACCCCCCCCCCCCTCCCCTCACCCAAAGACGGTCTATGAATGCGGTGAAGATGCGAGCTAGCCACAAGTCAGAGTACTTCAACAACAACGAAAACAACAACAGCATTATTACCACCATCACCAACAACACAGCAACAACAACAACAACAACAAGCAGTGAGATCGAGTCTCGTCGATCATCCAGCGTGACACGTCATCACTCATTTCAGAGCAATTAGTTCAGTTGTGGTCACTGGCGCCGTAGTGGCCACACGTTGTGGGTCCTACTTGTGGTGTGTCCATACGACGAACAGAATAGCCCAGTGTGCTGAGTTCGGAGATGATGACATCCCCGTAATTCGTAACTCGCTGATCGCTGAACGGTGCCAGCCAGCGGTGTGGTGACAATTACCAGTGCTACACACAATCATCAGGTTGCGGCAAGGACTCTTTCAACAAACAGCAGACGACAAAAAAAGAGAACGCTGGCTAAAACAAACAGACCAACAAGCCAACAAACAAGCCAACAACAAACAATCAGTTACCGACAAACACAACTTCGTCGTCGACACTTGTCGACAGAGATTCAACCGATTGGCTAGCCAACCCAGTAAGCGCCTCAAGCAAGCGGTTTGACCTGTGAGGTCGGAACCTGTGGCGTCTTCTCGTCAACGTACCGCCGCGGTCGTGACTGGCATTCTCTGGCTCATTCTTAAGCTTTGAAGCGTATAGCGTACGCTTGGCTTTGCCGTAGCACGAGGGAAGGAATGATATATATATATATACATAGTGTGTTCAATCGTTATCGCGACTTTTGTGTTTTTTCAAAAATTATTCATTTATTCATGAATATCTATTTTGTCCCCTTCAAAGTAATCCCCATGAGATATTATACACTTGTGCCAACGGTTTTTCCAATCTTCGAAGCACTTCAAAAAACCATTTTTTTTAACCTTGTTCAGCTCCTCCTTCGATGCCGTCTTTATCTCGTCAAGCGTAGCGTAACGTCGTCCTTTCATGGGCCTCTTCAGTTTAGGGAACAAGAAAAAGTCACAGGGGGCCAGATCTGGGGAATACGGTGGCTGCGGCATCATTGGTGTGTTGTTTTTGGCCAAAAACTCGCGCACAAGCAACGATGTGTGAGCAGGGGCGTTATTGTGGTGCAAAAGCCAATTTTTGTTCTTCCACAAATCCGGGCGTTTCTGGCGGATTGCTTCGCGCAAATTGCGCATAACTTGCAGGTAATATTCCTTATTGACCGTTCTACCCTGTGGCAAGAACTCATGATGCACCACGCCCCTGCAATCGAAGAAAACTGTCAGCAAAACTTTCACATTCGACCGAACTTGGCGCGCTTTTTTCGGTCTTGGTTCGTGCGGCAGCTTCCATTGAGATGATTGAGCTTTGGTTTCCACGTCATAACCATAAACCCACGATTCGTCACCAGTTATGACCCTCTGGAGCAAATTTGGGTCGTCGCGGACAGAGTTCAACATCTCATTAGCAATGTTCATGCGATGCTGTTTTTGGTCGCAATTGAGCAATTTTGGTACGAATTTCGCGGCGACCCGTCTCATGCCCAAATCATTGATAAAAATCGAATGGCACGAGCCAATCGATATGTTTAGGTCCTCAGCAACTTCTCTAACTGTGATTCGACGATTGGCCAATACCATTTTCTCCACTTCATTAATTTTTTCGTCTGTTGTTGAAGTGCTCGGGCGTCCGGCACGCTCTTCGTCGTTCACATCTTCTCGGCCTTCTGAGAACATTTTGTACCACCGATAAACGTTGCTTCGGTCCAAGGTAGCTTCTCCGTATGCCACAGTCAACATTCGGAATGCATCCGCGCACTTAATTTCGTTTTTCACACAAAATTTGATACAGGTTCTTTGATCCATTTTTTTGAATAGGTAAAAATCGAAGATGATCCAAAACACGTGCAAGCAAAGCAGCTGTCAACAATTAAGTGAACATTCAAAATGGCCGAGCTTGTCGGCATAAGTGAGAGACATGAGTACCAACATAACGCCCAAAAAAATCGAAATTCGAATATACGTAACCCGCGAAAATTCAATCAGTCGCGATACTTTTTGAACACACCTCGATGTGATAGTGCTGAACTAATTCTAATTGTTGGGGGTTTAGCCTTTCAAGAATCGGCAGGCAAAATGTTCTTTTTAGATTCTCAAACTATAGATGCTACATTTAAATTGAGAATGTTAAAAACGATATCCTCGTGACATAGTATTATAAACTGTACCATTGCATATCACGAAACAAATTATATGTTAAGTTGTATTCTGAAACTCTATATTGGGCATTGTATATACTGAATTCAGAATTTGTTGTGAATAAGCATGTATATAATTATCTACCCGTTGAAAGCAATAAAGGAGCAATTAAATTTTGCTACAAAAATGTACATATAGTACATTTACATATAGTACAAATTCGGTGATTTAGCGTAGCTCACTTACCTAAATTACACAACGAACTACCTTGCACTCCATTTGTCAGTCCTGCTTTGAGGTCAAAAAACAGCCATATTTGATTTTGTTACATGAACTAACAGCCATATTTGATATTGTTCTAGGTGAGGTTCTCTATACGCCACCGAAAATTCACATGGTAACACTTTCAGACACTCATGTCGTTGAAAATGATCGCCACAAAGACGAATTCGCTTGACTTAATTGAGGTCATGTGGTCAAGTGAGCAGGACGCCAAAAGATAACTGTGTTAAGGCTCCATCATGGCGAAGCATGATGGAGCAGATGATACAGCACTATCACACCTGCTTCCGACCAACCTAAGGATCGAGGGTGAAATGCCGCATACAAATTAATGTATTCGTGGATCGTACAATCTCTGCATACTTCTGATTACCATAGTATACAAGGACAAGTGCAATCCTACGAGTACTTTCGGCAACTCTGCTCTATTTTTGGTGCTATACATTTTTTGCCAAAGCAAAGATAGAGGCTACACCACCTAAACAGAGATAGCAGATAGCAGACTGCAATGTCAACGGCTGCTATTTCACAATGGACTACGCCCGGTAACAGCGCGTGTGTGCCTCAGCGGCTAAGCCTAGCGTACAACCCTGGACACGCAAGAAAATTAAAAAAATAATTACTAAATTATTAAAAATTAAACATAGCCTCGATTCACTGCTGGCGAATGACCGCTATATTTGCACACCTTGGCCGCGGCGTGGTGGCCAGCCCTCCGACCCAGACCGAATGGGATCGCTGGGGAAGTCTACACGACTTGTATTCTGCTTCCGTCATTTGTTGGGAAAGCCGAAAGCTCTCCCCTTCCTGTTGAATCCCGCTTGGCACCCGGCCGGCCAAAATGTTGCCACGGTAGTTGGGATGCGCGTTGTCCAATGAAGTTACAAGCTCATTAGAGTAAAGGCTACGAAGTTGCCAACTACGTAAATGCTCCGTCGAATCTGCATTATTGGACATGCCCGTTTCGTTAGCCCCGTACAGGCGACAGGTGGTAGACATGCCTTTACCCACACCACGCACGAATGTACATATGCATAAACGTCATCGGTTAAAGGGTGTTGGCTTTGATGCGGTGTAACTTGAAGACCTTTCACATATGCTAATTGTGCGTAGTATATCCGATTGTTCGTAGTCAAATCAGTTCTATGCGCACATATGAATAGCCACAGCAGTGGTAACAACACACGGAATATTGTTGTTTAAATGAGCATGCATGCCACCGCGGTTTTATTAGAAGGGAGTACTTAAACTGTTTTGGTAGAAAGCAAACAAACATTCGGAGGAAAAACTTTCTGTTGAAATAAATATAATTTATAAGGTTGGTCCACAAGCCCGTCTGGATTTTTCACCAATTTTAAAGACAACATGTCGTTGCAACAAAAAGCTTTCATTGAATGCTGTATTGCCTATTTTGTTCAACTACACTAGCACAGCGTTCAGGCAATCTCATGATTCCATCCCTCTAGAAGATGACGTCGTGGCTTTCCTAAGTAATGGTCTATAGACATTTTAACACCATCCAAATAATTCTTTGTCATTAAAGGAATTTTGAAGGAACTGAAACAGATGGTAATTCGACGGGGTAAAGTCAGGACTACACGCTGAATGTGGCAAAATATCCCATCCAAATTCCACTTACTTCTTGGTGGTAGGGCAAAAATGTGTGCGGTCTTGCGTAGAGGTTGTGGAAAGTAAATCCTTGTCTGTTTTGCCAATTCCAGCGCTTTTGGTCAATTGCGGCGCTTTGGTCAACTGAACTATAAATTATTAAATAATAAAATAAAATAAAACAAAGTTAATGACAGTTTTTCTTTATAGAATTATCGTTTCTTTTGGTTTGTAACAGCTTATGAAAATTCACCCCGTTTTTTTATATAAAATAGCATTAATGCCGAAATTCATATTTAACTCTGCTATTTATACTCGAGCGTTACAGTTGTCGTGAATTGATATTCGAACGAATTCCACGATATAATGCAATGCAGGTCTGCGCTTACCGCCATGTAAACAAACAACCATCTCCTAACAGTTTTCGTTTAGGAAATTCGATTGCTGTTGTCATACTAACAAGATATCTGTAAGGTTTGCAGTATCTGAACTTTGATAGTGCTGTTTACGTCCTTTTCTAAGACATCGTAAAGTGATGTCATTCCGCACGCAGAGTGGTCGGAAGTGTCAGCCTATTAAAACTAAGGCTCCCTATGTCCGCGATATTGTCGATGCTGATAATTCAATCGCGCACTTCAATCTATCGTTGCTGGACCGGGTTCCGGGATGAGTTCGCTTTGCTCCGACAACTTTCTTAAAGCTTCTCCGTTCACAACCCGGCACAGTTGTCCTTTCTCACACCTGGCTCCGCCAGGACACGCTGTGCTGACGGCAGCGCCAATAATGCATTCGGCAATCACCGGCTACGTTACAAGCCAACGCAAAGTTACACACCACGTACGCATTGTTCTTCGCTTTACTTTGCAGTTAGATTGAGGCTAACCCGACGGCGAACGCTCGCGACACCAAGATCTGGACGCATTTCGGTTCGTTAGCACCAAGTAGTATCTTCTTGTATGGAAACATGCCTAATTCCGTCGCCAATATATTAGCTACATACTGCGATGATGAGGCCGTTTTTGCAATATTTCTAACGCCTTTCCAGTCGTCGCTGAACACGAACATATGTTCTGGCCCACGGAGCTGAAATTGGTTGTCAGCGTGCAAAATGCGTCGCTTAAATGTTGGCTCGTTACAGAGGTGTTGCAACCAGCTTAGAGAAACATATTTGAGTTGTACCCTCCAGGCTTAACCATATCGCTGCACTGTGGGTTTAGTCATAATACGCCGCTTCCGATGTATGTTGTGCATGCTGAGTATGCTGTCCTGGGAGGCCTTGTTGCGTCACGTTGTTGCCTTAGCACACGTATAGCTCATACAGGCTGCTACGAAACCTGTCGAACACGGCAGCCTAGCGAGCTGAACACTACAGAGTCCAATCTGGAAAGAGAACAGTAATCGAACATGAACACAATTTTAACGAAATCTCTGCAAAGCAAAAGCCAAAGCAGCAAAATACTCTAAGTTCTAGGACAAAAAAAAACAAGTGAACGACTGATTAATTCTATAAAAGGCGTTGTGGAGCTAGTTTTGAGCTAGTGGACGCATGGTCATTTCTGGTTTGAACATTTTAAATAGTGACAGTTGCAAATTACCTCTGGCTATTACTATGGTCTTGTGGGTTGACTAATACAGATTAAAGACAAGTAAATAACAGGCCTGCCCGGAGCAGATACTTACATATAAGGCAGTACATTCAAGGAATATAACCGGCGCGGTGTGCTTAATCAGTCTCATCATCACTCCCCTTAGACCTTCCACCTTCTAAGGCACAACAAGAAACTGTGGGAGCAGACGAGTTGAGAACTGGGTTGAGCCAGTCTATCCTTCCCTGGTCGCCTTTGTCTTCTTGGAGTCCCTTTGCAGCTTGTGTACATGACCTTGGATTTGTAACCATATTTACTCAAAGGTTCCCCCCGAACGATTGGAAGTACAAATAGTGCACATTACAACCGGTGGCTTCTTGTCCTCGCCATTAGGCCTTTTGGCAACTTGCCGCAAATTCGAGTGACAATTTAGAGATATCTCTCATTGGCATCCTACAACATAGAGATTTACCTTATACAGAGGGCAGTACAACATACTCTTCGCCACATAATAAGGTGGCTTGGCTAGTCATCGCCTGCCACATTAGTTACTTTCGGTATCTGTCGCTAGAATCGCTAACATTACCCGGACAAGAACGACCGATATCAGTACGATTCCTGACGAATTATGCAACCGTTTCTCTAGAAAGACGTGATATTAGCACGCCTTTAGAGCGTTACTTTCTAGACTATCTTCCGTCCCCTACGGGCTTGGCACTTAACCTGAGGTACTTCTTTAATGCACCGAGGGCCGGACATATTAAGCTATTTAGGGCTTTCCTAACAGTCCTTGTGGCACCATGGCCGCCCTCAGCGGTATGGTTTATCATCTATTCTCAATGAGCATCGCTTAAAGAAAATTCGATTAACAACAGTGATCAAACCGGCGACATTCCGGCAGACGACAACCATAACTAGCGCACTAGTCCCCTAGACTACGCCGTTAGAGAGCGTCACCTTGTTGTAGCCAAACTTTATTTTGCAGGGATACGAATAGAGGAATATATTTTTAAAATTTATATATATAATATTTTTAAAAACTAGTTTGCGGCGTATTGTGTGTAGCTTCCCTTCGACTGGATATATTTATTAGAGAGAATGCGCCCAGTTACTAGTGGTAATACTGCGCCAAGTAACTAGTAGATTCGCTGTACACAACGAAGTACTGAGCGTGGCGTATGGGCTCTACTGCAAATTTGCACCTGCCGGAGCAAATCATATTCGCGGCATCGCTAACTTCAGCCGCTGCTACATTACGGTCAGCAAATCTGTCTGAGAGCTCCTGTCAAAGGCCCGAGTTTCATTGAGCCTCACGAAGAAGGAAACAACGAACAAAATGTGTCACCGGGCAGAAGCAAAGTTGCACCACCGGACGGCATCATAAATGCGTCACCGGACGACCGCAAAAATGCGTCACCGGGCGGCAGCAAAAATTCGTCACGAGCATCCAATAGCTTTTTACGTTCAAAGGTACGACTTTCGGCGCCGACTTGCGTTTTCAGTGCGTGGTCCTTTATATTCACTGCATGCAGGCTATATTGAAGTCAATACATGCATATAGCAATCTACGCTTTTGGAAGTGTAAGATGAAACGGTTTCATTTCTATTGCTCAAGGAACCCTTAGAGGGGAGACACCTCTAAGGCTATGAATGCATAAGTAAGGTTAAAGAGTTCAATGTGGGAAAGAGGGTAGTGTATTCAACGTGACGGCCAAGACTGCTGCTCTACTTGTCTATGCTCACTATGTATGGCTAGTGACTAGAGAGCGCTCTTGGCTCAACTTGCATAGATGTGATAGAATTATTGTTTGTGTGTGTAAATTTTAATTTGATGATTTAATTTGCGTGTGCGTGTTTCCAGTTCTAAAAGAGCAAGTGCAGTGTGACTGTGAGCCAACGGGAATGCCCTTATGGCGCGGTGACGTGCATAACGGACAGATGCGGCAGTCGGAACACGACAGGGAGTTACTGAGGCACTGCAGAGATATGATCAAATTCGGGTGGAGTGAGGAACTCTAGCTCGAAGCACTTCGCTGGCTTCAACATATTTGTGTGACAAAAAGTTTCACTGTGCCAAATTCTCACTATGTGTCAACCTACAGTTTTAACACCGTTGGCCAGAATTTTAAGAGACTGCACCTGGTCGACTGGAAAGATATGAATACAATAATTTATCCTATTACAGCAGATTTTGCTTTTAATGTCCGCAAATTGGATCTGTATTCGTTTAAAACCGTTCTGAAGATGCCAAAGCTTTACAATTCGGATGGAGTGAGGAACTCAAGCTCGAAGCACTTCGCTGGCTTCAACATATTTGTGTGACAAGAAGTTTCACTGTGCCAAATTCTCACTATGTGTCAACCTACAGTTTTAACACCGTTGGCCAGAATTTTATGAGACTGCACCTGGTCGACTGGAAAGATATGAATACAATAATTTATCCTATTACAGCAGATTTTGCTTTTAATGTCCGCATTGAATCTGTATTCGTTTAAACCGTTCTGAAGATGCCAAAGCTTTAAAAACAATCTAGGTGCAAACGTACGCTCTAGGCTGTGCCGCTATTAAGGTGTCCAATACGGGTAAAAAGGACAAGTTCGTGCTATGTAACTATAGCCCGGCAGGCAACATTATCGAGCATCTTGTCTGCAAGTTTGCGACCACGACTGGCATGATCTGTCGCGGTGGGAACAGAAGAGGCGACCGAGATGTATGGTCAGATATGCCGTGTCGTTAATGAAACTACGCTACGCAAAGTGTTCGGGTCAAGAAAGCTGGCTAAGCACGGCGAGTTCTGTGCATCGTCAATACGAGTTGGCTGAGTTTCATAGAAGAGGCTCCATAAAACTATACAGCAACTAATCGATGTTTAAATAAAGACTAAGGCAGATAAACTAGCCAATAAAGAAAAACAAATAAACTAAGAGAAGGAGAGAGCGAGAGATTAATTAAAATAACTTTAAATACGCAAAAACCTTTACGTATATTAATTATGTACGCATGTCGAATATGTCTTAATTCTATTATTTTATTTATCGTGTCATGTGTAATAGTGTGTGTTATATTTATTAAAAACTATATAATATAGCATTCTTCATGAAACACGCCCCATGCGAGGTGTCAATTTAACTTCTAGCCATTTTGGTTCTATGTCTCATTTCTATATTTCATGCTTTCAGTGTTGTCTGGCTGACATTAAGCTATTCTGTTAATAATCTTTAGAACTGAAAGTTATTTGTATAGTCAAGTTATTTGTATAGTCTCTGGAGAAAGATTTTTAATGTTCTGTATTTCGACGGAAGTCCAGATACGTCCCTTTGATCATACCAGGTGTTTTATCGTGTCATGTGTAATAGTGTATGTTATATTTATTAAAAACTATATAATATAGCATTCTTCATGAAACACGCCCCATGCGAGGTGTCAATTTAACTTCTAGCCATTTTGGTTCTGGCGACACGGATATCTGCAGTAGGGAATTGATTACTGCAGTAAAGAGATAAGAAAAAAATAGGATCGAGCACTGTTAATTTACGCCGTGTTATTTAAACCGCCATTGGTCAACTTCTGTTGTTGTTTCTCTACGCGCAAATCCGTCATCACACACTTATTTCACTTAGATTGAGTATTTCAGATAAGATTGTTACTTATACTGTTGTTACCTGCTTCCGGCATTTCACTTAAAGTGCAGTGATCTCCTTGTAAGGGCCAGGTATGCATGATACTTCGTACACGCTTGAGAGCCACGTCGACAGATACACTCTGGGTACTTCTCGTGAAGGTTCGTATTCGGAGATACCAGGTGATGATAACCATGGACTATGTTTCTGGTATACCTGTGGCTATTGTCACACGCAAAGCCGGGCGAGGTACTAAAAATATGCAGCCCTCCAAGCCCTTGCCGGACTTGTTCAGCTTTATTTCTTTATTCTGAGGCAAAGGTTTTAAATGTTACTGCACGCGTTGTTTGCAGCCTCAATCGAATTTCCTCCCCCCCTCAGTAGTTTGTAGTAATGCTAACAGCACTTCCCTGCTGGGGGCGGAAGGAGGACATGACTGGTTTTTAGTGGTATGGAGCCCGACACTACCGGCCCACACTTCCAGTTGAGTACAATCCTGCAGTGGTGACCGTGTGTGCGTTCCGTATTTCCCAGTTAGTCCTCTCAAAAAAAAAAAATAACGACTAGTTATGGCTAAAATGGAAAATATTGTTAGCTAACAAGCCAATTATTGAACCAATTAGTAACAATAGCGGCGACAGCACTGTCTCCAAACACGGAACCCTGACTCTTCGGAGATTTAATGTGAGCTCATGAGCTGTGCTATCAACTTGACTTCTGAGCCATCGAATTCCATTGACATGGCGCCTCGATTCTTTGTGCTACGATCCCATGTGTAATATAGCTGTCGATACTGCTGTGTTGACACAGTGTGCATATATACGGAACAATAAACTTGTTTCATGTCACGTCAAGCTTGATTGACGAAAAAAAAATAAAAAACGAATTACCTGTGCAGCCGGTGCTTAGCCAGACACTAGGTACAAGAGGCGGCAACTTATTTTCATTGACAAGCATACCGGAAAGAGTTGACAAATTCCAAGTATTGGCCGCCGCAACGTAAAACGTTTAATGCCTGCCCCCTTAAGACACGGAACACCTCTGTTAGTAAAATTATGCGCTTTATGGCAACCAGGTCGTGATAAGCAACCACTATAACAACTGTGACGAACACTATGTGAGTCGTGTTCTTCTTAGCGCAACACTCTATTGGCGCGGGTGTAATAGCGGCCGTGCAAGAAAGACGTGCAGAGAGAGAGAACATTCAAGAACATCCAAGAACATCCAACACGTCTATTAGAGCATTCAAGAACATCTAACACGTGCAATGAAAAATCCCCAAAGCTATCAACATGTGCAACGGAACATTCCCGAAGCTATCAACACGTGTAATAGAACATTCGGGAACCGCTAAAACGTGCATTGGCACATTCAAGACGGCCACCTACCGTCAGCCGGCCGAACCTACACGCCGAGTAATACAGATCGAGACTTTCATGTAACTTACAAAGTGTGTAAGTGTACAAAAGTATAAGAGTGAACACTACTGATTGCGCATGTTAAGTATGACGGATATACAACACATAACTATGTAATTGTTGTCATGAAATGTGTTAATGGAGTCAGTAAATGAGAGAACCCGGGAGCGGCGGCGGAAGCGCGCGTCTGCATGCATTTTCAAGTCGGCACGCGTATAACATGCCGGCACAGTGACAAATTTGAGAACCGCCAGAGAAGAGATCGAAGAGCACGAGAGCCTAACGGGTTTTCCGAGCGGCCGGCAGTTTCGCGTGCTCACGCCAAACTCCCGAGGTTACTGTGCTAACCGACGTTATCGTGTCGTTCTTTTTGTGAGCGAAACCTCAGTACGTCCCACCGTGTAGCCCTCATCCTGACAGTTGAGCACGGTACGTGACATCTCCGTACACCATAGCTGTGGCCAAAACCACCAAAGTTCAGTAAACCAACACCGTCGAGCGTGGACGTCCGCTCTCAACGACGGTCAGCACGAAACTAGCAGAGAAAGTCTGATGACACGCTATGCTCCTGTATTTGTCCCCTCTGCAATAGTTTGTTGAAGCAATTAGAGGTGGTTTACCAAAAGCTACTCAATGCTCGCAGCGCACCTGGTCTGACTCTTTGCACCTGGTTTGATCTCTTTCCTCTCAGAAGGGAGCGCAGGACCTAAATTGCTTCTTCTATTTCAAAGGGCAGATTCATAGAATCTTGTTCCAATGTGAGCCGACGCTCAATCATTGTAGCCAAGCGTACCACTTCGCAGTTATGATGAAAGGCTTCTCTTTTTCTCTTTCGAGCAGACGGATTTCCTCCAGCCTAGTGTATTCACGCGTGTGGTCATAGCATAGCTTTATGTAAGCTTTTCGACTGTTGAAGTGAAGCAAGTCTGCATCTGGCTAGCAACCGCGAAAGTGCGTTTACCCTCACTTGGCGTAAGAGCTCAAGCACTCCACGGTGGGTGAAATAGCAAGCCTAAGAAACCACTGTTGTGATCTCCTCTGCCCCAGTCTCTTCCACCTGACTGCATTTTTCATAGTTCTCGCAATTTACAGCAAGTGTCTACCTCACGGCCTACTTTAAGGCTATTAACCCCTAAAAGTGAAAGGTCTAGACTTTTAGAGGTCGCAATATGACAACTAGGTGTGGATCGTCTCGTAGTTTTTACCAAATATCAGGAATATTAACAACTGCTGACACTTAACAACCTCAACAACATCAAAGCTTAAAACGTCGCCATCGACAGGGTTGTGAAACATTAGGCCAATGTTGCTGCTTCCGTTATTTCTTGAATACGTGTAATCTTTGCGTGCATTTGCACACCTTAGACCAAATAAATTATTCAAGAACGTGTCTCTGATCGTTAGTAGCCCCGTCATCTATATAGGCATTCAAGTCGTCATTTACATAAGACAGGCCAGGTCATCTTATTGCAGAACTCGCCGTGTCAGCGACCTATGCCGAGTTAACATTTGAAGGAGGTATTAAACGACTATGTTCACCCTCATAGTCAAGAGGCTTACACAGAAATCTATTCTTTCTTGCATATTGCGCTGGTGGGATACGTTTACCTAGGCAGATTGGTAATCCACATACTGGTTTACCACGGCTTCTTGCAGGTAGAACTGCCACCAGATAAAACCCTAAGCCGCTCAGCTGCTGTAGCGCTGCAGTTAGCACTGGAGAGGCTGCCCTTGCCGTTCTCTCCAGCGGCGCTGTCACGGGTCGGCTTTGTGTACACAAGCCGACCTCCGCCTAAATTTCACTAAATTCCACTGTACACCCAAACGTTCCTTTATTTATACCAAGCTGGGTTCACAAGAGTCGCACGATACAAACCGTGTGCCCTGGACGGGCACGGCCTCTAGGCACACCCCGTAAAACATACTTGAACTCCCCTGGTTACAAATAACAAGTTGTTCTCTAGTTTTAAACGGGAGCGAATACTTTGCACACTCGAACATCACGGTAGCATACAAAAAGTCCACGCATAAATAGGAGACATGTACGATCATGGCGGCCTGGGTGAAAAAATACTTTTGCAGTTTGTTGTAGTGACGGCCCTCAGATTGTCTTCCAACTGCTACATGACATGTGGCGAAACCTTACGCCGTAACACCTCCAATACTGGACTGTACCAAGGTTTCCCTTAATAAGAGAGCCGAGTACTGGGTTTCCAGAACAGCCCAAAGAACTCCAAGTAGAAGCATCCCGGTGTTCTTCAGTCATGAAAAAATCATGCCCTCTAAACATGGCTGGCAACTTAACACGCTTTAGTGTATGATGGTTGAACATAAACCAACTGGGTATGAATGTCTAGATGATTGGCGGCCTCGCGTTTGATTGGCCATCGGACAACCAAATGACTACCAAAAATGCCAAAGTGTATGCCGTCGACGTGCATATTCTTCACATAGCTTGGTGTGTAACTAAAGTCTCTTTTAAAGACAGAAAAGATTTACCGAGCTCATTTTAAATGTGGAATTCAAGCAACTTGATCTTTGAGTAAATTACACGCAGCCTCTACACGTCAGAGTCATCTCCGCTAATTCGTCTTCATCCTCTACTGACTTCTCCGTGAGGCAATTGACGTTGGACGGGTCAGTGATCAGAACCGATTTGAAATTCGTTTTAAATACCACCCTTGCATCAACACACGATACTACCTACCCACGAGTCTATCTCGCTCGTAACAGCAACCTCGTGCTTAAGGCTCTTCTTCTTCTGGCATCTATACATATTTGACTCATTGTGAATGGGAATGTCGCAATGTGTGTACACTTTTCAGCCGACTCTTTCAGACGCACCGCCAAAAAAAGCTGCAGAACCACTAACTTCGACATACTTGCGTAATAACCTACGAGTGTATAAAGGCACGAACGGCGGTCTAAAAATATTACTGGCAGAAGACGAAGAACATGAATGGCTACCAGTTCAAACGAAAAGTCGAGCACTATCCCAACGAAACTTTAGTCACATCCTCGTGGACTTGTTGAATTTAATTATACGTCCAAAGAAATAAATCGACAAGCCCCCGTTCAGTTCACCTCGTGACGCGAATGCGCCTATAAAAGTTTATGGCTATATCATTCGTGTCGACACGACCCTATTGACATGCGTTAGGCAATAAATAACCTGCTTGCAATTATACCTCAGGCAAGGCATGACATGCATATCTATTCCGCTTAATCCGATAGCTTTCGAAAAGAAGGAAGGGCCCTTTTTCTAGCAAAAAAAATCCGCCAAAAAGCAGGTCCCTCGACATAGGAGCCCTTTTCAAATACAGTGGTATTTTCTCTAAATTCTCTACAAGCTTCGACGATTTGTGTACTGAACGGTTTTTTGTCCAGTACGAAATCTTTAACTATTGCGTAATAGTCGCGGCATAATTCCGCCAAGCCAGCGAGAGACGGTATGAATAAGAACGGGCTTGCAGAGTCTTTCAGTTCTCTGTGTTTCTGACCTGCTGACATAGTAAACCCCGTTCTTGATAATATTTATATATACTTGACAAATTCCGCCGTTTTTTACGAGCGGCATTTAATCATCATTTGCGCTTGTAGGTTGCCTTCTAAATGATCCTCTATCAGCAGTCAGAGTCCTCAGCGTAATGATTATCGCTTGTAAAACAAATTCTATTTACGTGTACCGCTTAGTATTTGCCGCTTTTTATAAAGGCATAACTGAAATCGGTGGTATGATAAACAGTGGGACCTAAAACACCGTTTAGTGATAGAACAAGCAGTTCATCCTGAGTTTATTTTTACTTTGTCTCACTCGACTCTACTTCAGTTACCGTTACTGCAGGGATGTATCTGACTCCCAAATGACGAGTCATTGCATTACGTCTCTCGCCGAAATGTAAAGAAGATAGAGCATAAGAAAGAAAGCGATGAGCTTTATATTACACTCAATTTGAGTAGAACAAAAATTTAATTACATCCATCAAAAGAGTTCAAAATGTCCAAAAAAATTACTAGGCTAAGTTCTCACGTACACCTGGGTGTATTTTCCTCTACCTTTGGCAGTAAACAATAACTTGCTCTTTTAAAAAATGTGGTGGTCTCCCGAGAAAGGTGCCCTTTTTCCCATTTTTTTTTTATCGGAAGGGATCGCACACAACATATCCCCTCTGTGCTCACAAGGTATATTGCCGATGTGATAATAAGGAACTCCATTTAGGCCGACTCAGGAATGTGGCCCCGACTGGAAATTTTTAATTTGGTTGGGACGCTGCCCTCTCGGACTCTAGCTCGGCGGCCTTTTCTTAAAATGTTCCTTATGTAAAGTCTTCATATTTATTTTCTATCTATATACTATATTTTAACCGCGGCCTTTCAGCTCCCTGTTAGGTGACCTTAGTACCGGGTCTTCCTTTGGCACTGTTTACTTTTCTCTAATTGTATAGCACTTTGCCTTGGCAGTTGCGTAATCGCATTTCTACCAACATTTACCGCCTCTGCTCTCGCAATTCTCTCCAGCGTTATGACCTCTGCCGATAACTTCCTTACAACAGGGAGTTAATCCGACTGTCCGGTAGGTGATCTTGTGTGTCATAAGTGCCGTACAATTATTCATATATCATTCTGTGGGCTGACAGTATTGTTGACGCTTGATTGTAGTGATGATATTTCGATCAACGAGCAGTTGAGTATGTGGTAACGTCCGATAGTGCACTCTCCACAATATTAACTTACGCCCTTGTCGATTGCACAATAATTTCTCTGCAAGCACATGAGGTGATGGTAACCATGCCATATTGGGTGGCATATATAAGGCTAAAATCACCTTTATTCAAGGGTTAGATATGTATGAATATACTATATAGCTTTTCAGAAAACATTAACATCTAAATTAAATTCTGACATACATTAGGTACTTCTGCCTCTCTTCATGAGTGTTTTTTTTTATCTTCACCGAGTGCTTAGACTCAAGTGATCTCACATTTACTCCACTTCGTTGTCCATTATCAACATATTCTAACGTATAGTAAAGTTTTCGGGCTGACCCTCAGCCAAGACTTTTTGCACAGGGTTTTCTCGTTACCGACTTTGACGATAAATGTTCGTCCGGTGAGGTATGCTGACACCCTTTGATAAGTTGTGAAATCAATCTAAATACTTCTAATTTTTGTAATATTAGTTTATGATTGGAAAATCAAAACATATATACAATGAAATGTGGTACGTTTATGTTTATGCAGGTCTAACTGTGGATCACAGATTTAAGTTGTGTTTCTGTGGAACGGCTTCTAGCAAACCCATGCTGGGTTATATCAATCAATTGGTTACACACTAAACAGTTTTCAATAGGATAAATGATCAACTTCCACATTTAAATACATGCGATGGATAGTTAAGCCACCGAATACTAAGAATATTTTTAAGATACAGGCGTTAAAATTTACCTCCGAATTAACGAATAGATCTGCTCATGACACGAAATGTACTATAATGCTTCAGCGATAAAAATGCAAGCGTAATTATAAAAACAGTGGTGGTACACAATCTGGTGTAAACACTTCTTTTGAGTGATTTATTTAATTATGTCCTCGCTTGAAATAAAAATATGTCTGAGTTGTTTGGTTATGACGTCTTTCTATATTATAGATATGTTTCTCTGCGATGATAATTTCTATCCATAAATGCAAAACGCAGGCCCATTGCAGATGTCATGTTGTTTTCTCTACATTCACTACATGATTCGAAGATGAGCGTACTGAACGGTTTCTTGTCCAGTGCAATAGTAAATCTTGGACTAATGTGGTTTCTGAAGTAAATATTGTACTAATTGCAGCATAAATCCAATGCGGACGTTCTTTAGCAAGCCGGTGCGTTCTTTAGCAAGCCTAGCGCGCGCCTTACGCAGTAAAATCTAATTGTATCTATTTTTTTAAGACCTGACATTGTAAAATAAGGGACAATTATTTGAAGACAATATCCTACTACAAGTACAACCTGTGTTCTAAGCAAGTTTAGCTGGTTTGAGTTCTATGTCGGTAACGTCTCCCACGAGAATTATGTCCGCGTGGCCTTGCATTTTTATACAGGGTGTTCCTATTTGTGTGTCCAAAACGCTATAGTATGGTCAAACTCGGTGAGAAAATCATTTTTGCCAATGGGTGGAAGCCGGACAAACGTTTTGTTTAGGAGTGAGGATGAAATTTATAAAATCAGTTATTCTGTCTTTTTTCTCCTACATAGTTGTGCAAAATCTACGTTTGCGGGAGAACCAGTCAGCGCACAAAGGAACCGATCATTCCGACGTGTTTGGCGGAAAATTCTGCACAATAAAGTATACATTACTAGCTTGCGTAGCAAAAAACGAATAGCCAGATTAAGGAAAGTCATAAAAAGTCAAAATGTTACGTTAACGCTTTTTTGTGCAACATCGTAATTTTTTCCATTACGACCAAAAATGCACGTCCAAAAGACTACTCTCAGGCAATAGCAGATTTAATGCCCACTACATTCGTACTAAAGTGATGGTGCTGCGTTACGTAGTTGCCAAGTGACTAAGCTTTTTCGACAGTCATAGTTGTTATGTTTCACGTTGAAGTTTTCACGTCCAGAACCGTAGCATTTTGCCAAGACGTTTCCGCCCCCTCTTTCCATTAGAAAAAATTATTCTCTTGCTGAGTTCTACCAAACCTCAAAATATGTACCTAACTTTCTCATACACCCTATGCAAGTATGCATGCCTTCGCTTTCGATATGACTGTCGAAAAAGCTTAGTTACTTGGCAACTACGTAACGCAGCACCATCACTTTGGTACGAATGTAGTGGGCATTAAATCTGCTATTGCCTGAGAGTAGTCTTTTGGACGTGCATTTTTGGTCGTAATGGAAAAAAATTACGATGTTGCACAAAAAAGCGTTAACGTAACATTTTGACTTTTTATGACTTTCCTTAATCTGGCTATTCGCTTTTGCTACGCAAGCTAGTAATGTATACTTTATTGTGCAGAATTTTCCGCCAAACACGCCGGTATGATCGGCTCCTTTGTGCGCTGACTGGTTCTCCCGCAAACGTAGATTTTGCACAACTATGTAGGAGAAAAAAGACAGAATAACTGCTTTTATAAATTTCATCCTCACTCCTAAACAAAACGTTTTCCCGGCTTCCACCCATTGGCAAAAATGATTTTCTCACCGAGTTGACCATACCCTAGCGTTTTGGACACACAAATAGGAACACCCTGTATATGTCTGCTTAATGACAGGCGGGGCGTCACTGGTACTCCTAGATAGCCTAAGTGATTGAAGAGTTTATTATTTACTCATTTAATCATGACCCATCTATTGTCTACGGCATGCGCTCCGCCTCGACTAAATCCTAGTACTTTTGTTTTGGCGATCGTGATTCTCACTCTCTAAAATGTGCAAAGACGGCATCTGTCATCTCTTTTTGGCCTCGACGGCGCTTAACGAAGCTTTTTTGTACATTGGCTACAAACGTTGTTTGCTCAATTCTCTCGGTATTGCACCACTTTCTTTCGATTTAATTACTTTAGCAACCGTTTTGTTTCTGTAGATGCTCGGTAAGCATAGGTATTCTCCCCCGAAAGAATTTGAAGTCACCACCGTACACATCACACAGTGACACAGAGCCCATTTGGACGAATACTTCACTGTCCAGAAAGTGGCAGAGGCAGTGCGCCAACTCCTGAGAACAAAGCACTCGGACCAGATGGCATTCGAAATTAGCATTTTCAACAGGCTATAACAATGGCCGCACACTGGACCGCGCTCTTCATAGGTGCGTTAACAACGTCATGGCACTTATTCCTAAAGGCAAGGGACCACGGACCGAACCCCCTTCTTATCCACCATTAACACTAACTGCATGTACAATCCTCTTGCGTAATCCTGGCGTAAGGAGAACAGTTTATATAAAGCGTATTTATGGAAGTTTGGGCCGCGGTTGATTCAGGAGAACTGCTCAAGCTCGCCGAAATCGCGGTCCTAGTACGAATGTTAACGGTCATGAAGGACCTGGACGGCGGCACAACGGAGCACCCAACCATAGGGCAAACAATAGGCTTTGCTCAGGGCGATAAATTTAGCCCTTTGTTTTTTCTCCTGTTAGCTGAGTTATTACCAGCACGTATTCGGAGCAGACACCCAGCTGAGAAAATAATCATGTATGCAGCGATCTAATGCTTAACAGGAGCAGTAGATACCAACGTGACTCTATCACTTCTTTCTAGGAAGGCGGTTGCAGAATTCTCCAGGGATAGGTATTGTCGTATCGTATCAGAAAGCGCAGTTGTGTACTCTTTTCGTGTACGACAATAATTACTCCCAGCTGCCAGCTCCAACCCGCAAAACAAAGCTGAACTTCTGCATACACTCGCTCTTCCCGTTGTAGTGAATCGACCGGGGTGACAGCGACAACTTCCGCTTCCTTTTCTACAAATACGTTAAGGCAATAATAGCATTTAGTTAATAATTATTTAGACTACTTCAACGGTTACTGCTCATTACAATATTGTGACGGATGCTATATCTCTACTACCACTGCTTACGCAATGACCTAAATGGCGGATTACAGTACAAAGTGATCGCTGACTTACATGCTACTTACTAGCCAGCAAACGCTACAACTCGGACAGCGCAGCGACCGATAGATAGATCAATCAACTATTCAAACGTGCCCTTGGGTGGACCCTTAAGACTGTGCACGCACATATCGCCGGTGCAGTATCGTGTTTCCGTGGTGCACGATGGTCAAACTTTCTGTTTGTAACGCGTAAAGCTGCTCTCTAGAACTGCCACAAACACCGCCTAGCAAAAACGTATAGGAAAGGATCAATTAAGCGGGAGAAATCGAAAATAAAGATCTGAAAACAGCAAAATGTGTTGTACACTGGCATGTGACTCGCCATGCGACTTAGCAAAGTGTAGTTTCAACCATTAAAGCCGTGTGTGTGTCACTTTCAATGTCCAGAAGATTTTCCATCATTTGCCATGTTACCGTACTTTATTTATGTTAATGCGACTCCGAGAAGTAAAATGAATGCATGCATGCCCTATGCATGCCAGAAACAGCCTATGAAAGCTGAAAGAAGCGTAAAAAAATCTGCCATTAACCAGTGGGCGCACGAACAGTTCCACAATAATGTATTCTTTTTAAATTTTCTTGCAAGTAGTTTGCGAGTAAAAAATTTCGTACTTTCTTTCTTTTCAACAGCGTTGTTTTGTTCTAGTCGTAGAAGCGGGATCTTAATTGCATTTAAAGGACGACGTATAAACACGTTAACAAAACTACCTAGCTTCTCGATAATGGAGGGGCGTAAACAATTGTACGTTGAGAGCTAGTTGTAGCTGCTCCGGCTCTCATTTACACTCGCTTTGTAGCATCGCTCTGTTTAGCCCTGCCTAACTGAGCCTGCCTAATTCAGCTGTAACTATTACAGCGTTGCTTGCTGAGTGACCTTTAGATGTATAGTAACGTGTAGGCGTTTCGTAAAAACAATATGTAGTCGACGGCACCTCCGTACGTTGTCCGGTTTCCTTGAGTCACATTCCCAAAAAAAGAGGGACCTTTTCACTTAGTCATTGCAACATACGAACGACCCTTTAAGTAACACTTATCGATTTGTGTGTTAATTTATTTATGCGAATGACAGGCTCTATTTATGCGAACTGCAAGTAATTATCTTGTGCCTGATATTTTATTAAAAAACACAGCATTTTTTTACGGGAATCGCAGTGAGATACAGCCGGTGCGGACGCGTGCAGAGGAAATGAGTAGCAGTCGGCAGTCTTTGTATTTGATTTCCACCGCGTTTCGATAGCCGCTTAGAAAGTGTATCTATCAAACAAGATCAAAATAATTAACAATACGCTCGGCACCAATTATGTATAGTGTCTGCTGTTCTCGTGTATATGCGCATTTCGTTACTTCCTCTAAGGTGTTTTGCTCGTCAGAACGTTATGGCCTTTATCTTTATTAGGTTATTCTCGAGGTTGTTGCGGTCTACACGTCACTGTTGGTCATTAGACCGACGGGGCTCAATATAACGCCCGCACAGGTACAATCCTTACTAAGTATAAGATTCTCGACATATTCAAGTTGTACGCATTTCTTGTAGTGAAACTGTTATTCACTAAGACCAGTGAGTTCGATAAACCCGATCATAACTGTTCAACTAGATTTAAACAATTAGGCAATCGATCAACAATGAAATTTAAGAGAGAAACTAGTTGCAAGATGTATAAACATACTTAACTCAATGCCACCTGATATTAAAAACTACTTGAAAACCCAATTGCAATAAACAAAATACATTCACTTACCAAATTAAAACTCCACTTTAGTTTGATGAACACAGAAGCGGCTCTAAATATACTTAATTAAGAATGAAACAACTCTAGATATACTTAATTAAGCATGAAAGGATCGTTGTTGACTGTTCTGCCGCCCACGGGCGATCCGAGCTCATTTGCACAATGCTATCAGCAGTCACATTATTAGTTGTATCATATGCTCAACGTACGCATTAGACTAATCGAAATATCTAGTATTAGACTAATAGAAATATCTATCATTAGACTAATAGAAATATCTATTATATTTCTCAGTAGTACATACACACTGCCCCCCACCCCCAGGATGACAAGAGGATGTATGTGTTCAGCGTCCATCCCACAGGCCTTAAGGCCCATTGCGAGCGTCGAAACATGTTTTGTACTGAATATATGTTAAAAAAATATGTATGTTCTATTAAATAAAAATCTGCTGCGCGAGTATGGAACCAGATCACCTGGCATATATGAATGTCTCTAGGGAAGAATACCGCTTTGGGATATCACCCAGGGGATCACTTATTAAAGGAAGAGAAACTCCCGCTGCTCCCGCCTAACCGAGATGCCACTCACTGTGGCCAATGTAGGATCGGCTGGTATACAGAGTCCTGTCACAGTCGATCATGGAACTGCAGCAGCACTGGCATCAAGCATCTCCCAGCTCCCTACCGTTTCCTTGGCACGAAGCGGCGGCAGATCCATCTTGCAAGAGGATGTCTTGACAATAAAGCCCTCCGACTCCGACGGATGAGCCAAACGGTGCGGGTGGAGAGATCGCGGACGATAGGGAAGGGGAAAAGAGGAACAGCAGACGACAACGCGAGAGTAAATGAAAGTAACAACAAAACCTACGCCCAAAGCCCGAAGGCAACGTCAATCCAGATAAAACCGTGCCCGGCGCCAAGCCCAGAGATTTAAGGCAGTGCACAATCAGATCCGGTGGACAATTCCTTGTCCACCGGACGGATGTTGGGCTCGCTGAGCAGTAAGAGCTCGGCGGTGCCTAGCCGGTTGCTGGTCTCCCGGAACATAGCGTGGGCTCCATAGCTGAGGAAGTGCTTGACGAGCAGCAACATGGCTGTACTAAAGGCAAATCCACAGCAATACAACTAGTTGCCTTGGCAGAAAGAAAGCACTTGCTTGCATTTACTTTGATGTTTCTAACGACTTTGACAGGGTGCATCACTTTGAACTTTTAGAAAAAGTCATTGACTTCATTATGGGCAGGCGCACTGTTCCATTGATATCAAGTTATTTAAAGAATCGGACGTTCTGTGTGCGGATCAACAACAATTTCAGTCAGTGCCTCAAGGACCATGTCTAGGCCTTATTATATTGAATAAATATTTTATAGTCATTTCAGACCCTAAAAACGTTAATCCAAAAACCATTAACCATGAACTCACGCTACACAGACAATCTTAAACTGTACGGGCCATCTGGCACAGATAACGAGAACGGAAATGATTCAGAAAACAGGTAATTCTATCTCTGATTGGTACGCCAACAAATTCTATTTTGCAATGGTATGGTCCCTAAATGTGCCGTTGTGTGTCTCATCATTTTTTATTTATTGCACTATATATATATATATATATATATATATATATATATATACATATATACAGGTAGTTCCATAAGTTCTTAGAATGAGCTTTTTAGAATTCGAATTTTGGCGCGCTTCCACCGCTAATAGGAACTGCAACTTTTCGACTGCTAGCACTCAAAATATTATGGTGATTGGCCGTTGCGATTTCGTTTGATAGCTTTTCCCGTGCAACGTAATTAATTTAAAACATGATTTGGAAAATTCTTGGTTTTCATTCTAAGAACTTATGGAACTACCTATATATATATATATATATATATATATATATTTAAAATGCCTTCGTGTCGCATGGCGAGAATGTTAAGAGCCATGAACTTGTGGCATACTGTTTTAAAATGTACCATTGCATAAATTACAAAGTAAATTATATGTTGAATTGTCGTCTATGCCTCTTATATTCTGCGTTGAATATATTAAACTGAAAACTTTTGTGAATAACATGTATATACTTATCTACTCGTTGAAGGCAATAAAAGAGCGCCTAAATTAAATTTTAAAAAATGACTACGCTTTGAATGAAGAGAACTATCTCATTCTGGATGCCATGGGACATCCGTAACGATGAATTCAAAGCGAATATCGGACCGTCGTTGGCCCTATCCCGTCTAAGGAGTTAAAAACGTACGTACTTCGAGCAGATGAACGCAACCGATAATACCATTTCAGGGAATGTTCCTAACGTACATCTGTGTGGGACGAGTTCACTATGCGAGCCAGTGAAAGCATCTTGGCCTAAATGACTAAATATGTTGTTATCAACGCCATACTGAAAGCAAAGTCGCGTAAAGCACCAGGTCCGATCAAGTGCGAAATTAACACCTGCACCAAGTTATGCTACTGGTCTCTGCCATGCACACCCTATTCAGCAAGATACAAGCATGGGCATCTTTGGCCTCATCATGAAGAGAATTTATTTTGAATGTCATTTCAAAATTAAAAAGCAGCGTACTCTTTCCGTCATCTTGGCGTGACATTGCAAGGAAGAGTCTGGTATACAATCTCTTAGTTAATATATTGACCAAATGACTGGAGGCGTTTCTCTACGCCGTGAATGGCTGATGGAAAGAGCAGCATTTAGAGGCAGCATTCTGACTTACTATTCATATCACTAAACGGCACAAGTTTGCCAAGGTGTTGCTCTATACCGACGATTAGGTTCTGCTCTTCAAACGCCGCTCACACTTAGTAGGCGTTCGGAACTCTGCAAAAGTATGAAAAATGCCAAATAGCCTGGGTATAGTTGTGAACTAAATAAAGGCCAATTAAACTCAGGGGAGGTGATGGCTGGCTAGCGATGACGGCTTCATCTCCAGGGAAACCCGTCTAGTATGTTAAACACTTCGCCTTCCTCGGTGTCGAACGTTACAACTACTGGGTTGAGTTTTACGCGACAGGTCAAACAAAGAATCCACAGCAAGCAGCTTTATAGCTATTTGATATAAAGATAGGCCCTACAGGGTATGGAATATAAGTGATATGGCCGTAACTCAGCCCAGCAAACCCTACTGATCTCAATAGATTCAAATCTGCATTCCTTAAACGCACCCTGGGCATGCACAGCACAAGCCGCAACTGACTTGTTTATTAGGCGGCTGGAACATCTCTCTCCACAGAGATGTTGCAGCGGAGTTACAACTGCCTCACAGTGATTGCGTTTAAGCAGCACATTCAGAAATGCGAGGCGAAAATAGTGGAGGTCGATCCAGCCTTTTTGATGATGCCTGCGCTCACCTCGGACGCGTGTAAGGATTCCAATATGGAAGAGTGTCATCTTACGCTTCGATTCGCTGTGCATGGGTTTCACCATAAAATTTGGGCACGACCCGGCTATGATAATGCTGGCAAAATCACGTACTTGACAACGTTGCTGTTAGCAGTGCACAACATGCCATCAGTACATACTTGAATGCTCAAATCCAGTTTCTGTAAGCTGGATATTATAACAAAATATAATACCTGCTATTTGGTTAATAGACTACCTATGTATATGATTAGATTCAATGCAATAGTTAAACAATTTAAGATTCTGTCCAAAATAGATGTACTATTATGTATACAACTCAATACCACAATATAGGTCCGTACTCGATCCATCGCCTAGGGTAGAGGGAAAGGCCGCGGGGGACGAGATATTACAGTCCAGCAGTCGACGAGAATAAAGACAATCTGCAGAGGCGGATCTGACGTGGGCGAGTCACAATGGCTGCCGAGAGTGTTCTCCAGGGGATTGCGCAAGCCTATCTTCATTTGCCAAGTGTAAGTGTCGGCAACAAACCCGACCTCACCAGCATCCTCTATCTCAAGATATGATAGGACGGACTAGACACCAATGAAAGAGATTGCCACCAGTAAAAATAAACTATGTATTCCGAGTGTGCAGCTAAAACGCGCAATTGCGCGGGCACAACATTACATAGGCCCGTTTTTCCTATTAGCCGTTGAGACGGTACGGTGGTTCCTAGATCCCTCACCCTTCACGATTGTGTGAGCGACTAGTTTGCCATTTAAGTAACCTGACCTCAGCGGCCCTTTCGCGATAACAATTACCAATTTACCTTAAGCAAGAAAAAGCCGCAGCCATATCTTGGGACAACGTGGACCTTAAACCAGCAAGGTTCTGCAATTTAACAGTGTCCGCACAAACTCGTTTTCTATTACGAGAACACCCGTTCGCATACATTAGTGGCCGAGGGTCAGTCCGAAACAAGATCCGCCGTAAGTTTTTGGATATCTTATAGCATATTATATCGCACCCAACCTAAAAAAACGTACCCTGCTTCTTTAAATAATCTGTTCTTCTAGTTTTTTACCTATTTAAAATAAAAACTTTAAAAGCTTGAATGGTGTCAAAAACATTCGTGACCACCTGTTGCATGAAATACGAGAGATTCAATGAGAAAGATGGAATTTTTTTACACAGAAACGTCGAACCTTTGGCGTCGGATATACAGGGTCTATCATAACCGTATGTCTTTTTGAAGGTTAGGTAGAACTCGGTAAGAAAATATTTTTTTCTAATGAAAGGAGGGGGCTGAAACATCTTGTTTAGGATACAAATTTAAAAGTAGTTATTCTGCCTTTTTCTTCTACATAATTGTGCACAATCTACGTTTGCGGAAGAACCATAATTCCATAATCTTTTCTAGAACCATTCTGCATAACCGACACAAGCTGGCGAAAGGCTAATAGCCAGATTTAGGAAAGCCATAAAAAGTCGATATTTTGTGATATTTTACGTTGAAGCTTTTGCGCAAAGAACCGTACAATTTACCGTTACGAAATTTACGCTCAATCGCAAACTCTCAGACAATAGAAAATTAAATGCTTATTATTTTTGAACCAAAGCGACGGTGCTGCATTAAGTAGTTGCCGAGTAGCTAAGCTTTTTCGACAGCCATATCAAAAGCGAAGACATGCATACTTGCTCCAGTAAGAGTTAGGTACATATTGAGGTTTGGTAGAACTCGGCACGCAAATAATTTTTTTCTAATGGAAGAAGGCGAAATTTTACGGTTCTGAACGTGAAAGCTTCAACGTAAAACATAGCAACTATAGCTGTCGAAAAAGGTTAATTACTCGGCAACTACGTAATGTAGCACTATCCAATTTGGAACAATAATAATAGGGCATTTAACTTTGCCATTGCCTAAGAATAGCCCTTTGGGCGTAACGTTTTGTTAGCAGTAGCAAAATGTTACGGTTCTAAACGGCAAAGTTTTAACGTAAGAACTTTTTATGACTTTCCTTAGTCCCACTATTCGTCTTTTGCTAGCTTGCGTCGGGTGTCATTTGCGTTGTGCAGAATTTTTCGCCGAACACGCCGGTATGTATCGGTTCCTTCATGCATTGACTGATTCTTTCGAAAACGTAGATTTTGCACAACCATGTAGGAGAAAAAGGCAAAATAGCTTACTTTATAAATTTCATCTTCACTCTAAATAAGACGATCCCGCCGCCTCTTTCCATTATGAAAAAAAATGTGTCGAGTTATTAGTGTTATGAAAAAAAATGTGTCGACCTCAACTTAAGTACATACGGTTATGATAGACCCTATATATCGTAGATTAAAGTGACTCTGTTTAAAACCAACTGTTCACTGCTCTGTGCTTCTATTCTGTGGTCGTGATTTACTTGCTTCTCAGTTCTGGCAAATTGCTGGGCAGTTTGTGCTGAATCCTGGTCTTGTGACTAACATTTTGGCTGCACTGTGTTTACCCTCCACTGCCCTGTTTTCGAGTATTATCTTTAACGCATCACGGGCAACGTGGCACGTGTGTTTTGTAATGAAACAGACTAGATTGGAACGAAATTTTTCTTGTACATTTGTGGCATGGCGGGGCACATGTGAAATGCTGTCCACATTCTGCTGAAGTGCTGCAGGCCCCCGTGTGTCCGAATTTCAAGCAAATGCCTTTTTCTGGGCCCAGGGCCAATGTAATTCGTTGCACCTCTGATTTAAAACAGCATGATCTTTCCCAACTACGACCACTGTCTGCGTTTCGTGAGAACCTCCACTGAGTGTCAACCGGCGCTGCGGTCGGCTTGTGATGAGATGAAATCATTGAAATCCATTGCCGTCGTGCTGAAAGGCAAGCATTTCGAAATTGGCGTGTTTTCCAACGTGACACGGCAAAGCTTCCGGTCGAGATCAGCTATGTCCTGCCCTGTCTGCGCCGGAACTGCCACACCACGACCCGTCTTCAGCGATGGCACGTCCGCCAACGTGTACAGGGTAAGAGATATCTCGCTCGGCCAAGCGCCAAGCGAAGCGCAAATAGGCGACGGATGTCCTAAATCGCAATCAGCATCGCCGCCACTGAGACGTACAATAGCAAGAAATCTAATGCTAATATTAAATAATGCACCCTTGCAGTATGCGAACGCATTGTGAGCTCAACCCTACCTACTACTAGCTCATATTCATTTGATTGTCGGTTCGTCTTTAAGCTTACGGAGTGAGCAACATTTTTGTTGACTTAGTCTCTGAACAACCTCCGCCTTACACCCCTGTCCACAAGAGGGGCTCAACTTACCGCCCTTGTTCGCAATATTATATATTACTACTATGTGCTACGTCGTTGAGAATGTTCTAGTTAACCACTTAAAACACTTCTCTACTTCCCGCTCTACATGTACACAGCGTTCAAAGGCGACCCAAGACTGGGCCATATTTGTAAATGCTCGAAGCGAACGCTTAACGGCGTTTATTTTGGCCGAAAGAGTACATTTGAGAGTGTAGATCACTCCCTTTTGGTCTTCAGTGCGCTGTGTTTTGTTGTAGCTTCGGGGTAAAGAGCTCGTATGAGTGGACCCAGTGTCCTACCTATCTTGTAGGTGTATCCCATGTGAAGTGCTCAGCACCACCCACGATTGTAGGGGCAAACCAGCCCGCTCGATGTCCTGAACTGGAAAACGCCCGCTCAAACGATGCCCGGCTTGAGATCCTACAGCGGGTTAGCCGCCTCGCGACACAAATACATTACATACATGCAGAACTGTATTTCAATGAGATGCAAGATTTCCATCTGCTAGCGAGTCATCTGCCAGACGGAGGGCGGGGAAGACCAGTAGGTGGACTTTTAATCTATTTACGAGCAGGGTCACCCCGAAAGCAATGTGTGCGTCCAGATGAGTGTTGCATGGCTTTCACCTCGGGTAGTTTCAACCTCGCATTGTTCTACCTGCCACCTTAATGCGATGATGTTGAGGTGGCAGTTAGTGCAAGTCGTATTGATAGTGGCGCCGCCGACAGAAAGGGTAAAGGGCTTCTCAAGCTTCTAGAGAACAGCGGCCTGCATTGCGCAAATGAGCGTGATAACTTCACGTACGTTTGCCAATGTGGACGAAGCACTATCGACCTCCTTCAACATCCGACGGAATTTCAAGGATGCGAGGTTCTTAATAGTCCAGCACGGAAGCATCTGCCGGTGGTGGCGTCTCTGTGTGGCCAGAGGCGCTCCCCGCGTCGGGAAGCGACAACATTGGCGGCCATAGTGAAGACGGCTGTAGTTGAGAAGAAGTACAGACAAAGACGAACGCGGCCCTGGTTTATACAGGCTTGCTACCTAAAACGTCGGGAAGTCTGGAGGCTCTTGCGCCGAGCACGGGCTCTACGCCCCGACTGCCAGATAGTTGCTAATCGTAGGGCGCTTTATGGCCGACATAGAGCAACCTACAAGCAACTGCTTATGACGAGGAGGTATAATGAGGTAAAGAGCACAGCGCGAACCCCATGTCTATATTGTTGGCCGGCTGAACAAAAGCACGCACAGCATGTCAAATGAGCAGTTAGGGCAGCATCTTACTGCCCTTGTGCTCGATGCAAACGCCGCCACGCTATCTATTACGAATATTGGACTGAGTCGTCTGATGCTTTAGCAGGGAAGCTGTGCAATCTATTTAATTAGATACCCAGCGGGGGGCACATGCCTCAGGTTTGGCACGAAGCCAGGCTTACTCTGCTATTCAAGAGCAAAAACAGTGACAACGCGGACGATTAAAATATCTACGAAATTATCGCGTTGGAACGCATTTTTAAGAAGATTTTTGCTAAGTAGATTATCTCGAGGGTGTTTCCAACTATGAAGAAGGCCTTACCTCCGGAGCATTTGGATTTAGGAAGGGTCGAGATACACTGGACGTAATCCATGCACTCCAGTCGAAAGCTGAGCGGGCATTGGCTATGCCCAGAGGCCACTTGTACGCCGTCCTTATCGAATGTGTCAAGGCCTTCGACAAAGCTCTCCGTCACTTACTAGTCGATTCAATTCGACATGGCGGGATGGGTGGTTCTTTCCTACGAGTGCTCTCCAGCTTCTTTGTTGAAGACCGCCTTAAAATTAACATAAGGGGAGGACATCGTGCAGCTGAATCAAAATGTAGGGACCCCTCAAGGGGACCTCTCAGTTGCCTCGCCTTCTTCTTGCTTATCGCAGACCTAGCATGCCATGTGCGGGAGAAGTTGAGGAACGTCGTTGTCGTTATGCACGCGGATATCATAGTAGGGGTCTACCGGGCCCGCGGTGCCATTTGACAAATTGTCGACGACACCGCTGGAGCTTGTCAACTCCTTCCCATATTTGGGTCTGAAACTACACTATACGGGAACAACCTTTACCCAGCACATCGGCGACAGTTGCCGGGTGGCTATTACCTCCATTTACACAGTGGTGAGAGACCCTCGACGACCGTCTCTGAGTGCGGCAGTGCGTCTTTTTGAGCTTAAGATTGTGCCAATGTTAAGCTAGAGCCTTGGCAGGGTGTGGGGGCCATTTTTCAGCGGAAAATGTTGCGCAGCTAGATGCTTCACAATATACAAGAAGCGTGAAGAAACCACTTTGTGTACCTGCTAGCGGGTTGCGGAATGGCAGTGGAATCAATTAGGGTCTAGCTTAAGTCACCTATCACAGGAACACTCCAGCAATTTTTGTTAAAATGGTAGAGACAAGTAACCGAGGCCTCGGCAGAGGTAGCGCAGTTATATGTGTACCTCGCTAGGGAGCTTTGGAATGGAATGGTATGCACTAGTCGGCACGTGCAAACAAGGTACATTGTGCATGGCTATCATCGCTTGGTACATTCAACCCAAGAACTTCACCAGGTTGGCGATCATTGTCGTCGCCGGTTCGGCTCGCAGATGTGCGCTAATTACCACGCAGTCAGCTGCCAGACTTATCGGCGGGCTTTGCACCTTTTCGCCCGGAGAGTGGCTAAAATATTAAAAATTGTATATAGTGACGACTGTATTGTAATTATGTATCATCTAGAAATGAAAGAGAATTGCCAAATAAACAATATGTATGTTTTTTTACATCTGTGCAGTGCAATAGATGGGAGCATTCTTGAGTAACCGTCACTTTTAAGTAAAAGTTGGTGACTAACTAAGTCGGCCATATCTTGCATTATCTGGTGTGCCTCAGGGAGATGTTTGTATCCTCGTCTGTATATATCGTTTTTGTGTTAGATGTTAAGAAGCACCTGTAAGCTAACGTAAAGTACCTTGAATATGCTATATTGAAGAAATCTTAAAATGTAATTAGCCCGTTTGTTTTAGTACTTATCATGTTTTTTGCAGCCGGCTCTTAATGGCTCTCACCTTACACGGAGTACTTGACCCGACTATGTTTACCGACTCTCTCTTAGACAGGTGACTTGGGAAACATTACGTCTGATCTTGATTTTAGCCTCCACATTGGCCTATAGACAAAATTGATGGAATTAGGGCGACATGTCCAGGCTGTGAGACAGATATTGAAGTTGTTCTTGAATTTGTCCAGTACGCTTTATGTGTAAATGGCGGCGTTGTTAATCGAATTTTCTTTGAGCGATGCATATCGAGAAAAATGATAAGTCCTCCGTCCCTTAGAGGCTTGGGTGAGTTCCAAGCCTCTAGGGGACGGAGGATGGTCTAGAATTAAAAAAACTCTAAAAATTGTCTTTAATTCCGGACACGTAACCTGGGAAACATTACGTCTGATCTAGGGTTTAGTCTCCACATAACTAAGGTTGTGGAGGCATCACTGCGCCTTGCTAATACTATCTTCCGCTGCTTCATTCTAACGACTCTTTATGTGAGCATTCGCCTTTATAGCTCGTTTGTTTTTCCTAAGCTCACATATAACTCTCCTGCCTGGGAACCCTATCTGGCCAAATATAGCAAGTTAGTGGAAAACGTCCAAGACACGTTCCTTAGGCGCCTGCGGTTCAGTCTCCTCCAAAGCGTGTCAACTATTGTTGTAGTTAGTATGGACTCACTTTTTGAGCAAAGAACTACCTGTCAACTGACAACGTGTAAATTGCTATGATACTTTTTTTATGTTATGACAAAGGCGATTTTATGTTATGTTATTTTAGCTATTTTTTTTTAATTTTCAGATTTTTTTAGAAATATGGGCTCTAGAAGCTAAATTGCGCAGGTAATGAAATCAAATCAAGCAAATTCGTCTAAGGTTATTTGAGGGTATTGGGTTTCTACAACAATTACGTTGGCCGGTCGTTAGACCGGGTGCGTCAGACATTCAACATTACGCTTATAATATAACGACCGGGTGCGTCATACATTCATTACGCCTGTAGTGTCCTATAGTTTTCTGACAAAGTCCAATGCAGGACAAGCAGGAGAAGAGCTACTGGCTTTTACTGATTGTAGACTTGTGAACTCTGCGCTATGTAATCTATTAGAACCAGATGAGCTAACAAATCGGACTAACTCATCCGACTGGACTTTTATGCTTAACGAATGTTTGGCTTATTTTCATTTGTCTCCCGATCAGTCATTTTAAGACGAATCTGGCACAATCCCTGCTTTGTATAATTTATTTATAATATGAATGTACACCAAACGCTAATTTAGCATTGGTCAAATACAAATATTTAAGTTTAATTTTTGTTTATCATTCATCTCAAGGGTTGGACCTCTTTAAGTGAAGGAAAAGCTTCTAACAACAAACATATCTGTTTCCGTCTAGCCGGCGACTGAGAATGTTAGTACCAACTGGCTGATGAGCCTACACGAATCTAAGTAACAATGTAGTTGCCACGACCTAGGAGGCGGTGTGCTGGCTAATACTTCTCTCGAAGTTCCTCGACGAGTGCAGGAGATTACCCCGGGCAGTGGCTTAGGAGGCGTGGAGCGCAGCAGAGACTTAGAATCTCCCGTGCTTTCTTGTCCGCCCAATCCGCGAATTGATTTCCATTACAAAGTGATACTCAATATATTATTTGAAAACTGTGTGCGCGCGGTGTCGTTTGTGGCACAGCTGTATTTCTTAGCATAGCTTACATTGTGAACGTGTTCAAAATTCCGTGTGTAGCGCTCTGCCGCAGCAAAGGCTGGAGTCGGAAATCGCGTATATATATATATATATATATATATATATATATATATATATATAAAATCAGTGAGAAAATTCTACATAATATTGACCTGCACTCTATTCAGGAGTCTGTACTATTATGAAGGGCATGTTGCTGCATCTGTTAATATTAAAGGTGAATCCCTATTGAGTTCGATTTGACAGTGCTGTGCTTATTGTGAGTAAAAAAATTGCACTTTCAAAAGTTCATTTGCATAAAATTAGCATTTTTCTGCCATAAGAAACTGAATGCGGCTGCCCAAGCAGCCCATATTTGTGCTATTCACAGACCTGGACCTATCTGCGATCGTACCGCAATATGTTGGAAAATTGTAGTACATCGTTTGACGTGACAGATCGATTATGGATGGGTCGGCTATACTTGGTGGCTCCAATTGAAATAGCTTCTCAGCCAACCTAGAAACATAACCTGTCGGTAGACAAGCGCACGACCGCGCTTAACGCGGTTAAGGCTGAGTCTTGTAGATCTCTACCTATCGTCACCACAGTGTCCAGGGGTTCTAATGTAATTGGAAAGCCGTCAGACCTCATTGTCCAGCTAAACGTAATATATGAGGCTGAGTGACGGACCGATGGCCCGCACTTACGATACATGCAAAACCAGGATGAGCTAACATATTCACATGATCGCCCTGTCGACGTCCATGAGGTACAACTAGGTCGACACCCAATCTTAAATCAGCGCTGATGTGCCCGTATCCATTCCGTAGAAAAAATAGGGCCTGCAACGAATTTTTAGCCCCCTAACTACTAACCGCTTAAAGTCTCATATAGGGACAAACTCCTGTGCCTTGACTCTTGAATAATAGCATTCTTTATAGTTATCGGCGTCCTGTTAGCGGCCTGGATCAAGGAAACAACTATTGGAAAACATCTGGTGTTTACCTAGTTCTCCCAATAATACCAGAGACATCAGACCTAAACACTCGCAACCAATTTTGAAATTTAACTCTATTTTTAAAACAATATATCTCCATAATTGTAATACATATTTGATAGTCGGCGGGATCGTACAATTATTCGTTGCATCGTCTGGACTTCTTTTTTTGCAAAATATTAGCTTACGATCTTGTTTTTAGATATAGATGACTGTTCATCCCCTACAAGCCTGTGATCGCCGTGAGGCATATTTTCAATGGGCCTCCGATTGCTAAACGTGTTGATTTTAGCTAGCTGACTAACTGTGGCTACGCAAAGCGTGCCGATGCACGTGCTGTATGGGCTAATTGAAAATGACATGACAAACCGTCTGAATACTTTGGCTTTTCTCCGTGGAAAATAGCCGGCAAGCACTTTTTCTCTAAAAAAATATTTATTAACGGCGATGAGAAGTGGATCGTCTACAACGTAACTCGCACAAGGTTATAGTAGCAAAGCAAGACCTCGTACCCAACAATGTTTCAAAGTAGTCTTTACGTTAATCCCATCATGCGTAGGTGTGTCGCTGGGACATTTGGGGGGGGACCAAGGCGGCGTGCTGCACAATTGGCTTCTGCTGAACAAGGAAACGATTAACGCAGAGACAACAGTGAAATCGTACTGCCAGCAGTTTTATTGTGAGAAGCAAATCAATTGTAACCGTAGATGCGTTGTATTCTATCATGATACCGCATGATACCGCCCGTACGCATTTGTATTTTCACCTATTCCGTTGAGATGAAAAACGCTCTCAAACCTTGCTCCGGGTATTAATTGCCTGTGACCACTTTTTGCATCGAAAAACGAGACATTCTGAAAAAGTAACACTTTTTGAGTGAAAGCGCGTCGGAATAGGCTGTAGAGAGAATTCGACGGCACCTTCCAAGTGACGACCTACTGTAACTTTGCTTGTGTACTTGTATGATTCAGATCAGCCCGGCCGGTGACGCTTGAACGCAACGCTTCCGCCTAAAAGGCTAAATGTGTAGAGCATCTGTACATATAGCGTTTTGCTCTCTTTTGTGCAAATGCTGTATGTTGTACGATGGTCGGTATCCATATTTAACAGAATTGAATAGAAAGCTCCTTTATTCATGTAATAAAAGGTAAAACTGATTGGTCGCAGGTGGGGCCTGTACAGTCGTCTTATTGTGAATGTCTCTCGCGCCACGCGCCAGGCGAACATGTTACTGGTGGTCCGTGGTCCGTTCTTGCAACGCATCTGGGCACATACGCTATTTGGCTTCTGCGATTGTTTAGCCGCACTTCGAAGAAATTATTGACTGCGCCCATAAATTAAGCTGATTTCTGTCAGTCATTTTTCTTGAGTGTGTCTATTAAGAGCGGTAATACAATGTCGTTTATTTTAAAGTGACATCTTCTGTGGAGTCTCTTTAAAAATCACCTTTACATACTTTGGATTATAATTACGTATGTACACAAATATGGATGCCATATGGGTGAACAGTATACAAGTTTAGATAACACAATCGATTTGTACAAACGAAGATACACCGTTGGCTCTTTGACAATAAAATAGCAAAACAACATTTTTACAAGTATGGATGCTGCTTTGACTAATTCTTTGATATCTGCGAGGAAAGTGAGGTCCGCCGAAATTTAGACTCCAAGATCCTGCGTCACGTTGGCCGTTGGCGGCATTGACCCGTTGTTCTTCTTAAACCGAAGGCCAGGTCCAGCTCTTCTTCTCACCGATCAATTTACTTACTTGATGCGGCGGGTAAACTCGCTGAGCACGTTCTATTGGAGAGACTTAACGCCAAAATCGAAGTCACGCAAGTCCTCTTGGACAGACAGTTCGGCTTCCGGGCAGGCCGGTCTACCCTGGGGCCTATTGAATAAGTACTCCGCCGCGCGAAAGAGGAACTAAGGACGTCCCTTAAGACCCGCTCCTTTGTATTACTTATATTTCCTACGTACGAAGTGCCTTTAACACTCTTAATTGGCACGTCATACTAGACGCACTGGAGAGACGTGGCGTATCCCCGGCGTGTCATATCCTCATACTTATCGAATCGCGCCCTCCTTCTAGGCGATGCCACCTACGAGGTTTCAATTCAATTCAATTCAATTCAAACAGTTTATTCATTCCAACACACGTTCCTTACAGAACATCCGTGTTTCATACATTGTAGTATTTGTCATCCCAGTTTTCTAAAAATAATAATAATAATAATAATAATAATAATAATAATAATAATAACAATAATAATAATAATAATAATGATAATAATAATAATAATAATAAAATAATAATAATGATAATAATAATAATAATAATAGTAATAATAATAATAATAATAATAATAATAATAATAATAATAATAATAATAATAATAATAATAATAATAATAATAATAATAATAATAGTAATAACCTGCATGTCTTAAAATGTGTTATCGATCGGTACGTTGTTCACTGAGTAATTTTTGATGCCATCTCTTCTTAAATAAATTAAGTGATCTACATTCTCTTAATTCAGTATCGAGAGCGTTCCATAATTTGGCTATGGCTATATCAGGTGATTTAAGTCTATAGTTGCGATACGTATTGGGGATTCTGAGTGGTGGGCTGTTACGATTTCTGTTGGTGTTGGACTCAAAATAAAATGATAAATCTGGCGGTAAAATGCCACGGAAGTTTTTATATGCAAGAATACCTAATTCAAATTTGTAAAGTGATGGTATTTTAAGTAGTTTGTGGATAGCGAACAGATGAGTTACACTTTCATCCCTCCTATAGCCAAAAATTGCCCTTAAAGCATTATTCTGTGCAATCTGTATCTTATTTATGAGTGTTGCAAGAGTTGACCCGAATAGTGGCAAACAATATGTTATATAACAAAGAAATAACGATTTATATACAATCAACAATACATCAGTGGATACGCCAATGTTGCTTAGTTTGCCCAACTGAGGCACAATCTGTTCAAGTTTCTTAATTAAGATATTTATGTGATTTCGGAATGAGAGTGAAGGGTCTAGGGTTACACCTAAGCATTTGTATTCAAATGCTTGTTGTATATTAGTATTATCTAACGTAATTGTTATTGTCTGGTTCATCGATCTTTGCCATGGACTAAAAAGTAGCATTTTTGTCTTTTTAGTATTTAAACACAGTCTGTGCTTTAAATACCAGTCAGAAATAAGTTTAAGTTGGCCGTTAGTGTATTCGATATCGCGAGCCAGGCTTTGTAATGAAAGTGGGCAAAGAAAAGTTACGTCATCTGCAAATGCGATAGCTTTTAGTTCGCTTGCCTTTAGAAGCGAGTTCATAAATATTTGGAATAATGTTGGTGAGAGGCTGGTCCCTTGCGGTGTACCGAGGTGCGGGGAGCATGGCGATGACAGATTGTCGCCGTTTCTAGTTATCTGCACCCTTTCACTCAAGTACGAATTAAAGAATGCTATGGGTCCTTCACTGAATTTTAGTTGTGTGAGTATTTTGATGAGTATATTTTTATCTACTGAATCAAATGCCTTTTCAACGTCAACAAAGATACCGGCAACTATTTGATTGTTTTCCCAGGTTTTAGTTATATATGCTTGAAGATGTGTGAGAGCTAAGTTAGTGTTACATTTACTACGAAAACCAAATTGCATTGGACTAATAAAGTGTGTATCATGGAGGTATAGGCGAATCTGATCATTGATAATTGATTCAAATAGTTTAGCCAGAAAGGGAACGCAGCTTATAGGTCGATAGTTAACTGCCTCATTTTTATTTCCTTGTTTGAATATTGGTGTGATTATCGCATATTTTAATTCTGACGGACATACCCCTTGTGTGAGACATTGATTGAATATGGCTGCCAAAATATTTGATAAATAGATTATGTATTGTTTGATGAATTTGCCGGGAATATGTGTAAGGGTTACCGCGGATGTGCCGCAGGGGTCCGTTCTGGGCCCTGTTCTTTGGAACTTGGCGTATGACGGAGTCCTGCGGCTTTCCCCTCCCGACGGAGTCGAGATTCTTGCCTATGCCGATGATCTAGCCTTGCTCGTGATAGCTCGCCGTGAAACGATACTGGAAGCGGCAGCAAACACAGCATTAGCTTTCGTCTACTGGTGGATGGTGCAGAATCACCTCCAGGCCCCTCAGAAGACGGAGTTCCTCACATGTCGAAAATTAACCCGACCCATTGCTCTGTGAGCTGGCTGGACATTCGACTCGCATGACAAAGGAAGCTAGTTATTTGGATGTGATCTTGGACACCGGGCTAACCGGGCCAGCGCACATAGCCCATGTCTCTCGCAAGGTAGCTAAGGTTTCCCACAACTTGGCTCAAATTATCCCTATGGAACTGTCAGCACAGAGGCTCTACTGAAGGACTGGAGTTTTTAGTGGATGATAGTCCTACACTATGTGTTGTTGATTGCCAACACCGACCGTGCATTATGCATTTTCCAAACCTCCTATATAAAAAAATATTCACCCGTTGGGAAAGTAGTTTAGCTCTGAGGAGCCGTGTTCCACAACGAGAAATTTGTAAACGGAGAGATGCATATTATTATCAACCCACCACCGCCTGACACCGTCCACCGCGAACTGCATGCTGTGTGCGCCGATGAGGAGTCGGGCGCACTATACATTTTAAGATCGCCTGCGTACAAAAGATATTGACAGTCGATAGTATATAGAGTTTCATATCCAGAACAAATATGATGTACACAAGCGGAGCGACGCAGCTCCCCTGCGGCACGCCAGACGGTGCCGGGTGTAGGCTGCTTAAAGCGTCTCCTGACTTGACTCGAAAAGTCCGGTTGCAAAAACTCTGCAACCCAGTCGCAGCTCTGCGGATGGACCTCGAGCACTCTTAGTTTATTAACTACCATCTTGTAATCGACTCTGTGGAACTTTTCTGATCAAAATAAATTGTAGTGGCGGTGGCTTAGGCGGCTAACGCTCCGTTCGAAACGGGGCGTTGCCATGGCAACCACGATTAGCAAAACATCGCTAGTTCGAGCCCTGGCCGTGCTGGTTGAATTTGTTGGACGTGGTTGTCATTGCCTTGCTGCTTGCTACATACCTCTGCTGGAGAAAGCCTATATAATTCCAGTACGAGAACGCAATGACGATAGATGCATTTAGACGATATCGTGCCACAAGCAACTTAGCTTATTTACGAGCGTCTAAAATGTGGTTGTCAGAGCCTTAAAAAACAAAAAAAATACAATGGAAATGTCTGTTGGCGTTCATGTATAACGCCCAGTCGTGCGTCATCTCTAGCAGTTGCGTACACGTAGATTGCCGAGTCTCAAAACAATGTTGCGTCGCATCGAATGGTTTGTTTACAGTCATATAATCAGTCATGTGTCTGACTAGAACTCTCTAAAAAATTGTGCAGGCGACGGAGCATTGCGACATTGGTCAGTAATTCTTGACGCGCTTCTTGGACCCCTCCTTAAGTATCGGAGTCACAATGATTTGAAAAACGTAGGGATTTTTAAATCGTAATACGATCGCTTGAAAGTCAGCTTTAAAGGGTCCTCTAAAAATATAGCCAGCTTTTTTTATATATGTTTTTATTAATATGGGCGGGATGCCGTCAGATACGTAGCTGCATTGTGGCTCTAAGCCGCAGCAATTGCAAGTAAATGTCACGTTCGTTGATTTTCATTGGTGTGTCACGGAGAACTATCGAACTATGGATCGGTGTCGTAAAAAATACGCCGTTTACTGGAGCAGGGTTGAACAAAGACGAGAGGTGCGATGCCAGGAGCTTAGCCTTACCGTCGCCCTGCGATGCAGAGCGCGAGTCTGACTCCAGGGTCGAGAAGAGAGCCCTGCTGTCTTTGACGTTTATATTCAACTCCGTCACAAAGCGAAGTCTCTTTGTTGCCTCTGTGATCTCCCGGTGAAGCGAAGAGCACGATTTGAAGTACGGTGAGTTGATCGAGACGCGATGCGTAAGCGCGAACGGTGTCAATCTTCCTATCGAAAAGATCGAGAAAAGAAATCGCTCTAATTAGTCAGTTTTAAGTGTGTGGCTATTGCCTTAGCGTTTACATTCTGGAAGTTAAATCTGCTGAGCAATTAAACTGCCTCTGTAACGCCGATTTTGATACAGAAGA
Organism: Dermanyssus gallinae; assembly: GCA_003439945.1. Taxonomy (NCBI): domain Eukaryota; kingdom Metazoa; phylum Arthropoda; class Arachnida; order Mesostigmata; family Dermanyssidae; genus Dermanyssus; species Dermanyssus gallinae. Next base: position 140,533 of record QVRM01004332.1, on the reverse strand, counting down.
AGACGAGTTTGCGGTTCGAGCTAATGATCGGATTAGATATTACAATGGAGTCGATCGTGACAGGGTCTGTCGTTAAAATGAGATCGAGGTGAACCCAGATTGATGCGTGGGGCAATCGATCAGCTGGACCAGGTTGTTCTTAAGACAATACTTTTCAAAAAAGGCACCCATTGTAGTAGCTGAGAATGTTTCAACAGCAGTCCAGTCAATTTGAGGTAGGTTAAATCGCCGACTGTGGTTACGGGTCTATCAAATTGAGAGTAAGAGTTGATGACTTTGCAGCATTCACGATTCCGGGCCGTGCGTGTAAAAGTGTCACCGGCGTTTGATACGTAGAAACCACACGTATGAGATCTTGTGTGCGGTGTCTTGTGTGTGGAGCAATTCAACCGCAATAGGTAAGTCGCATGAAACAGGTGCGACATTTAGTCGAGCTAAGAGAAGTATGCACACTCTAGCTGCTTTTGATTTAAAAGGGGGTTCGGCACCCGTTACGGCTTGAAACGTCCGCCACAGCACTGATGTGTTTTTGGGAATACTAATTGTAAAGTGTATTTGATTTTCCATGGTATCTTCCTAGTGAATAAAGGAGCTGTGTAGGATAATGAAACGACTCAAATAAATATTCTACTCTCTTCTCATGTGTCTGAAACCCGACGTATTGACCAGTTGGCTCTACGGAGTGCTAAGTTATGTAGCATGCACCTGTCTTAAGTGAAAGGTTTTTGGGTGTTTTTTGTTTGGTGTGCTTGCACTAAAAAGTATAATTTGCTGACTTAGGCTATTTCCAGAATGGATGTATGATCACTTATTCGGCCTTCACGATACACACTAAACGAATACTTCTATTGATTCTGCAGTAATTATGCTTGCGTTACATGTGGGCGTAATAGTCTGTGTGTCTGTCACTAAATTGGTAACAATGGTCTCTGCATCTACACCCTAATAGCAGTGCGACTGGCAATACTACAGTGAGTTTACTTTCGTTCGTATCTGGGCGTTTCACTGGTCTGCTCTTAGCTATTGCCCCAATATCTGTCAGGTTGTAGTCAGTAGCGGCCAAAATCCAATAAAGTTAGTGCTTTTTTATTGTCTAGAGGATTCGCTGTGGCCACGTTGTATGTGTCAGGGCTCGCTTGTTCTTTTTTGTAGTTGAGTTATAGTAATAGCTCTTAGTTAATATCGGAAGTAGCCAGTGCGGCCGCCTGTGTACTCTTACATTTTACGTGTTTTGTTATTCGTTTTCGTCTGTTATTCATTCTCTCGCTCTTCGTTTCAGGTAAGCGCATTACTATTTGAGAAGAGATTTCTTACGAACCTGACCTGGTTCTAGAATTGTCGTAATTCTAACAACAAGTCGATCAACGTTGAGCTTTATATACACTGCTCACGTAACCGCGCCAACGATTATTTAGGCTATGCATCGTTTCGATACCTCGTCGTTATCATTTGTGTGCCTTACTGTCGAGGCAAAATCGACGTCTATGCTGTAGAATAGGGGACACGTTTCCGGTCTGACCGCTGGGGTTAGCGGTGCCTGTTCAGCTGCGGGTTTTCGAGCCCTAGGAACATGAATAATAGCAAACGTTTTGTGTAAGGTATTATAGCCTATGTTGCACCTTCTGTGTGAAAGCGTATCGTTGCGTCTACGCACTGTGTGGCAATTGTTGGGGTAATTTACCGTAACTAAATTGTTTAGGGATTCCAGCCAGAATCAGCGTCAGATCAAGTTCTCATGTTGTCCTTGAAGGAATCGAATTAGTCAGGTTTGTTTGGCCTGTCTCGTACCGACTTGCTGATTTAGTAGAACAAATACCTCATTGAATTTGTCTTATCAGCGTTAAACGGGTAACTGTTGATTCCTTGAAAGATACGAGCGTTTTCCTAACCTCGCTTTTTCGGTGACTACTCACGAACCTTGCAATAAATGCTGTGGCTCTGGCCACTTTTATTCAAAGAAAGACTGTTTTCACCGTTGTTCGCTTTATTAATACAGTTATAAAATTGATTTCGCTTCATGTTCGTAGAGAGACAGTTAGCTCACTTCACGCTTACACGGGCTGAAGTCTTTTTTGCAGTACACTGCAATCCTATTGCCTAATACAGTTTCGTATGTTCTCACTTGTCGCTTTTAATAAGCGCCTGAGGCGTGAACTAAATAGGCCCTGTAGCCGTTTAATGTGCTTTATATGCTGCGTCACTTCGAATACGTTTCCCCTATTGTAACGGTGATCATCATCGCTCGTCATCGTATGACAATACGCGGCGTAGATACGCAGATGCAAGCCCATCTCATAGCTGCTTAAAGACGACTCGATCATGTCTTTCTTGATCCATCAGAACTTTACCTTGTATGTGTCTCTATAGGCAAGTTTTAGCCCTGACGCCGTCGTGTTCAAAACCTTTAATGTGTACGTGTATGTATGGGTTTCCTGTCTGGGACTTTGTGCACACGAGTGATGCACAACGCCGAGCGTTGGCGTTCTTACAGCCAATTTAAGTGTTTCTGCTTCATTTAGTAAAACGTTTACTGATGTTTACACCACGTACTTGGTCGTTAAATTGTCAATGTTTTGTTCATCAGCCAACGCTGCTTTTGTGCATGTGTAGATAGGGTCAAAATGAAGCTGTAATCACTGTTATTGCTCTGTTGTTGTACTGCAGTGATTTGTCCCAGTTGTGTCTAAATTGATGCGCCTTTTACTTCTTTGTATATGTCGTACTGTTGCTTATTTTGTTCATTTGGACTGTGCACGTATTTGTAAACCGTACTTGTGGATCGTCGTCCACTCAGTCAGACCACCTTATTCTTAACGAACTTTGACATTTGTCCTAACTCCAGTTTGTTTATGTCTGCCAACTGCCTAAACTCTCTCATCATTATTTTCAAATAATGATGATGTGCGTCGCCGTGGCGCTTAGGGCTAACGGCCAGAGAGATCGATGACGACGACAGCTCGCATGAGTTACCTAACGCTGTTAGCGCCTATATATTGTGCAAAACATTGAATGAAAAGCCCATTAGGTTGCACTTTTTGTGTTGGTAGCCGAGCAAGATGGCTTAGTGGCAAAGCCTTGGCCTTGCATTCGGGAGGCCTGGGTTCGAGACCCAGACCGGCCACTCTTAAATTGGTTTGCATGGTTTCCAATTTAGACAAGGTAAATGCCGGAGTGGATTAAACTTCAGCCATGACATGAAAAAAACCGTACACGGGCAAAAGCCTTACGAAAAACGTTAAAAAAAAACTAAATAAAAAGTATCTATTGCGCCACCGAAGCATAGGCGGCGAATGGCGTTGAAATGTACTCCGATGCTTTCCGCCTGCTGAATTTGTTTCGCCCATGATGCCCTTGCTTAAAGCATACAAACCATCGGCAATGTTGGGGTGATATGCTATCTCTCAAGCGGCAGAACCGATCTATGCGTCCTTCAGCGGCTTTAGCTTTATGGTGTTTGCGATGGGCTGGTAGCTTCAAATAGCTGCCACCATTTGCCAAACCGCATTGGGCCTCAACCGCGTAGCCGCTTGGTTAAAGCCAGGCCACTGGCACAAAAAAATCTGTCAGTTACCACTAAGCAAAGCATACGGCTAGAGTTGTTGATTGAGTTGCATAACCATCATTTGGCCTGAGGGGTGAGGTGCACTTAGCAGACGTTTTGATTCTCTTCCCCCGGTTTTACAGCGGTTTATTGTAATGCAAGTGCCCGCCTATCAATGCAACCGTCTGCAGACCTGCAAGACGCAATATTGTCTTGCAGGTCTGCAGATAATATTGCAACACATATATGCAGAGTACTTTTATTTTATACGCAGTATAAAAGCATTTTGCACCTTAGGCTGCACTGTGCCTAAGGTCGAATGCTCTACTGTTTTTCAACAACAAAATCATATTGTATTAAACACACGTTGCATGTGGGCTGTCAGTGGGGTACTCATGCGCCACCTGAGAGAAACCTTTCGTAGTAAAGGGTCACTAGTGACTACCTCGCTGTTGTCGCAAAGCCCAAAAGCCGCATCTTTTTTTCTGCCAGCCCTACATCTTCTAACCTAAGCGGAATTGGCAGTGCTGTTGCTTGCTTGTATGTGCGTATAGAGTGTCGTTGAGTTTAGCCACCACAGAGAGATATTTTAAGTGACAGGCAGAGAGAGGTCCAGGTTAGGCTTTCGCTGGGTTGCCAGGGGGCAAGGTTTCATCCGTTAAGTAGAGTGGCGGCACGTCCTTTCCAAAACATAACTGAGATCGACAGCTAAGGTGCACAGGAACGCACTTCATAGCTCTTCAGCGCTTGGGCGAACGGTGCAGCATCTACGCAAGTCGCATTCGTGCTTGCGGGGGTTGGCAAGCGTAAAATACACGGTCTGCCATTACATCAAATGCTAGACAGAAATTACGCGTGAAGCCCATGCGACATTACAGTAAGCAGTGACAAGTAATAAATAGCTCGATACGTGTTCATCGGACTGGTCTGGTTATGTGCTCATCGAAACGATGAAGTTCGGTGTAGGTTAGCTGCAAGTGTGCTTACTTTATTTGCTTACAATTTCTCTGAGTCCTGGAATTACGTACGGAGCCCAACCTTATTACTTTCTACAATATTCTATAATACAGAGTAATAAAAATCAACCTTCTAGAATATACAGTAATACAAATATGGAGACAAAAAAACGGAGAGGTTGGATTCGATGGATATTAAAGAATTTACAGCGTGTGTGTCTGCGAAATTAGGGCAAGTCTTAGTAAGCGCAGAAGGAGAAAGTTGCCCGGCTTTTCAAGTCGGTTCCCGGCATCTACATTTCGTACCCAAGAATCTTTCAGAAGTTAATGGGAAGGGCCCTTGAAAATGGCAGATTTTCATAAAAATGCCAGAGAGTCACAATGGTGTTCATAACTAAGCTGAAAAGAGATCGTCTAGAAGTGGAAACTAAAGGAATCGCGTCACGGCAAACAAAACCCAAAAATCTTCTATAATAGCTAAACGGTATAATTGACGGTAAAGACCCGCGTAATCAACAAAAGCCTGCAGAGCACACAAGGCGTAATGATAACGCTTTAAAGTAAAAAGAGAAATGGCAGGGAAGCACAAAGCTCTCCGTGTAGGGATACTATACAATTGCATTTAATTCAATGTAGTGAGCTGTTGTATTAGTACGCCAAATCGGAGGAACGTATGCCTGCCGTTGCTGCTATATTTTAAATCTGACCGGAGCATCGCATAGATACAAACGAGGTTCTATCTAATGAAGCCTGTCCTACGGAACAGATAGTTTAAACAAATGTCTGAAAGCGGAAGTAACTAAGGTGCACAAGCTTGCCACATACATACACATGATCACCGAAGACGATGAGGCGCTGGACGACGAAAAAAGGCCCTGCGGCTAGTAATAAAACGGACAGTTCAGCCTCTCCTGAAACCCCCTCCGGACAAAGCGTAGGCCATCCTATTACTTAACAAAGCAACGATGTTGCTTTTGTTATAAACTCCTAATTAATTAAATCGTTTAAGTAAGACTTATAAATACATATAATCTACCGTTGAACTTCATTAGTTTCAGAAAGAAACACATTCTCGGACTAAATACGGGCGATAGCCTTTTCTGCAAAATTACCTGAATAGTTAAAATTGTTTGAATTTATGTAATAATGGAAATTTCAAGCTCAATGAGGTGTTATTGAACTTAAATAAATTTGCCGTCCGAAGAAGACGGTCCCATAAAAAAAATAGAACATGTTCACCTCGAACACCAGACTAAGATCATAACATGTTCACGCATCAATGTGTTTTACGTTATATGTTTTGATTGTTAGTCCGCTTTTGAAACTATAACACACAGTCAACTACTGGAGAAACTCTCTAAGTTTGAGTCAGGCATCAATGGTAGTTGCACATAGTTGCATGGATCTTCTTCTTACGTGAAGTGCCTTTCCTCTATGTTATCACGACGCTCTGTCTGAGAAAGCTAAAACGGATGCATCTTTAGACGGCAAAAGACTGCAGGATACGGTAAATAATTTTACATGTGGTTTGTTTAACTTGATCTAAAACTGTCGGTAGCAAAGTGCGTTGCACTTCACTTTGCTCACAAAAACGCACAAGACATTTTATTTTCCATTCACACATAGTCTCTCTGTAGACTGCGTGCTACTCTCAAAGGAAAAAGCGTTACTAATAAACCCTTTGACAGCTCTTCAACAACTTCAACAAGATATTATGTTCGCTACGTGTAAATGTGTTGATTACATTAAACAACTTGCGCGTCAATTGCAGCTGCGATTGTTTTAGTAGTCAAGAACATTTTAAAATCAGCGTCGTCTAAAAGCTCCACAATGTTGACCATGCTAAGGCCAATTGTCCGTGCTGTTTTTGTACGCTACTTCTTAGCAATACATTTTGCAGAATATATCTAGTTTATGCTAGTCTTTTTTTAAGACAAGGGTTCCCACTCGAGATGCGTGTATGTAGCAGAGGTATTACATATATGTCAAAGAGTTCGTGGAGTGCAGAATTCTTTAAGCAGCATGATCTGGCTAGCCATTGTGCTCTACGCGTGGTCGAAAGTCAACGTTCGAAACGTTCTCAGAAAACTTTTAATTTGTGGACGTGATGACCTCTAAGCATTTATGGTTCGATGATTGAGAAATAGTCATCCACCAATAGTGTACTCATTCTCGAGGTTGCCAAGCCCAAAGTCTAGGACAGCACATTTGCAAGCCGACCGGGAGAACAACCATTATTCAAATCCGAAAAATGCGTCTAGAAGAACCAATTGAAATTGTTCTGTCTTAGATTTCCCATATACTTTAACGTTATGAGCGTTTATAATTATTTGGGTATCTTGTGGAGGCATATATTTTAATTGTGCCTTATGAGCATGCTAATGACGCGTAGCCTAGATTGGAGAATATATTGTTTAAAAGCTTCTGCAGTAAAGAAAACTGCTTATCCAGACATTGAGTTTGTTTCCAATCTAATCAGAAGCTTCTCGTATTTTACACTCTTGAGCTCAGTTCCTATCTCATTGCCTATGACACTTTCTAGTTATCTGCAAGGCACAACTGTGCGAGAAACAGGCATTTATTACCGCGTTCAGTTGCGATTCCATTTGTGTGCATTGGAGACACTATTGCTATGCAAAGAATAGCAGCAGCCTTACAGTCTTCAGGAGATCTTCCAAAGATTAGGTTGAGCCGAATGCTGGCAAACATACCCTAATTCCAAAATACGAAAAATGGGGGTGCCACTTGTTCGGGACAGAAGCTTCATAAATTTCATTAGGATATCTCCGGGAGATACATCCACATCATTTACAGTCTGTAGATCTCGATGCACTCCTACTGAAGGAGCGTTTGAAGGCTCCGTTGAGTCTCTACAGATGGGTATGTCCGTTGTAAAGATTTCTCCAGTATTTTGGCTCTCTCGCAATCATCATGTCGTGATTTGTAAGAGCCATTTGAACTCTTGAATGATGCTAACCAGTATCACGCAACCACACGTCTTCGAACGTAACCAACCATTGTTTTCATGTTGTAGCGCCTAACGATTGCGTATTTACGATCTTCGCATTACGTTAAGGAGAGCTCTTTTCGCAAATAAAATATCTGTGTTTTTTAACTTCGATGTCTAGAGCCCTCTGTATTCTTTGCATTTGGCCGTTAATTGGACTATTAAAACGACTTTTTTTGCCTTATATGAGCAATTTCATTATTACGTAAATGTGTCTGACAAGCGTATTATACATGTTGAACACCGACATGGCGTATGCGAAGAAAATTTCCCAGTTGATTGCTTCAAGATTGATTCGCATAGTTTTATAATCACCAGTCACATTGTAGAGTCGAGCCCGGTGGCGTAGTGGATTAAGTCTCCGCCTCGCAACCGGGGGAGACACATAGGTGCGCGGGTTCGAACCCCACCGCTGCACATTTGTATTTATGGAGGTCCGTCTATGAAGCAATGTGAAAAACAGTTCCGTGGACGTTAAATCTTGGCTGAGGGTCAGCCCGAAAACTTTACTTTTAGTCACATTGTAGAGTGTAGTCTTTCTGTTGGATTTGTCTTTTGTCCAGGTTGCGGATTGATTTGAGAGGCAAATTAGCTTGTGCCTAAAACCGAAATAATTCACACTGTGATGTTCGTAATCGGGACATAATTACACAGGATAATATCAAAAGTCAAACCAGATATATGATGGTGCCCTATTTACAATGTTCGACCATATATATCTGGTGTACCAAAAATTATATATTAATATCGGTTCCTAAATGCGCCATTGTGTGTCTAAAATGGTGTCACGTTTACACATGATGGAGCAGAGATTCCCAGAGTAAACAACAGTTGTGATCTTGGGTTAACTGTAACACCGGGGCTGGATTTTAACATTCACATCACGCAAACTGTTTAATCTATCCGTTAGGCTTATATATAATATGATATTTGGTTGTTTTGTTAATTAATGTCCAATGCTGGCCTTTATAAAAGTCCTGTTGTTCCCAAATTATTTTATAGCTGTGAAACTTGGTGGCCGTAGTTGAAGAAAGATAGTGGTGCAATCGAGAAATTTCAGACCAAATTCCTTCACGTGTTGCGTTGAGCGGTAAAGACGAGTGTAGAAGTCTTGACTTTGTATTTATCTCGAAACGCCACTTAGAAGCCGATTTTTAAATGTACGCACGAATTGCTCAGTTTAATAGACCTTCATCTTTTTCATATTGGCAACAAGAGTCTGCGCAGTACTCAAACCAACAAGTTAATTGGCAAAGCGTGTCTGATGAGGTGGGGAACCCTGGGGTGACCACGGCCGCTTGATCCGATTGGTACCCGCCACAGCTCCTGTCAGTCTGTAGCGCTACTAAATTAAGATTCGGGTTGAGAGAGTGTGAAGCTTAAGGGGGGAGGTGTGTTTAGTGGGTATTGGTCTCGAGGGAACAAGATCCAGCCGTCGGAGCCGATCCCCACACACCCCCTTCCAAAAAGCAAAAAAGTACTTAAGTACTAGTATTGCTTGTACTATTGAACGAACCCTACACATGAAGGAGAAAAACAAGTTTACACATGACCAAATCATGCGGGGCATTGCGGAATAGCTATGTTTTTAAACTACTCTCCGTCTTCAATCGTTTGAAGTTATGCTTATGCAGTTACTGGTCGGACGCGGGGAACATAACTAGTCTTTAGTTAGTGGAAGTCCTACACTAACGGCTCACATTTGCAGACGACTTTCCTGTGGTGATGCCCGCGCGCGTGTACCGCATTTTCGAGTGAGTTCTTTAGAAAACATACTCAAACCGTACCGTCGAAAGAAATTGCACAATCTAATTGAATCAACAGTACGTTTTTGTGGCGTAGGGCGATAATGTTAAGAACCACGACCTCGTGATATAATATTATAAACTTTTTTTTTACTGCTGAAACCTCTCAGCATTACTTTGGGGGATTACGGGAATCCAGACGGACATGCGCCACCCCAGCCATGGTGACTAGTCTGGGACTCGCAAACCCAGTAAACCCGCTTCCCCCCCACCCCCAGGGATCGGTAACTGCGTAGGCAATGCTTCGAATCCATGGGAGTGGTGTTGCACCAACTCCTACATTCTACTCCAATCTGGCATCATCCATCGTCTCATGTCTGCCTTGGTGCAGCTCAGACGCGTCAGCCAGACCGTTAACGCTTCCACAGCTCCGCCACCTGGGGATGCGTCGAGAGTCATCGCCTGGAGCGTCCCTGGCTGTCCCTGCCTAATCCCAAGGCTAGTTCGCCTTCGCTGCCTATTTCCCCTTCTTTCCCTGTCACCTACGGGCGCTCCCTCTCGACTGGATCGGGGGCTATTGTTAAAACGAGCTCTCCTGGCAGTTTCCTTGGCCACCTTTAAGGACATGATAGTCTCGAAAAAGGCACAAGACTCCCTCCACGCCTTCGCCGAAGTCAGCATGTGTGCTACAACCTTCTTGATCGACTTTCCTCTCACGGTGGTCGCACCCGCATCTCTGGCTTCTTGGAGGGCCGGACACCGCAGAACTGTGTGCTCGACATCGTCCGTCTCACCCGATCTGCATAACGCGCAGATGTCGACACTCGCCTTGTTAATTCTTACCATGTACGTTTCGAACTGGCCATGCCCGGTCAGCACCTGTGTCGTACCATAAGACAGCTCACCGTGGTTGCAGTCGTACCACGCCTTCAGGTCAGGGATGAGGTCTCTGGTCCAGCTCCCCGCGGGCGGCCTCCGAGGGTCTCCCGGCTGCACTGTGGCCCATTCTTCATGCCACCGGGCGATTGTCCTCGATCTAGCCGTTGTTAAGTCCAGATCGCCATCCCTCCATCTTTCGGCCTGTTCACTTGCCAGCAGATCCCATGGTAGCATCTTAGACAGGACCAAGAGGGCCGCGGTCGACACCGTGCGGTAAGCCCGGCAGACACGAATGGCTACCGGCCGCTGTGACGATCGAAGCGCTCTCCTGTTTCTTTGTGTCCTCAGCGCCATGTCTGCCCACACTGGAGCCGCGTATAACGCTACCGACTCTGCTACACTGGCCAGCAGGCGCCGCCTGCCTTCAGTGCAGCCGCCGACTCTGGGCACTAACCGCGCCAGGCCGGCCGCGACCTTGTGGGCTTTACCAGCCACATGCTGGATATGCGCCGATCCATTGAGACCTTTGTCGAGCACCACTCCGAGATACTTTGCTGTCCGAACAAGCTTGACAGGATGACCGTTTAGACGCAGGCGGATGTTCCGGGTTTTCTTCCTGCCTGTAAGGTACATTGCTTCCGTCTTGTGCGGGGCCAGTCTTAGAGAATGGTCTTCCATCCACTCTGCCACCTGCTCCAAGGCTTCATTAGCGGCATACTCCAGGGCCCCCGTTTCCCGTGCCGTGATAACCAGCGCCAAGTCATCGGCATAGGCCACCATCTCAACACCCGCCGGTAGATCCGGCAGCTCGAGGACCCCGTCATAGGCTAGGTTCCACAGAATCGGCCCTAAGACCGACCCCTGAGAAACCCCCGCAGAGATCTCATACTCCTGACCGCCGGCCGACAGCCTTCTTTCCGATAGGTAGGGCGAAATTATCCGGCGAATGTATGGCGAAATGCCCTTGCGCCTCATTGCGTCCATGGCCACCTCCCAGCTCATCGAGTTGAAGGCATTCTTGACGTCCAGAAGGACGAGCACAACGAAGTCTCTTGTTTTCGGAGTCCTTGTTAACTGTTCGGTCGCCCGTTCTAAAACCCGTGTAAGGGCGCCAAGCGTGGACTTTTCCTTACGGAAACCGTACTGGGCGTCTGACAGAGCCCCTTTGAGCTCAATCTCAGCGTTGAGCCTCTCAACGATAACATTCTCTAAGATCTTGCCCATTGTTTCAAGAAGACATATAGGCCGGTAAGCAGAACTACTTGCTAAAGCATTGCTCTCTCCCGTTGGTTTGGGGATTAGGACCAGGTTGGCGTTTTTCCACAGCCGCGGAAATCGCCCTTCTCTTAGAAGACGCATCACCAGTGCTTGAAACAGCTTCGGCCATCGCTGAACCAGTAGCTTCGCCGCTCCAGGAGGTACTCCATCCGGGCCGGGTGCTTTACCGGGTGTCAATCGCTGCCATGCTCGCTCGACTTCCTCCAACGTCACCTCGGGAATATCTTCTTCAGCAACCAGAGGCTCCTCTCCGTCGCCTCTCCACGGGTGAACCGGGAACAAGCTATGGACCTGATCCTTTAGAACATCCGGCGGGAGTCTCGGAGAAGGCGCCCGAAGCCTGTCCATAACGATTTGGTACGCTTACCCCCACACGTCTCTCTCCACGTCCTCTGCCAGCTGTTTCCACGCCTGTACCTTACTCTTCCAGATGAGGCCTTGAAGGTCCTCGCGGGCAGCTCTGTAACTTTCCAGGAGTGTGACCGATTGCTCGTCAACGTCTAGCCCCCTCTCCCCTCGGTTCAACCTTCCACTCAGCCAGCTGCGTTGCCTAGTATACGCCCTGTTTAGCTTTGTGCATCGCTTTCTCGCTTCCCCGATCTCTTTGCTCCACCAGTAAACGGACCGGTGCCGTCGGGCACCTCCGCCGTTCGGGTGAGGCGGGCCAGCCTTTGTACATGCGGCAATGAGTGTTTCAATGAGTTGATTTTCGTCCACCGTTCCCACTCCCATCGTCCGACACCTCGCGTCGATCTCCTTTACTAGCGCTTCCTTTTCCAGCTGTCTCATCTGCAACCGTCTGCCCCGGGTAGGTGATGCTGGAAGCGTCGCGGTCAACCTCAAAGCAGATGTAGCGGTGGTCGCTGTGGTTATGAACCGTATCGACCCTCCGCCCGGTTATCGCCGTGAATGCCCGTTCGTTGGCAAGCGTGAGATCTACGTGGGATTCCCTCCCTGCCCGTGAGAACGTCGGAAGGTCCCCGTCGTTCACAGCCATAAGCCCCTGCTCTGCCATCCATTCCAGTAAGATTTGTCCTCTTTCCGAAGTGTTACGACTACCCCATGCAGTACTGGCCGAGTTGAAGTCCCCGGTAACAATCAATTGTTTTTCCTCGTGCGTGCCTAAGCTACGGCCTAGTTGACCCAGGAAAACCTGAAACTCCTGTATCTCCCTATTAGGTGAAAAAGAGACGTATAATATATAAACTTTAAGACGTTTTGACTGTACATATTAAATAAAGGTATTTTGTGAATAACCATGTAAATAAATATCTACTCTTTTAAAGCAACAATAGAGCACCTGAATTGAAATTAATATGAATCTCTCTGCGGACGGACCGTATAAGAATATTGGCCGAGCAGAAGTCAATAAAGATCCATCTTTCGATTGAGCCTACCAAGCGTATTCCAGTTTATTTAAGGCAGGTTCAGATCGCCTGCTAACCGTGTACTCGCAGCTCACTATGATTGGCAATGTTTCGTCAGTGAGGATGCGCAATTTAACCAGTCAGGCATCTAATGAGTCAGAAGTTAAATAGTAAATGTCAATAACTTAAACCATTTTATTTGTTATCGAAAGGTCATCAGCAATGAATTCAGATGCGCAAGTACAAGCGCAAACTTCAATGCAGTGCAGCAAGCATTACTTAAGCCCGGTAGTTATCTTGTCTTGATTCTGGATAGGATTCGGCTATTTGGTTGGCTAGTAACGCACTGCAAGCGTGTGACCGCTTTGTTTCGTCTTCTCATAGCTCGTTGCGGATAACGTTGTCATGGTCTACATCAGGTACTTCGACGTAGAATTCGTGGTTTTGACCACGGGATTTCAGCCGTTTTTATAACTGCCCGGTTTATTACTACTGCTTTGCGGGCCGCTTTTACCGAGTCTGAGTCCGTGACGTCTTTCGCAAATCAAGACCCGTCACCGGGCACGTGTTATCTTTTACACTCAGTGTGCGAACTTCTCCGATACGAATTGTTCGCATATCTAACGCGACACTCTGGCCGATTTCGAGAACAATTTCTTATGTTCCTGCTATTACCTTTTTTTGGATGATCTAATCGGGTGAGCAGCCTCCCGTTCATCTAGCATAGTGCTTTCACATCTCTGTGAAGCTTTTTCGCGCTCGAAACGTACGACATTTATTGATGTCCTGGAAAAACTGTCTTGTTGAGCACCTATCATCGGAGTGGCGCTACGCCTGAATCTGCCGCACTTCCATCCGGACATCCGTCAGCTGGGACGAAACATATACATACTTGTTTATACATACATGCTCCGTCCACTGAACAAAATATGTACATATTTGTATACCCATGCTCCGTCAACTGAAGTAAATGTATAAATAATGATTTGTCTACTTATACAATTACATTTACATCCTCTTCAATAATGACTGGATGATTACGTCTCTAATTGGACGTTATTGCGACTATCTAGCTACACAAGGGATCTAGGCTGTTACCTCTGTCACTTGCGAGACGAGTCCGTCATCGCATCCTCGGACGGAATCCTTGCTTTCTGTTATCTCAATATCGCCTATACGTATCTATAACTCAATGACGCAAAGTGCTGAGCAAAACTCTAACTAGGTATATAGACTTTCGTCCGGAAATACGGTCACGTAGAAAGAAAAGACGCTGTCCACGCGACGCGTATCTTTGTTCTTCATGTCGTGAAACTGAACTCGATACCCGTCTTAATTAGCGGAACAGACACGCCTAGGTTATAATGAACGATTACCGTTGCACTAATTGTCACAACATGTTTTCTCTTGCTCTCTCTCTCTCTCTCTCTCTCTCGTACCCACTTTTTGATTGTACTTTGCTGTAGCTATCTTCTGCAAGACGTACAATGTAGTAGTACACTTCTCTGTTCGCCCAATCCCGGGCTGGAATCTATGGTTGTAGCCATATGGGCCAGTCGGCGTAGTTGGTGGTACCTGATAGCTGGGGGTGACTGGCTGGCAGCAGCAGCAGCAGCTGCAACGGAAGCTGTGTGAGGCTGGCATAAGGGGTAGAGAGAAACCCCTACATCGACCCCCGAAGACTACGCTGATCAAATAACAAGCACGACGGAACAGAGCAGATGAGGTGATAAATGCGACGACAAATGCGAAGACGACACGGATTCTAATTAAAATGATTATGTTTTCGTGACGACGACGACGATGACGACCACGTCGGATCATCTGGCTTGATACCTGGTATAGAAATGCTGATGGCCGGTGGAGGTGCTTAACTATGCAGACCTAGTTCAGCCTCCTAGAAGGTAGTTAGTTGCCTTAAGTGAGTTACCGCTGCCGCCGCCGTCGTCGCTGTTCCCACCGGCATTGGGGGTCTGCCCGACCCCACCCCAAATTTGACGGGGTGGGGTCGTGCAGCTGACACATGTAGCGGCTTGTATGATATTACAACTGCGCGGGGTCGGGGGATATGTGTCGGGGGTCCATCCGCTCTCGCCGTCTTGGTGCCACAGCTGTACTGTCTATTGCCAATTAAGCTTCGGCTACGACGAACCGATAGAGAATTACGATAGAGAGGCCGATAGAGAGATACGAAATGCCGCCGACTCCTCGACTATTGGTAGCAACGACAGTCACCTTACGGCGGAATCGACTGGGCGCAAGAGGCGGCATCGGAAGATGCTACCAGAAGATGGTGGACCATCAGTCAGAGTAACCCACCGATAGCCAATTCGCTGGACAACCGTCCCTACAGAGCTTAGAAGATGAACAGACAGGGATGATAGAGAGAGAGAGGACGATCGGTAAGAGAAGACGAAAACACTCACATAGCGCACGTAAGCATAAGTATAGGGAAGGCGCAGAGAGGCAGAGGAACGGAAAGGAGAGAGAGAGAGAGAGAGAGAGAGAGAGAGAGAGAGAGAGGGCAGGCAGGGGCGCGTAGGCCGTCCTCAATCAATAAGCCAGCGTTGTCGTGACTTCTCGTCTCGCCATCCTGGCTGGCCATGGGATGCTAAGGCGACTTTACCCTGCTCTTCATTTCTTCTCGTACTAATTATATATATTAATATATAAATAAATAAATATATATATATGTCTGATAGTTTGAAGTAATGCCTATGCAGTTCCTGGTCGGATACGGGGATAGGGACATGACTGGTTTTTAGCGAGTTGAAGCCCCACACTACCGGCCCTAGCTTGCAGATGGGTTTTGTGCGGTGGTGTCCGCCCGTGCGTACCTCATTTTCCAGTGAGCTCTTAATATAAAAAAAATACTCAAATCATATCGCCGAAACCAATTGCACAATCTGATTGAATCAACAACACGTGTTTGTGGCATATGGCAATAATGCTGAGAACCACGAATTTGTGATGCACAATACAATTATAAACTGTGCTATAACATATATCACGAACTTGAGTTTATGCAAAATTTCCCTTTGAGACGCTTATAGAGTGTATATATTGAATTCTTGTGAATTTTGAGACGCTTATAGAGTGTATATGTATATTGAATTTTTGTGAATTACTATATACATGAATATTTACTTATTGAAAGCAATATTAGAGCACTTGAATTGAATTGAATATGAGTCACGTTGCGAACAGACTGTATAAGGCTATTTGCCAAGCAGATGTCCCTCTTTAATGTTAGTTCAATCGCCCCGCTACCGTACGCTCGCAATTCACTATGATTGGCAATAGTTCCTCAGTCAGGGTGCGCAGTCTGAGCGGTGAAATGTCTGATGAGTCGGAAGTTGAATAGTAAATGTCAGTTACTTAAAATATTTGATTTGTCGTCAAAAGGTCATCAGCAATAAAGTCAGAAGCGCAAGTAGAAGCGCATACTTCAACGCACGGCAGCAAGAATTACTTAAACTTTGTAGTTATTTTGTCTTGATTTGGGGTAAAATTCAGCTAGTTGGTTGGCATGCAATGCACTTCGAAAGTATGATAGCTTTGTTTCGTTTTCGGATAGCTCGTCGCGCTTAACGCTGTCATGGTCTACATCAGGTACTTCTACGTAAAATTCGTGGTTTTCGCTACGAAATTTCAGCCGCTCTACTGTTATAGGGTTATAGGACATGTCCATGTCAGGTATTTGTAGAGTTGTTTAGCATTTACACTAGTACACATATTGGAAATGTGTATCCGCCTCGCGCCTATACGTGCCCGAACCGTCGGCAGAGGAGGAATAGAGTCATCTGCCGCAGTATTATCTGATTTGCTACTGACGGTTTTTATAACTAGCCCGGTTTATCACTGCTTTGCGGGCCGCAGTTACCGAGTCTAAGACCGAAACGTCTCCACGACCCGCCACCGGGCTCATTATTTTTACTTTCAGTGTGCGAATCTCTCCGATTCGAATCTTTCGCATATCTAACGCGACACTCTGGCCGATTTCGAGAACAATTTCTTACGTTCCTGCTTATTATCTTTTTTAAATGATTTATTGGAGTGATATATATTTTTTTTGGAGGAGGAGGAGGGTGAATGCATTAGGCACTGGCGCGACGGGCATAACATGGGAGCCTACCCGCGCAATGTGGGACTCGGCCCCGACGGCTGGATTTTGCTCCGTCGGGACCCATACCCTTTAAACACACCTCCCCCCTTAACTATATATATGAAAAGCGATGCACAAAATTAAAGAGCTTGTTAAAGCAAATACTTTTTACAAGTAACATGATCTCTGGGACTTTAGTCTTATTTCGAAGTGAAAGTGGAATCGCTACAATTTGTGACACTAGTGTTAATGGCCCACATAAAAGTATTGCCCGACTAAATGTGTCAATTAAAGCGGAATGACGTATATAAAGTACGCCCTGGGCGCAGGCCAACGATCACGTCATTCGGCTTTAATTGACACATTTGATCGTTTTTCTTTTCTTTCTCTAACTCTGCGCTACATCACTGAAAAACTAAGAACAGCTGTTTGGACCTTAGGTTCGGCCGTTCTCAACGTCATCCCAGCTGCTTCTATAGTAGACAAAACAATAGTAGTTTTATCTAAATTAATCTCTGGTTTTCCTCTATCCAGTATAGTATATACTGGGCAGATGAAAACAAAATGCGACACATAGTCAACAAGAACATTGTCTCTTTGGCCATCCAACCTACTGTCGGTGTGCCCAGCGACCTGTCGAATAAGCAACTCGCCAGCTTAAGGTAAATATCATTAACCTTCACACGATAGCATATAACATTGACTATAACGCTCTGGCTTCCTGCGGATCCGCTGCGGCTGGTATCCCGGGATGGCAATTAGCTGTGTGCGCGATTGTCTTTTCATCGCCTCACACATCGCCTCCGCTGCTGCTACTGCAAAAAAAAAACTGTATATACTAATCATCACAGAAACTATCGTCATCGCGTTTGCCAGGCGCGACATCCCTGGCCGTTTCCTTTCCGGTAGTTATCTCACGCATCGGGGCCCAGCGTAGCTGCTTCAGCTGTTATTCCGATCGATTCCCTTGATCTCGCTGTTATTCTCACCAGCGTCGGCCCTCTCATCATCATCATCATCATCATTAATCACCACCACCGGTCCTACCATCCTTATCATTGTCGCTCTTATCTGGTCGTCATCCTTTCTCATCAGCCGCTTGAAAAATACACATCGTTTTCTGTTGCACTATTCCCGATGTGCCTTCTGCATTCTCAGAATCCTCGCACGAATCTGCGCATGCGTGTCGGCTAGTGACGTTCACCGCGTCTGCTGTTGCTGGGTGTCGACAAACTCCGAAGCTGGTCGTTCTGCATAACTTCAAACGGTGACCTACTCGTTTGTTTCGAGGGTTATAAAAGGTTTATAAAACCTTCTACTGCCGACATCCGCTGCAGACAGTTCCTTGTTCGGCAACTGGAAATACGTTCTTAAAAGTCGCGTCACTTTCTTATTAGTGCGCTCCACTCGACCATGTGAAAATGACGTCGTGGTGAATCTAGATACTTTCCTGGAACACCGGAAACGCATTCAACAAGTAACTGCGTCCCATGGTCAATAAAAATAGCTGTAGAGCATGCAAACCAATCAATCAACTTCTGAATAAATTGGACCATGCATGCTCCGGTGGCATTTGGTTGATCATTCCTGTTTGTTTGCCGCTTCTCTTCTTAGAAAATATGATCATATGTATCTGCTTAGAGCGGATGCGCTCTATACAGAAGCTCGTACCTCCTGATCAACATCAGCGGGAACTACTAACATTCTCGTAGTATCTTGTAGTATTAGCGATCGCATATTTGGTGATTAGTCACGATTGTCTTACAGAAGTATGTACATTGATACCAACGCTTTTATGTGAAATAAAAGTGATGTTATGTTAAAAAAATTAAAATCTTGTTCGCTCCAATGTGGCCGTCTTTAGTAGTGGTGACAACAATACAATACAAGCTTTGGTTTGTTGACGAGAATTCCATTTTGTAATGCTAAAGCTCTCGCAGAACTAATAGGTACAGTGAGTGTCTTAGTATACAGAGCATTCAGATAGCCGTTTTGAATTGCAATTATTACCCTCTTGTGGACACTCTAAATGTTTCCTAACTTTCAAATATGTACACTCGTTCACACATTTGTACAAATGCATATATTTGTACATTATTTACATAATTACAAATGTATCTTAATGCGCCTTGGTAATACTTAGTGTATAATTACTGTCGAGAATTCCTTCAATAGATAAGTGAACGGATTCTCTAGGAAAGGAGCACCTAAAATAGACGGTGCAGGCGATAGGCGAAAATCGAAGAATCAGAGACGAAGAACGCCCCAAACGTGGCAATACGACGGCACAAGCGGCTGATCCACGCAGTGAGTGGGAAGAGGATCTCTGATGGAAACTTTCCTCTCATAGTTCTGAACGCAAGCAGGGCAACACGCACGTAACACATTATATTTACTAATTATGGGCAGTTCGTACGCGGCACATAGATCAGATACATAGTCTGCAGGTTCTCCCGAACATTGCTCTGAGTGCACTGTTCTGGATAATTGGATCGATGATTTGAGCCCGACGAGATAATGATGCCCCCTTCCCTCCCCCCTCCCTCAAACGGCAAGAGCATAACACAAGCTGGCAATAGGAACGTCTTATAGACGATAAGGAAGCCTCATACCAGTCTCTCTAAATCACCTGAGCGCAGCAATGATATAATAGCGCTTATGTGCTGGAGCAGCCAGATCACCGTACTATGCAAGTTTAGTCCCAAACACTTGGCCCTGTGAGTCGAGCCCGGTGGCGTAGTGGATTAAGTCTCCGCCTCGCAACCGGAGGAGACACATAGGTGCGCGGGTTCGAACCCCACCGCTGCACATTTGTATTTATGGGGGTCCGTCTATGAAGCAATGTGAAAAACAGTTCCGTGGACGTTAAATCTTGGCTGAGGGTCAGCCCGAAAACTTTACTTGGCCCTGTGAGACGAAACAAGTTGTGGTCCATTAAGTGTGACCTGCTGCCATCTACCAACGGCTCTATAAGATATATTGAAATAACACCAGACCGATCTTGCTGAAGGCGTCAACAAAACAAATGCACTTTAAAGGTCATGATGGCCTTTACCACAAATTCAAGAGCAGTACGTATATCGCCGGCAAGCTTGTTCGGCTCAAGGTGAAATAGGATTTATGTGTCATTCTCGTACGCAAACGTCTTGCGGATATAATTCGCCGAAATCCTAAGCAAGGTCAAGTTCATAAAGATAATGAAGATGTCAGGTCCTAGTCCCGATCATTGAGGTGTACCGAGGCAAGCATGTTATTGATTATTTCTACGATTGTTCGTTTACACCTAAAAACGGTCAATATGGTTTGAAGAAAAAACGAGTGGCGTAAACAACTGAAGGCAGATCCGAGGCAGATCTGCTACTCTCCAAGTTTGACAATGTCAATTCCCGACTGCCCGAAATGGACAGATAGACAACGCCGAAGCTCCCTTAAAGCGTACGCATTTTGGAAAGCTCTCGCAGTCTCCAGCCGTATATGCTAATTCGCCAAAATTTTGCAAATTAGTTACCGCAGCACCATGACTCAGTCTTTGACATTGATAATGAGAGTTAGGCACCCCGCAGACATTGTCACCCTATAAGCTTTGCACGTCAGAAATACTTTGTTTGTCGGGTCACAGCAAATTGTAGCAGAACCATGTCGGTGAGTGTTGCAAAGAGTTTACCTACCACCCGTTTTTTAGCCTTCCACTCTTAACGGAAATCACCTCAGCGTCTTTCGAAGCTGATAGTATCTTAACTTTAGTGAAGCCAGGGTCAACACTCGTGATCCTGGTTCAGTAGTGTGCCAGATATCTGCACTATGTAGTCACTGGGATATCGTGAAGACTACTAGGCTTCGTAGCCTTTATTGCATGGTCTAACCTGTGAATCAATAAAATGATGAACTACGCCAAGTTTAGATTTACATCTGAAATATGAATGCAGAGCCACAAAATGACCGAAGAGTACCTTAAAATGGTTCAATTGTCAATGCTGTTATTTTACCAGCTATTTTGTGTACTTCACGTGCCACTACAACATGGAATAGTCCCTTTGCGTTCTTCAAAGCCTTTTCACGAATAGTGTTAAATTGGGCGTTTGCGTTTTTTAATTTTGCTCGCCATGCTTTTGCTAGCCGCCTGAGCTTATTTTTTGTAATTCACAACTTTGGTGCCAACTTCAGCGATTGCGTTTTAGAGATCACCACTGCTGGTAGTTGTTACACTGCTAGAGGGTTTTTGCTTTCTATTTGTTGCCACCGGCTTTGTTTTGATTGAATTACTGCCAAATGGTAACGCACCCCTCTTGTAGTTGCCACGCGATTTACAGTTTTTGCCATTTACTTTTTCGTCGTCCTTAGACCCCGCGAGCTTAGGTAGCTTCACTCACAAGCGCGGCTCCAATTTGAGTGGTCATATAAGACTAACCCGGACTCACTCCGGTTGTTAAGTTCAAACAAAATCAGCAGCGCGCAATGCAAGCGGGATCCAACAGGAATGAAAGCCGTGGCAGCGTGATAGAAACTTTTCTGGCGTCACGTCGGACACTGGATCCTGGATACACCCTAGGTATGCTGTGCTTCGACGCTTTCTTGCAACGACAACAGCTGCTCGTAAGAACAGATGAAACACGCTTCAGCGCTCCCAAACAGGACATTTCAGGGTGCCACCAGATGCATGGCTACACGGAGAACATTCACACAGGCAGCAACGGTTTTTCCCTCCTAAGTTTTATCCTAAAACTCGAAACGACACACAATTTCACCAACGTCAAAACTTACAGCCATCGCGTCCGAAAGCAGACTTATCAGGCTAACCGAAAGTGTCTCCCCGCATGGTACAACCTAAAGGAGCTCGCGGTCTTAGCATGCTGCACCGTCATCGTTACTGTCATCATCGTCATCTTTTGTCCTCTACATGAAAACCACCTGCATCTGCAACATGTAGAACCAGGTGTTGTACATGTGACCATTCATACACAACGGCGAGTCATGAAGTCTGCGCTCGTTAGCCGGCACACCGCCAACGTTGTAGCTCACATAATAGAGAGCATCGCAACACGGCCCCGGGCAGTGAGTGGCTCGCCAAGACTTCCTCATAAGGTAAGGGTTATTCAAGAGAAGTAATTTGCAATGGAAATTTAAAAAGCGATATATAGTATTTTGCACATTTCGTTGCTTTTTGTATGTGCTCTGCAGTTTTTGACAGTTTTTTTTTGTGTATTTTACCAGTGGTGGGAGTAGGAGTTTACACATGTGCCCAATTTTCTGTTTAGAAGAAAAATTGCCGTAGCTCGTATAATGCGAAGAAAACGGAAGGATTACTACGAGAAACTTCTTCGTGTACCTGCTAGTGGGTTGCAAACCGACAGTGGAAGCAATCAGGGTCTGGTTTAAGTCACAAGACTATTTCAGCAATTTCGGTCCGACGCTCAAGCGGTCTCTGCACGTTTTCGCTCACTGGGACATTTGCTGAGGTGTACAAATTGTATATAATGACGACTATATTATAGTCGTGTGTCATCTTGAAATGCAAACTTTTTGCGAAACACGGAGGACGAAAAAGAACAAACATGAGAGACAATAGAGGGAGTAATAGTTAGTCCTGCAAATCTAACGACAACAAACGGCGGAAACGATTTGCACCGGTCAGTATGCTTTCAGTCAGTTGCAATAAAACATTTTTATTGGCTGCTCTGACGCGCTCAACTAGGTTTTTGTTAAATACGTGCACATGTTCGGCGGTTAAGGTGTACTCATCCAGTTTGTCAACAAACCACATTTACTATACTCCGGCTAACCATGCTTCTCTCTTGGATTTTGACGGGATAGAGCGCTTAACAGCTGATTCTCATTTCCGCTATTGTAGAATATACACGCTCTTTCGGGACAGCCATAATGCTGTACCACGTTCCCCTCATCAGGGAATCCTGCGCTAGGGTATGAACAAGAGGGTAAATAGGAGAGATCGGATACCCCAGTATTTCTCGGAGATTCTATAGATCTGTTTATTTGTTTGTGTTTCAAACCATCATTATTATGTTTTTAGTGTTTGGAGTCAACATTGTTCTGTTATTTTAGTGTTTATAATCATCATTGTTGCCGACGTCTGCTTACCTTGCTAGTGGCGTCATTGAATAATTTGCCGTTGAATTATATTGTGGGTGCACTTACTAACTGGCGACCACCTGTGTCATCGCCACGCTAACTTTTGCTATTTCGCCTTAGGGATTGCTTCCCTAACACCACGAGCGACTTTAAGGTGCCAATGGCGTTGAGTCCAGCAACGTTGTTTACGCTGACAGACAGTGCACTACTCGGGGATGGTAAATATTGATTTTTCTTTCGTTGCGTCGTCCAACTTCTATGCGGCAGAAGTTACCGGCGTGATAAGTCTTGGCCGGTAATGGCTCAGCCCCACTGGGCGAAAAATTATCGAACATAATTTTACTAATGATCACTAAAGCCACTAAGAGCAATCGTAAATTGTACGCGTACAAATGTACACATACACTGTTCGTTACGTGACTTTAAAAACTGTGCAGCAGTCCCAAAGAACTCACCCCTGAGTGTACTTGCATTCGTAATAGGACGGCATTTAGATATAGCTGCCCTACTGACATTAACTCATTGCGTATCTTCAGGGCGAATTGCGTATGTAATTCAGTATAAGGGGTATAGAATAATACTATATTATGGTCTTTAAGAATTAAAACAATTCCAGCTCTACTGCTACGATATTGTTGAGACTAGTCACTTTACTTTTTTTTATTACTCTACTTGAAGGCACCTTTAATATTCATATATTTGTTTGTCAACTTTGTATAAGGTAATATCATGCTAACACAGTTGTGCGTGATATCAAGAGCCGCCTAGCCAACTTAATCTGCCCGAAGTTTGGCAAGTATCCCTGTAATACTGTGTTCACATATAAGCGCAAAATTAGCTTACACAGCCCGACTCTTGCACATGGAAATGCTGACGTCTAAAGGGCTTGTGGTGGAAGCCATGAACAGCATATCACCTGAACAAATGACGAAGGAATCGCTGAGCACTTGCCGCATCTTCTCGGAGAAGCGCGTCCTGAAGTCCCGAAGAACAAGGACAAGACAGACAAACCCGCGGCAACAATCTTTAGTACATGGTAGGGTGCCCAAGAGTGCATAAACCAGATAGCTACGCGCGTTATGGAGTAATACGAAAACCGTTTTTAAAGAAGGTTGCTTTGACCTTATCTAGATCTGCGACTTGTTCGATTTTCAAGTCGTACCAAACCAGAGTGATACCATATACAGCGTCTAAGGCCACCTTGATGTTGAACACGGCTAACGCGGTTGCCAGGGACAACTTCTGGCACGGCAAAATCAAACGATGCTTTGGGAATCTGAGTTCAAAATGCTATTAAGCTATGCTTTGGGAATATGGTTTCGAAATGCTGTTGAGCTATGCTTTGTAGATATGAGTTCGAAATGCTGTAAAGCTATGCTTTGGGGATATGGGTTCAAATTGCTGTTGAACTATGCTTTGTAGATATGAGTTCAAAATGCTGTAGTGTATGCTAATACTTTTTTCCTTGTCTTGTCTAATCGCCTTTGTTTTTACGGCACTAACGCTAAAATCGGTGCAACGTGCCCAGAGCGCCTTGACTACGACCAAGCTGCTCCGAAACAATGTCTCTTAATGCAATATTGAAGGCAAGCTACAAACACTGCGTGCAGGGGGTTTTCCTTCAAGACAGTGACAGCTCTATATCCAGCAAGAGCCTCCTGCAAGTTGTTACCGTTGACATTTCGTATCAAACCCGTGTTATTCTGAGGGAATCACACCCCTAGCCTCCAGGTAGATAGAAGCCTTGTGCAAGAGCGCACTCGACAAAAATGCGTGCATGCAGCGCTTCTTCGCAATTTTCATATATGATATGGACTCAAAGGATCGCCCTCTGCTGTTGAAATCACCTTAGATATAAACTAAT
Organism: Dermanyssus gallinae; assembly: GCA_003439945.1. Taxonomy (NCBI): domain Eukaryota; kingdom Metazoa; phylum Arthropoda; class Arachnida; order Mesostigmata; family Dermanyssidae; genus Dermanyssus; species Dermanyssus gallinae. The sequence continues at coordinate 115,704 of QVRM01004332.1, read as the reverse complement.
TTCACACCACCGGTATGGCGCCATTCGCGTTTGCTAAGTAAAGTGGCCCACGGTGGCCTGAAAAGAAGAAGTGTAATTTTGACATGTTTATTCCCGGTGACCAATGCCTGGACCAAGTTCTGTGTTGTTCTTAAGCCTGGACGATTTTGAGTTCGACTTTCTCGTGCGTGACCGAGGCCTCCAAACATAGCAAGCTCGTGCTGTCCTGCACCAAATGGCAGAAGCAAAAGTATTGGGGATGGTGTGCGGGATTGCCAGTAAACATCGCCCGAAGTAACTGCGTGACTCAAGGAACTAGTTGACAAGATTATGTACTTAAAATATGTTCAAGGAAGAGCAGAAAGTATGTTTTCCTGTCTATAACATAATATTTCACTGTATAAACCAGAAAATACAGCTATCCTTGCGAGGATCATGTTTGGATCATAATTTGTCTCAATCCCGCCGATATCCAAATTTTAATGCACAATAATAAAAACGTATATATTAATTTTATACATAATAATCATATATAAATTAACGTTAAATCATAAGCTAAGTATAAATTAATGTTAAGAAATATAGAGGATGTGAGCGAATCTCTAAAGTAATATAGACTAAGCTGAATTGTTCTATACAATGTGCACTGATCAGCGGCAAACAAGCGCGTTGAACTGCCTAGAGACGTTCACATGTGTCGTCTAAATTTGTCAGGTATAGCTATTTCAATATTTAGATATACGTTAACTGTAAGCTCTAAACAAGGGTACGCCTTAGTTTTGCGTTATATATATATATATATATATATATATATATGTGGGCGACTCTCTAGAGTAGCATAGACTAAGCTAAAATGTTCTATACAATGTGCGCTTATCAGCGGCAAACAGGCCTGTAAAGCTACCAAAAGAGACCTACACACTTGTCATTTTAGTTCGCCAAGTTTAGCTCTTTTAACTTTCAGACAGGCGTTAACTGTGAACTTTGAACAAGGGAAGGTTTTAATTTCGCGTTTAACCCCCCTAAGATGTAGGTGTATTTAGAAGTCTAATCTCTGGTAAAAACGTCTATATATATATATATATATATATATATATATATCAAACAGTAGGAGGTCCACTTTACAGAACAGCGTTATTTCTGAGCGTTCCTGATTTTTCCCCTAATACCCTTCAACACGTTGCTCTATGAAGACGCGCGTTGCAAAGCGTCCGGTCAAAGACGAAGTATACGAATTATACATAATAGTATCGTATTATGGCCAATTAAGATGGAGCGGAATATTAGGCGAGAGGCATGGAGGGAGGCGACAAACTTGTTCGACGCCGTTTTGACACTCAAGGCAGCCAAGGAAACGGCCAGGCGGGACAGGTTTGAGCGGGTCTCTCGGCAGAGTGGTCAAGACGAGGAGCGAGGGAGGGGGAAGAGCAGCCAGGCCCTCATAGTCGACGCACTCTCACAGGACGGATTACATAATGGCATCCCCCTATCCAACCGCAGGTAGACATGCGGGATGATAGTCAGGGATATAGCTGATTGAAGGAGAACGGCAGAGACGCTTCTCCCACGGCTTCGAAGTAATGGCAAAGTAGTACCAAGCCTGGGGGCGTGAGGAGGAATCCGGGTTTAGTGGGTTTGCGATTCTCACACTAGTCAGGAAGGCTGCTAGTGGCGCATGTGCATCATGCATTCCCGAAACCTCCCAGAAAAAAAAAGAATATATTAGGCGAGCGGAAGCGAGACAGATGCCGCGCAGAACACGATAAACCGCAGCGGGTCCGAAATTGCCCTGTATCACTCGTGCACGATGTTTGCGACCAGTTCGATGACATGCAGGCTGAGCACAACTAAATAACTAACCGTAGTAACGACCCCACGATCGAGGGCTGTTCATCTTTTCCGCCTACGTCACGTATAGGAACCCAAGCCGTTGCTAAAACAATTTTGCAAACCACCTAGCTCCATACTAACCACCCGCAGGGTCACCTCGTACGGTAGTCGCCGTGTCTGTTGACGGATATGCAGCGTCGCGGAGACAACCATCGTTGACGTCACGCCAATTGCTTGTTTTACAGGTATGAGCGATTTAGGTAAAGCCGCATTAATTTGTACATTGGCGCCAACGTCATACTTGAGAGTGCTTGGCCGAAACTGCACTACGATACTAGAACCCTACTCTGAGCGAATAGCGGTATCTGAGTAAGGTGCAGTTTCCGCGAAAGCTCAAATATTACGTTGGCGCCAATGTAGAAATTGTTTATTCTATATGCGGCTTCACCTAAAACACTTAAAGCTTCACCTACGAAACAAGCAATAATAATAAATAATTGATCATATATACATATATATATATATATATATATATATATATATATATATATATATATATATATATATATATATATATTAGTCAAAGATGATGAAAGGGAAGGCACACTTACTGCATAGCAGAACGAATGGGCTGCCATTCCAGATGGTGCACCGGGTGCGTGCGTGCGCGACCTTATTCCTGACATAAGGAAGTGGTTGAATCGACCCGGAGGAGAGGTTGATCACTTTCTGACGCAGGTTATAATGGGCCATGGCAACTTGCAGACATATCTGTCAAGAATAGGATAAGCCTTCTCGGACATACGCGTACTCTGTGACCTAGGTGTCGTAAACGACGCTGCCCATACTCTGTTGGTATGTCCGTTCTTTGCGCAAGTCGGACTAGAAACTAGAAGAAAAATGCTGAACCGATTGAAGTTGAGCGGAGAGCTAAATTGTACGAACCCTCCGGGCCTGCCTACTCAGAAAATTGCACAGTTTGTGCAATTTATTTGTGAAGGCACCTGTAACTGGCATATAGAAGCTGCGGTGGCACGAGAGGTACTGGTTAGAGAGGGGCACCTGGAGCGCCTCAGGAGAGACAGATTTGCAACAGAAGGGACAGAATACGCCCGTGTCTCTAGAAGAAGCCTCTAGAAGTTTCGCTTGTGGAGAAACGCAGTATTATGGCTATATGGCCAAACCTTGAGAGGTCTTCGGCCAATTGATTTGAAGAACACTCACCACTCCTCCTGTCGGCTCGTAGTACTATTAAAAGGACAGCCGGGCTGACAAAGAGTGAAGCTTAAGGGGGAGGTGCGTTTAGTGGGTATGATCTCGGCGGAATAATGTCCAACCGTCGGGGGTGAGTCCCACACTGCATAGGGCCTGAGTTTCTATCTACTTGCCCTTTTGCGTTAGTGCCTAAAGCATTTTAATCCTCCTTCATAAATATATATATATATATATATATATATATATATATATATATATATATATATATATATATAATCTAAATAATCAATTATTTATTATTAACATTTGGGTGTACATAAAACATGAAAAATATAATATTATTCACATTGATTTAAATGAATACAAGGGTATTTTATAGGTTAAGAACCTTTAGAATATCCTACAGGTCAATATTAAAATATGGAAAGAAAATTAAAAATTAGATATTCATTAGTTCGATAATAAGTTTGACTATTAGATTTATTTTAATTAAACATGAACAAATTTATAGCATTAAAATTCGTATTAATAAAAACGGCTTGCTTTATTTATTAGACATTGAACGTAAAATTAAATGAGCTAATAAGAAATATCAATCGCACAATTTTTTATGACTTGGAGAAGTGTCTCCCTCTCTCTCTCTTTCTAAGTGCCAAGATAATATGTCGTGCGGCGCGCGGTTTTAAGTCGGAAATCTGAGCACCGAACACGCAACGCGGCAGAATGGCGGTGTTGACCCCACGGCACGGATCAAATGACAGCGCTGGTATACACAAACCAGCACCTGACATTTTAACAAAAAAAAATCGGAAACAGCGGGCGCGTTACATGGAACCGTAGCAGGCACACCTTAACAACGTTGTCTATTTTAGCAGAACGAACATGGTACTTTCCACAAATGCGCTAAAAAACTCAGTATTTCACTGGCTTCTAATATGCTCGATTGCAGGCCCAATTCCGGGTGTAGGAATATATTGTTTTGGTGTTTAAACATGCTAGGAGTATCTAGGTAACGCACTAGAGAAAGATGGCACAAATCAGTGGCGTACTTGGATTCTGTGAACGGTTATTCCACGCTCTCACAAGGATTTGTTGTCAAAAAAAGCCCACATCAAAATGCAACATCTGCGAACAAGGTGAGACAATTCCAATTGGAATAAAATAAATGAGCATTTAGTATGAACTAAAATATATGGGGAAGAACGAAAAAAGATTTTCTCTGAGGCTCTGAAGTAATTGCCTAAAATATAATGTCGGGGGTCTACGCGCATACTAGGGAGAATCCAACCGTGGCTGGTTAGAAACCATATATAATTGAAGCAACGAGTCTAATGAATACTGAAAGCAATAGTGCTATTGTAGGAAAGATATTGCTTAACTTGTGTTAGCCAACAAAAGAGCTGTGACCTCCCAAGATGAGACCTCCGGTCTCGCACACTTTTGCGTAAGTATGAGAGACTGCTGAAACTTTCTGTGCGAATTCCCCCACACCATTCTTATGGCCCTGATGATAGATTCCTTCTGTTTTTTGCGAAACACTTCTTAAATCGGAACGTCGTCAATAACCTGAAATATTTTTGGCAGAGAAGCCTTCTAGAAGGAAGGGATCATTGCTTCCCAATTAGTTATTCTGTGATAGAATACAAATATAGATTTTTGTAAAGGTTAGATTTTTTTAACGTAGTGTTCTAAAAACGTCTAATTTTTTTCTGAGATAAATTCATACATCGAAGCACACCTCCGAAACGGGTGGTTAAATGCTTTTCACCTCTATAGCTCCTCGATAGCGTTAAGTAATGAGTTCTTCTTCTCTTCCACTCAATTTGTGTTATTCTCGAAAAAAGAAAAAACCACCCGGTGCCATATCGGGAGAATAAGTGGGGTAGTTTCACCAGCGTGACTCTAGATGCGACAAGAAAAGCTTCGCCTAAAAGACGATTTAGAGCTCTTCGTGGCGAACGCAGTAAAATCTGTTTTTTCGGCGCCGCTTTCGGCCCATACGTAGATGCTACGCCGCCACGCACTAGGCAAGAGGGCGCTACAATGCATACGACGACAATGTTTGATGAGTGCGCTCAGCTCTGCGAGTTCTGCGGATAAACGGTCATGACAAAGACAACAAGCAACAAAAGTCGTTTACGTAGGCCCTACTAGCGGGACTCTTCGTAAAATTTGCAAAGCTACGCAGCATTCGATGAGATCACTAGCTTAAAGCCAAGGTCGATGATCCCTACCGTACCGATGATGACGCATCCAATGCGGCGGCCGCGCTCATGACGGCAAGCGAGCGATGCTGACAGAACGAGTAACACAAGTAAAATGCCAGAACGTGGGAGGCATTGAAAAACTGCCGCCGGGCAGAAAAGATAAGAACAGCTAGCTTGCCATAGGACAACTAGGCAAACAATACAAATGGATTGTCGAGTCACTAGTGCATATGGTAGCAGTTTTCACACACGTGTGCACATAGTGGCACGTGCACGGGCCCCGTCATACAAACGAATTTTTAAATCTACATTATAAACAATTGCATGCAAAGGCGAAGAAAACAGTTGCACGAATAGAATTTGGCACAAGTTAAAAGTGTATATCAGCTCGTATTTAATACTACTACCGCTCGCTGATGGACGTTTCGTTTATACGAGTATATATATATATATATATATATATATATTAGATCCAGCGCACACTATTGGTGACCATCGTGAGTAAAAAATCCAAGCAAACACCAGATTTTTAGGAGATGTTCAAAAAAGGGCAAAAGATGGGACGCATATGCCTCGTCACTTCAATATTTACCAATTTTTGTACCGGCATAAACACACAACTGCAGGTACGCACTACGGCCGTTTGGAGACTAACTGTTTGTTGAGTGCCTATGTGGAACTTGACTTTAGCGGTTGGTTTGCCGAGACCTTTTAGTTGGAAATTTTAAGAACGCTTGTCGTACATCACAAGCTCAGCTAGCGTGACTAGTATGGGATTCACAAACCCGATCAACTCGAATTCTTCCCCATCCCTCTAGGCTAGTTGTTGCTTTGGCAGTTACTTAGAAACTACGAGGGGGCGTCTCTACGACGTCCGCCATCATCGCTTCCTCTGCTTCCCCCATCTGCACGCGCTACCGTGTGAGACGTCCATATGGGCGAGCGCAATGGCAGGTTTAACCAGCCTGAGTGGGTGCTTCGAGACCCTTATGGCTAGCAGGAGGGCTCTGGTCAAAAACGATTGAAGCGCGGCACACCCTGATCCCCAGCGTCCGCTGTGCTGATCGTTTGACCTCAGACACAAGCCGGGATTCCGGCCTTTCCTCTTCATTGCCTCGTCAACTACTTCCCAGTTATTTGTGTTGAAGACATTTCCGCTGTCCGGGTGGATGAGAAGCATGAAACCTCTCGTTTTGAAGGTTTTCGTAGACTTTTGACCCGCGAGTCGCACTACCCTCTTTGAGGCTCCCAACATATATTGGCTTTCTCAGAATCCGTACTGAGCCTTACCCAGAGCATCTAGTAGGCTAATAGTGATAGGCCCCGAAGTGTCACGGCGGCATTAAAATCACCCCCCGGTTCGGCGAGAATTATACTCACTGAACTAACCTCCCACTTGAAGCTTTAATGCCGGCAAGCCCAGATTCTTATGACTTCAGTTTTACAGAGTGCCGAATAGATTATTGTGCTTTTCTTACTGCCTCTTTGTGCACAAGTATGTGTGTGTGACACCGACATACTGTCTATACATTCTCTTTACGTATGTCACACTGTCTATACATTCTCTTTACGTATGTCACACTGTCTATACATTCTCTTTACGTATGTTCATGTATTTGGTCTCTGACAACTGTCGCTAGAGTACGCTCGATCCTATTTCGATACAGGAAATATTCTGTCTGACTCAATTAGCCGCCCAGCTATCACACCCTAAGAAATACATTTTAAAATTGTGATTAAGCAACGTTTCAGTTGCTAGAATTTTTCATGTTTTGTTCATCTCTATCGCAACGTAAGTCCTTTCCAGGCCATTATTATACTATAGATACTGCTGCAAACTACAGTAGGCTCTGCCATGCTTTATAATGTAGCAGTACTAGTTAGAAATTTTAATTAATTATTACTAGCAATAAAATTTATTTTTCCACTAAGACAAGTGTGAATGATGGCTTTATTTTTTCACTTACATAACTTTTTTTTTTCTGTACTAGAGAGCCACTCTTGAGCAGTGTGAGCTCGCCACGGATGGGTGGAATGGCTGGAACTGCAGGTACCCACTAAGATACCCGTCACCATAACTTGCATATACCGCTAGCTTTGATCTACATTAACAGCCCTAATAAACTAACATTAGATGTCGCAAAAGCCAGGCAACTTAAGCAGGCCGGGTCATCAGTAAAGTTCCCTAACGCTGTCCGCAAGCTCTACCCGGCAGATAAGACCCCCTATTTCTGTGACATTGGTGTCTTCTTGCGCCTGGGTCGACGCAGAGCTTGATTCTGTCTTTTGCACTACCTATTAGATGGTTCCACGTGCCGGCTCTTGATTGGCTAGTCTTCAAGAGGCGAATTGGCTAGACATTGCATCCTCAGCTTTTTTAGATACATTTTTCCTTGGCAGCTCTTCTATTAATTTAGCTTTTGTCTTGCACCTAGAACTTGACTTCTCGCCTGCCCTGTCTTATGACTCCGGTGTTTCAAATAAGCGGTTCCACAACTAAGCTTTGGGGAAAATCCGTAGTCAAGTTCATAGTCCATTTTCCGCTCGGTATAATAGCCTGATAAGATTTTTATAAGATAGTCTAAAACGTTGTTAATTTGTGTGGTTTATAAATTATCTTATGCGGCAGCTGTAAGACATACTATACTAATGTTTCAGACATGTATAAATCACGAGTGGCGTGACTCCCTTGGCTTGTTTTATCGACACTTTTAACAATTAAGCCTCAGTATATATTGATTGTGGTCATTTGGTTACGGCTGTCGCCATTAATCGACGCTCTTGCCTATATTGCCATATGAACCTCAGCGCTATACAGGACGTACCGAATTGCTGTACCGTACATTTATTAATAGCGTTCAAAACAGCAAACTTGTACGACACGCGTTAAGCGACTCAGAGACATCGTCCGAAGTCACCAGTCGCATCTCCTGCTATGAGCATAAAATGTATCCTCTCAAATGTATTGTTTAAATAAGAAATGTATTTGTCATCTGTACACATGTCTGAAACATATAAAATAGGATGCACATCGTATTAAAGAGCCGGCGCTCAAGCCGGCAGCAAGCAACCGAGCAGTTTCTATCTGACACTCGACAGATTCTTCAACAGTTGACGCCCTTTGTCGCCAGTTGCGTGCGTTTAAAGGGCCACCATCGGCTTGTTTTCAGTCTACGGGAGCTTCTGTATTTCAAGTGTTATCTACGTGCGGATTCGAAGCATTCATTAGAGGGCTATTGCCCCAATGTCCACTCCGATTAGCACATATGGACTCCAGTTGAGCCTATTTTGAAATTGTACCCATTGTCATATTTGGTCCCTTCATTGCGGATCCATCTGTTGTTTCGCTTTTTAGAGTTGTCGGCCGCGCAGGTAAGAGTTGTCTCTTTGCACACTTGCCCAGTCTTCCGTTAACATTCCGTTTCGACAAGCCTATAGTGTCTATGCTGAAATCTTTTCTATTGCCGATAGGCCATTTATTATACGTATAAACTAAGATGGATAGCTTCGCTTAGAGCACCCAGAGAGTGTCGGCGGAGCGACCCCAGTGATTTCTGGCGCTGTGGTTATTCTATTGTTTTCTGCGGCCGCTGTCAACGCTGCTAGAGCTGCAACAAATCGCTCCACCCTTTAGCGCTACTCGCGCATGTAGTAGGAGCTCAAGGACTGCGGCCAGACCTCGAGACAATTCAAAACGTCGGCCAGTTTGCGACTCCATTCGACCAAAAAGCCGTTCGCAGCGTCAGTTCATACAAAAAAAATCGCCTGTAGCGAAGACCTCGGCATCGTTTTCAGTCAGCGATAAGAATCAGCCAAATAAGAATGCCTGCTAATTGAATGGCCTCTCAAGAAGTTTCGTCACAATACATAGTATTGCCGACCACCAGTGACGATGGTCGCGGACCACCACGCCCTATGTTGACTCATGACAAGCCGAGACCCTGCCGGTCGTCCAGCTTGATGGGCAATGCAGCAACTGCAGGAACACGACATCAACATTTTCTACAGGCAAGCTCGTAAACACCGTGACGCCGGTTGTCTGTCCCACTACACCTCCTCCAAACACCGAGCGTGACTCCGTGAATAGCAACCACTATGAAGATTATTGTCCATCAAGACAGCTGATCTTACTCGCATACACAGCAGTCGCGTCCAGAGCTAAAACAGCAGCTTCTCAACTATCGCACTCTCTCCCCAATAATGGATGATATGCTCTATCTTTTTTTGTCGAGCCCTGTCAAGCCCGGTGGCACAGTGCATTCGCGTGTGCCTCGCGACCGGAGGAGACACATAGGTGCACGGGTTTGAGCCCCATTGTTGCACCGATTTGTATTTATGGGGTCCGTCTTCCGAAGCATCGCAAAAGCAGCCTGTAGACGTTAAATGTTGCCTGAGGGTCAGCCACAAAAGTTTAGGGGTGCTCTACTATACAGTTACAACTTAACTGACCGCGGTCAAGAGTTACTGCTGGTATTTCCCTTAGTATTTTTTGCTAGATGACTAACTGGAAAATACTGAACGCACATACGAAGGCAACTGCAGGAAACTCGTCTGCAGCTGTAGACGGATAGTGTGGGGGGATTAGTATAAGGGGGCGTCAATCGCCTAACCTACCAGCACAAAGACTAGTACTGGCCAAAAGTGTTTACACCTTCGGCTGAAACTTTTTAGTTCTTGCATGCCCTATGTGTGCCCTACAGGGCAGCGCTGGCCATGAATTCAAGGTTTGTCAGGAGAGACTCTAGGTGTACTCGACCCCACTTGCCCTCCGACAAGTCAATTCCAACAGAATTAGCGCGAGAATTAACACGAGCCAGAATCATCGATTCTATACAAGCCATCGGTCTCGCGTCTTTTTTAGAACGTTACGGTCGCTGGACACCTAAGTCATCAATACGACAGAAAGCGGCTGATACAGGTGCTCGGCTGTTGTCTTGGATTACTCAACTGTGCCCCGCGTTCTTCACCTATCGGCTTTTTAAGTGAGAGCCTTGGCAGCTAGTCGGACAGTATCTAATCTGGCTTCTGTTTCGGGCTTCCAAGTAGCTTTTCCCGTTGCACAAGCAGAGCGAACCTAAGCTTGCTGCTTGCGTATTTTCTGACCTCTCACCTTCTTTCGCTGCCTCCGCCTTGCTCCTTCGTGTCGCGAACATGATGTTCCTTCTAACCTGCGTTTCGAGATTCCTGCCCCTCAGGTGGGATTTATTTAGTTGTATATGAATTAGCATAATTGCCAGCTATATTTAGTTGTCTTTCTAGCAGCATACAACTTTAGGATCGGTGACATCCAGCAATACCCGGACACCCGCCATACTTAATGCGGTGTGTGATTGCAGCATTGACTAATGGCGTTTACTCTGCGCTCGAGTATGTCAGTCGTTTTTATTAAACATAGGATTTGTTTTGTATTTCTTAATGAGTGCAGCACTACAGAGTAGTACTTTCAATTAGCCATAGTGTCGATCGGCCCTATTTTAGTTCAACGTTTGAGCTTTTAGCAGATACTCAGATGGCTTGCAATTTGTGCGCCGGAAAGAACACGCCGTAGTCGGCACCATCAAACGTGTAAGTGGATGGCATAGAGCTTATGGCGGCGATGCAGCTATTGGTATCTCCGGCGACGTTTCTAGGGGATTCTTTTTATTCGACAAAGCCGAAGACTTCAAGTCGCTTGCATCATTGCAAGACAGACAGAAGCCTTTTTGTCAGGATAGGGAATGCCATACTAAATTCAGCTTGAATCGATATCGGAATCTAGTAAAAATGTATAGGCTTTTCTATCTCGTGCGTAGTGTGCCACTCTATGCAAAGCTATTTATCCTTACGCTAAGGTCAACATAGGCTCTTTTGCAGGTGAAACGTAAGTTAAAGCCTAGATATCTAGAGAATTCCGCAGCAAAAACGCCATCAGGCTCGACACAGTATCAAGCTGATTTCTGCGAATACTTTAGTCATGTCCTGATTTTATACATATAAACTGAAACTGATAATCTTCCCATCAGGGCAAATTAACTCAAAGGTGGCAATATTAATTCATGTGACATGCCACGGCAGTATCATTTCTTTTTTTCAAATATAATAAACTAAACTTCCAAAAAAATAATTGGAAACGATATTTGTAATTGCTTATGTTGACCGCTTGCCAACATTCTACGTCTCGTCCTCAGTCCCTGAGCTTATGAGGTGAGTTTTTGCGAAACCAATATTAAACCCTTGTATCGCTATGTAGGGTGTATTTAAAACTATTATGCGGTAGATCTAAGTTAAGTAGGTTGAAATCTACTTCGGCACAGCATGCGGGATTTGGAGTATTGGTGATTTATTTGCTGACGCCGCCTCCACCTACGTGAAAAAATGGCCAGTTCTAGTATATATATATATATATATATATATATATATATATATATATATATATATATATATATATATATATATATATATATATATATATATATATATATACTGCTTCAAAAATAGCTCTATTTGAGACAATCTCTCATAAAGGTCAAAATTTAACTTGTTTTGTCTGACAAAGTTTAAAGCAGACAAATACCTAATTTGAGCAGCTTATCAAGGTATATTTTACTATATAATTGCAAAGTAAATAAGCCTCGTGTGTAACCCTGCAGCTGCTTACACTTAACAAATAGAAAGAATACGCCTTCCGAATATATTGATTTACTATTCGCTTGGCCTAAATGTGTACCTAAAAACAGATGTCACCCTTTTATATCAAAGGTATATATATATATATATATATATATATATATATATATATATATATATATATATATATATATATATATATATATATATATATATATCGAAAGAGAGAGAGAGAAAAGGACGCACCGAAATACGTTCATATGCTTTCCCAAATAGCGACATGTAGAATTGATCATATAATGGGGCCCCTTCTGTTGCTCGACAGAGTTCAGAATCTCACTGTATGCGGAGTGTACAAGCCCTGAGATTCCCTGTCGGACAACGGTTGAGTCCGATTTAACTGACTTGACAAGTAACTAACTTAACAAGACGAATGATAAGAATAATGAATGGAGTTAGGTCATCATGAACGAGCAAACAGAAGAGGACTTACGTGCTGCACGACGCCGGCAATCAACGGTAGGACAATTCGCCCCTAAGCGGTTTGGTTTCGGATCGATCTTACGCCTAGGAAGCAATTTATTTTCCGTGATGAAGCCGTTTGTGCTCGATTCTGCTAGGTATTGTAATCGCGGCAAAATGTGCCAATAGCTGGTAGACTAGCTGCAGTAAATGATGCCTATTCTATGAATATAAACTACATGGTAATTTGATGGCTATGCTATATCAGCGCAGGATTTTGGTGGAATTGTTGGTCACAATAGATTCATATTGTGAGGTTGTCAATACTTATAAGACTCGCGAATTCCAGTTTTTCATCGCAAATATCCCAGTTTTATATAGCCAGAAGAGAGAGAAAGCAGAAGTGTGTTACCTTGATTTAGTGGCCATTCATCTCGTTGTTCCTGCTGTCTCTGAAACCTTTGAGTCGGGAACTTGCGCGCATCCCTCTCCAATATTTGTAAAGAACTTTTTGTTATCTAAAGCCTTTATGGTAAAAGTTTAGAATGCCTTCAATGACGCAGAGTGATTCCAAGTGTAGGACTCGGCGTCAAGTAGTTGACCGTGGTCCGCCGAGTCCATACCCACTAAACTTTCTTTTGACTCTTAATCTTCTTATTTGGCTGTACGTCCAAACTGCTGGGAGTAATAACTCGTCAAACAGAAGTAGTATCGTTGTGGCCTACGAAAAAGGCACTGTGACGTAGGTACCGATTTTCTCACTCTGTTTAGCCGGTTCGTGTCACCCCACCACCATGTAATTTATTATTTAGTAATACTTCACTAAATTATTTAGTAAAACGCAAACCGTTAACAAACCGTCCATGTGTATGGTTTATTTATAAACCTTTTTTCTCTCCCACATAATATTATGGGTTATGCTCTCACTTGTTTTGAAGATAGTACGCCATGTAAGCTAGCAGCCTTGCTATTTCATTGTACTGCTCTTAATTTTTTCGTTGGGGTTTTGTTTGTTCCCGCAACAATCTTTACTAAATATAAGATTCTCGACATATTGAAGCTGTACGCATTTCTTGTAATGAAATTGTTATTCACTAAAACCAATGAGTTCCATAAACCCGACCATAACTATAAAGAAAGAAACCAGTCGCAAGACTGCCAAAGCAAATTATATAAACCTATTTAATTCAATGCCACCTGATATTAAACAACTACTTGAAAATCCATTTGCAATAAACAAAATATATTTACTTACCAAACTAAAACTCCACCTAAGTTCGATAAACACAGAAACGGTTCTAAATATACTTAACTAAGAATGGAATGATGTCGTGATCTTTGCTGACCGTTCTTGCCGCCTACGGGCGATCCTAGCTCATGTGCACACTGCTCTAAACAGTCACATTGTTTCTTGTATTATTTGTATCATATGGTCAACGTATTAGACTAATAGAAATATATATATTATATCTTTCGGTACATACACACTGCCCCCTCCCCCCAGCTTCCCCCCCCCCAGGATGACAAGAGGATGTATGCGTTCGACGTCCGTGCCACAGGCCTTAAGGCCCATTGCGAGCGTCGAGACATGTTTTTGTACTTAATATATGCTAAATAAATATGTATGTTATTTAAAAAAAAAAAACTTTTTTTTCGACTGTTCTTCTCTCTTGCTGGCGCATCTTTTCGGCTCGAATAATGCACCCCGCCACATTTGCTCTTTGTTTTTATGATGTTTATCGTTTTGGAGCAATTGCTGAACAAATGCCCTCGGGCTATCGGTTGCTTCCAGCAAGTTCGACCGGTGTCGACTCTTAGCGGGCAGTTGCACAAAACGTAGAGGATCGTATCTGCGGGTCTGCGTCCGCAGCGCTGGCAGAGTCCGCTGGTTCGTCACGTCTTCCAGTGCGGCGCAGGTTGGCGCCGAATCACCACTGGCCACTACAATTGGTTCAGATAAGACGTCACCTTTGTACTCGAGCCCTTTAGTAGGTCTTCTAAATTTGGAAACAATTGTCTGATTCTCCTGCTATGGTTATCTGCTCTTAGTGTTTTCCGGGTCATTTGACTCTTCTGGTGTTGTGGAGACGAGTGTTCCTTGATGTCTATGTTATGGCCTCGAGTGCAGTGTGTATCTCCTCTGTTGTCGACTTTTCGTGGAGCTTCCAGTGTTTCTTAGCTTTGAAGCTGCAAGGCATAGATAGCAGCAATACTTGGGGTATCATTTTGGTACCAGCGTGGGCGTCGGCTATATTTGTTTCCGAAAACGCACGGTTAACTCTACGCGCCATAAAATGATGTTATCGGTTTCTTCTTGGTCTCATACGACTAGCTATGCATCACGTTAGTAGCATTCCTGCCCTTTCTGCTTGCCATTTTTATATGCTCGGTTCAGGCCCCTGTCAAGGTTCTCGCTGTCGTCCCGGACGCTATAGACTAGATTCAAGCTGTTTTTCTCTCGTAATAGAAGAAATATCGGAATATTTTTCCAATGGAAATGTATAACTTCGCTTTTTGTAGGGTGGTTTGAGTCCGTTCTTTCTCATCCGACTAGCCTGCTAGTGGTATCTCTAGAACACCAACCTGTTATCATTCAATGTTAATTGAGTTATGCTGAGCTAGTGGACACGAAGCCCAGTATCATCGACACCAAATATGTACTAAGTGTGAACGGCGTCAGGACCAAATGTGTTATCCCCTTAACGAATAAACTCCGCTTCGATAAATAAAATAAAATAAAAATAAACGAACTTCTAGCTTAGTCAACAATACGCCAGAGTGCTAACTTCACTCAACTTCCGCACCAGATAGAGTGCTAGGGAACCATTGCCTTTGTGGTACACAAAGCACAGTACCACTGTTACGCTAAATTAAATTTTTGTTTTCATTACACATTATGTAGAAATAACAGATTGCACGGTTGCCAGCAATTTAACGCAGCGTTATTAGGAAATTAGTTGCGGTGATATCAAAGACACCCCTTACACCAAAAATCTCAATCACAAAACAGTATATAAAAATAATATACTGTTCTGTGATATGCCAATACTTTTATTCAATACGACTATACTTAAGACGGTGAGGCGAGGTTTTTTTTGTTTAATAAGCAGACGGTGTAATGTCGATGCAAAACTAATTGATATTTCATCCAAATTATACCTTCTGGCAGATCTAAATGCATTTTTTTTCTTTTTTTACCTTTATACATATATCTGATTTTTATCTAACTATTTTTTCAACATTGTACAAAATGACCTTTGGTCTGGATGACACTCAGTCCTAAACAACAGCTTAAATTTTTAAATTTAAAAAATGCTTTCTTCGTAACTTCGGTAGTATGCCAACGGTATCCTTCTATATTTGTGCAGCGCATGAGGGTCAACCATGAGCAAACCGTATGTATGCTCTAACTACCGCATGCCGTATGACCCTTAGCGTATCGCGTAGATCGCTGACGTCAGGCATGCACATCACGAATTGCCGTAGATAATCCGATTTTTACGTAGACCTTGCCCCATTCTACAGTCCCGTACGTACGGCATCTTCGTAACTAAATTGGGCCCTTCAAATTTCATCGTAGAAGCGTGCCACTCGCAGGTCTCCTCAACCCGCCTGGCGACGCCAGCGATCTGGAATGGATCTCCACGCAACGATGATTTCTAAAATGCTTCGTTTCAACTCGACGGCATTTTCACTGCGTTACTGCGTAGTACTTACTGCACGCTGGTTGGGCCACCTCGGTGAATAGGCAACAGCACCCTTGACGTCTTTCCGATTCTTTTACTAGCTTCTGTACGACAGGGTAGGGTTCAAGCGTATCAAATCGTTGTAAACAATCACGGCGTGTCATATAATCCTGAACACAATATATAATTAAGTGTTTATACAAGCGCCTTACGCAGATAGATATGTGCAAACGTAAACCTGCGCTAAAGAAGCATGCCTGCCAACCTTGGACCCAATCATCAAGCCTTAAATAGGTGCACATAGGAGTGCATCTGCAGGCAACTTATCTTGTCCTAATAATAACTATATGTATACGTGAACATACTAGTACCAGTTTCCGCGAATATCTGCTGCAATAGACTTGCGCTCGGTTCCAACGCGTGCTAGCGTTATTAGAGATGTCTTTCTCTACGAAAATTGTAGCGCTTTTTCTTTTATACAACCTTACAGCACCCATCTAGAATTTACTGTGCTTAACACACATATAGTATCAATATTTACATGTCCAGTATCGTAACATATATATATATATATATATATATATATATATATATATATATATATATACATATATCTAAGCTACTGTATTCATGAAAGAAATATTTCCAATAAAATATAAATACATTTGCAAGCATTAATGATAGAGAATTTGTTTATTCGTTGTCCTCTCATACATTATTATATATACATATACATGTGAGCATTACATACATATATATAATGTGTTATGTACAAGTTATTAGACATAATTTGTACAGAAATTATATAGTAGACATACTTTTTTTTCTATTATTTACAGCCTACGTGCCTCTGTTTATGTCTCATATATGCACGTATAAACGCATATGTGTACGAGTTATACGATTTGCAGCTTTGGATTGATGCTACTTAAAAAGTATATATCATCGAATGGCATTACGACCTTCGAATGAAGCTTGTGACTATAACTTGAGAAACTCAAGATATCGGAATCACTGTTTTGCTTGTTGCACCATTTGAGTACCAAGGAGCGCATCGTAGGAATGTGGTTTTAGGCACATCTCATAGCAGCTTTCTTTCGTTGTCTTTTCATTCTGGCGTTCCTCTGGCTTGAAATCCAGCATACGGGTCAAGTGATAGCCGAATACTGCTAGTTTCATCCACAGATAAAACGCTGCGGCAAGCCCAATGATCAAGGGCAAGTTACAGGGCAAGTTTGCCTACCACAAGAGCTGCTCATGCTCAACCTATTTGGCTTTGTGATAGTGACTGGTGTCGAATTCACAAACCCGCTAAAGCCGGATTTC
Source organism: Dermanyssus gallinae (assembly GCA_003439945.1). Classification (NCBI taxonomy): domain Eukaryota; kingdom Metazoa; phylum Arthropoda; class Arachnida; order Mesostigmata; family Dermanyssidae; genus Dermanyssus; species Dermanyssus gallinae. The sequence goes on along the minus strand of QVRM01004332.1, from coordinate 98,393 downwards.
CCTTAACCCTTAGGCCCGCCTTGGTTTATGCTACCATCCCTCCCTGCGCTGACTCTCTGACCTGACCCATGAATCAAGATCAACGCGACGGCACAAATCGTTGATCGAAGATCGTAACCAAATGTTAGAATCTATGTTACACACACGCGGCAACTGTAGACCCAAATTTTGGCAGACCCTTCTGCCGTCAGACATTGCGTTTGCAACAGGACACTATGTGTATGTGTATGTATACATACATATGTATGAACAAACGCATGGTGAAGACAAGTATGCGGTGGATACCCCGAGAGATCACGTCCCATCTGGAGAAAACGTTTATTTGCAGTTAGTGCGAAAGAAATCAACCATATGGAAGGTCGCTTTATTTTCAGGACGGTTCCGTGGTGTCCTATGCCTTGGGAAACTGGGCCTAAGACAGTCCCAGTAGTGGATGCTTTACCATATCAGTGTTTGCCATTCGCAGGTCAGACGATACAACAAGCCATCAGCACTTGGCAGGAAACCGAAAATTCGCGGTGTTGCGATGGCTGGCTCACTTTTGGGGACTCGAAGGAAGCATTCCCGGCCGGCATTTATTTCAGTGAATGAGATGCGCGCATTCCCTGTAATCGAAAAGCATCTGTAATTTTGCTCTCCTGACGACCGGCCAATGAGTTAGGTATAGGCGTGCGTACCAATGCGTTGCTTTTGTATAAAGTATGCTCATGTCTTATGGGTACGAAAAGCTGTATGTGGAAGACGAGAGGCATCAGGAGGCCAGTTCTGTCTAACAACGTTGAAAATGTAGTGTATATACTCATAGTAGTAGCGCATGCATAACGGCTTTGCCATGTTATGGACGAACGTCCACAATGAAAATACATACAACTATTACCGCAAGCGCGGAGCGGTGCGTTTATACTATCGGTAGTTGCCTCGTTAGCAATTGTGCGACCGTGTTTCGATTGAACGGCAGACTGTGTAGCGTCTTCAGAAAAGATGCAACTATAGGCAATTGCAGGCGAAATATGGCGGGGCGGGACCGGACAAGACCCAGCCCTTACAGAAGCAGGAAAATAAACATCGAAGACGCAGCAGAAAGAGAAGGGAGAAAAAATGGCAGAAAAGGCGAGTGTAAAAAGGATCATGAAAAGAGGGCGAGAAAGAGATCATGAAAAGGAGACGCCGAAAATGAGCTTTGTTGAGATGTCGCAATGCCGCCGACAATAGCGAGCTACTCTAGGTGGCATGCGAAGCATATGATATCATATGAACACTCGCTCAAGATCTCTCCTCGGTTCCCGATTTCGACGATGCAACAGCAGGAGCTGCAGCAGGCCCATGACGTGTCAACCAAACACATCGCGTCAACACAAGCTGCTGTTCCTACCTAACATACGAGCGCGCCTGAGATGCTAGCGGACAGCGAGACGCGAGCGCAAAGTTGCCGTCAGGCTTGGACGACGCGCGTTACGAGCCAGGCTTTTCAGCGCAAACGTCTAGGTTGCGCCAGCGGCAGCTGTTCCGCGGACCAACGGATCGACTGTGCCGATTCCCCGTTTCCCTAAACCGATCCCGAGCCCGAAATCCCTGACCCAAGCCTAGCCCTTTCTCATATCCGGTGGGACAATGGCTAAAGTGCCTCCCGCTGCGAATGCGCATTCATTTATATATATATATATATATATATATATATATATATACCGAAGAGCGGATTATGTCTGAACCCACAAAAGCGTGAATCCTTTGTGTCGAGTTCATTATTATCCGACTCCTTAGTCAGATTGGTAACCGAATCTCTGTCAAATTGTATCAGGAAAAATCGTAAAAGTGTCATATTTATCATCAAGGCAACGCCCGCTTGCACACATATCTGACGATTTGCGACAAGTTGCTGGATTCTGCATGGGATGTTTCACCCTATCCACCTTATATGTAGTCTTGGCCTAGCTCTTTCAGATTATCATGAGCCTGTTCAGAATTCTCTGGGAGGAAAACATTTCAAAAGTTTCAATGAAAACGAAAGGCGCCTTCGTTCCTTTTTGTTAGCATGCACATGCTCAAACAATGGATTTTTTGCGATAATAACAGAGCATTTGAAGGCGGTTACAGAGAGAGGTGGTGTATATATGATTGACTAAAGCGACATCGTATATATGAACTACATTTCTTAATTTTGCTTTAAAATCCATAGCACCTTTCTGAAAGCTAATAGATTCTAACACGAATTAAATGCGTATTTAGTTACCGTTTAATGGGCTCCTGTGTTTTCGTTTTGGTTACTATCAGAGCCTTGCGCGTTAGCACTTTTGGCTAACCAAGCCTGCTGCTGCTGCTCTTACAGTTGTTGCTGTTGTCGCCTAACTTGCTTATTTGAACAAAGGCATTCGGTGAGGTTTTGGTTGGGCACCAACACTGTCTTGAAGTGAGTAAAACATTCAACATCCTATGTTAATGTGTTGGTTTGTTAGCTGCTCTTTGCATTATCTCCAGAGGTCCCCTGAGCTGGCGTCTCTTTGGTAGTCATTGTAATGGCCTAGAGAAGTTGATCCTAGCTACCCTCGAGACAAATCTCCACCTGCAACGAAGGAACATAAATAGTGGTTACTTATTTATTCGTGGTACTGTTAGCCCACACCTAAAAGCCACTGAAAAGGGGCCATCCTGTTGTTTCCAAGGCCGAAATCGAATCAATGACATTTGTCTGTCATATCATCAGAGGGCTCACCACGATCGCAGGCCATCTCCTAAATGTACTCCATATATATACCTATTCGTGTACACGTTAAAATTGCTTAAATCGCCCGAGTCAAAGTTGCATCAGCAAATCTGGACAAAATGCTTAAAAAAAGAGAAGACAGAAGACAAAAGTTGACACGCACACATGAATATATATATATATATATATATATATATAAATGTGTGTGTGTGTGATCGTCTGTCCAGTTTCTCCATCCAGTCCACTAACACCAATTAACGTCTAATGCAACCAATACTACTACTACTACTACTACTACTACCACACCCAGTGTTGGCACGACGTACCTGAACCTTGGCAGTGGTAGGCCGTTGATGTTGGGTGCCGCCGCCGACACCACCGGCTCTTCGAACAACGTTGTCGCCAGTCGCACCCGTACTGTGGCCGACAAACAACGAAGCAAAGTTGTGGGGCGATTTGTGGGGCTTTTTGCCGATGACGCGATGTTTCACCCCACCCTGCACCACTGCAGGCTGAGCGTTGGCAGCTGACGATGCTGTAGTTGGAGGCGGAGGAGGCGTAGGCGGAGGCGGAGGAGCAGTACCAGGCGACGCCGCCGCCGCCGCCGTCGTCGCCGCCCCTGCTGCTGGCCTATGGGAGCGTTGCAGGGGCGACCCCCATTGGGGAGCGCCGTTCTTCTTCTTCCGCTTTCGCTTATTGCTGGCTACCCTGGCAGCTGTCCCGCTGGCGTCGCAGGTGGCGCCGATTCCACCGCTGTTACCGGTACAGCTGTTGCCGCGTTGACAAACTGGCGTATTGGCAGCGCCTACAGAGGCGGCTGCGGCGACGACGGCGGTCGGATCGCCGCCGATTCCAACACCTGCCCCGGCGGCAACGGCCCGATGATCCGTCCTTGTCGATGTGGCTGTTGTCGTCGCCAGCAATCCTTTTGCAGCAGCAGCTGCTGCAGTTGGCGGGGGTTTTCGAAACGACGCCGACGAGAGCACGACCGTCGAATGCTGCAGCTTGGCAGTTCTCGGCCTCCGAAGGTGAAATGCGCCGTAGATGACCGGATTGATCATTGCCGTCGAACTGCCTGCATTGGTCGAATGGTCCAAAGAGCACGACGGGAGGCGGGTTGGTTTTTTTGGGCGTCAGAACAGTGCACACAGACACACGGAAGCAAAAGAAAAACAACGGGAAAAGGGGGTAAGAAATAGAGAACACCGGAGGAAGGGGGTAAGAGATAGAGAAAACCGGAGGAAGGGGGTAAGAGATAGAGAAAACCGGAGGAAGGGGGTAAGAGATAGAGAAAACCGGAGGAAGGGGGTAAGAAATAGAGAACATTTAAGAAACACACGACCGAGGTCACTTCACAATAGAAGTTCAGACAGCCGCAAGTCAAGACGCAGCACACTACCGCACGGCTGTTGCAGTTTCGAGACATTACGTATATTTTTTACTCTATTACATTTTTTGCATTACCTTTTTGTATTACATTTTACTACATTTTATTACATTACATTTTTATTACGTTACAACCATTTTCGTCGGAACTATTTCGCTGAAAGTGGAGATTCTTCTACGTGCTCCGTTTAGCATTGTTCTGTTCAAATGTTCTTTTCGTCTTTTCAGCTCGATTTTCGTTCTCATTATGCGCTCCACCGATCTGGTACCCTGCTCCTATTTGCACTCATCTTCCAGCGTAGCGGTAACGTAAATCTGTCGCCGTCTTGTTTAGAGACGCCATTGCCAGTGAGTCCTGTCGTACGTCTTCGAATTCTGTGCATAATAAGATTGTGTGAATCACGTCATCGTTCTCGCCTGTGCTGCGCATGATGCATTTGGTGTCCGAAGCATTGCCTATTTGATGCAGGTATTTTTGGAAGCACCCGAGCCCTGTAAAAACTAGCGTCCGATAGTAGGTGACTTCTCCATGCTCTCTGTAGAACCATTTTTCATGGTTAGAGATGACCTGATGGGTCCAAGCTTCTGGATCGTCAAGCCTGGTGGCGTGGTGCATTCGAGTGCGCCTCGCAACCAGAGGAGACACGCCAGTGCACGGGTTTGATCCCCACCGTTGAACATTTGTCTTTAAGGGGTCCATCGTAAGAAATAGCGCGAAAGCAAACCCTTGAACGCCAGATGCTGGCTGAAAGTCAGCCTGAAAATGTTTTTAGGCTTCTGGTACGTCTGATGGTCTATTCCGCGTTACATTATCTATTCCGTCTGCATTCGGGTCTCAGGTTTTTGTAAGGATCTCTTTTGTTTCCTCCGTTTCGCTCCTTGATCATCCTGGGGCATTGAATCAGCCTCACTTATGCGATAATGATCATCTGTTTTTTTTGCGGTCGCCTTGTTAATGTGCATGTTACTGGAGAGGCTCATTGTCATACCCAGATGTCGGCCGGATTTGCTGACCTTTATGATCACTCCGTTCAGTGCTAACCGGATGTCCCCGTGCCTCTTGCGGCCCGTAATAAATACGGTCTCACTTTTTACGGACGCTAGCTCGAGGCCGAGCCCTACCATCCAAGGAAGCTATTTTTCATTTTGTGATTAAGGCCATGTCTTCCTCCCCTGTATTCATTTCTGGGCGGATGAGATCGGCGTGCGTAGGGAAGAGTTGCCTCACTGAGCTAGCTACCAGGTCTAATGGAAGCGCCGGCCGTGGTCTCCTTAATATGTTCGTCACAATCTTATAGGGTCCCCCTTATAGTGCTTTGTACTTCCCCGCAAAGTTCGCTGCGTGTTCTATCTTTGCTGCTTTCGACGGTCTTGTTAAGAGCCTTTCTCGTGGATTGTAGCTCCTTTCACCTGCTCTTTTCCTTCTAGCACGGGTGTGCATCCCCAGATCGCAAGTGTCTCCGTATCTAAGAGACGCTGTTATCCTTCTTTTCTTATATCGGCGCGAAGTCTACCGAGGTTCATTTTGCAAGCACGTTATGCCACCCGACATATATCTCCATCTTGCTGGACAAGCGTTTTTTCTTCTTCATATTCGTACTGTGGTTATCTATGGTCACTTTTTTAAGACACTCGAATTTTCCAGTCTGCTTATCGTGTTTTCGCATCCGAATGTGAGACCTACAAATTAAGCTTGATTTCGTCTATTGAATGTGGCTAGAAGACCGTCGTTAAAGAGTGTCATGCTCTGCTGCGCTAACCACTCTGTTAACTTTCGGCCTCTGTTCTCCCGTTTCTCCACTCAGTCTAAACGTTACTGTGTCTGGTACTGCTGCTACTACCAGAACTTATTTAATTAAATGCCTTCTAACCACGGTCAGACTCCCTGGTGTGTGTGTGTGACCATAACTGTATCGTAGGCAAGTACTTTGGAAGGCTAGAGAAAATCTTTTTTTTTTAATTATGCCTGTATAGGACTTTACAAACCACATTTTTCAGGGTTCAGTGGGTTTTATCCAATGTTGTCCGTTTGTTAAACTTCTCCGACTTAATTGACGGAAATACCAATAAATCCTTGTGACAACGTGGGATAACGAAACACAGAACCCAAGTTTCTTAGCTGCTGCAACAACAACCACTACTACTACTACTGCTATTACTGCCCAACAACTCTACTAAATGTAAGGGCCTAATCGTAACTGTCGCAGTTACGCGCGTCACTTACATAAAATACATTTATGTCACGTTAGTCTAACACACATTTATGTATAATTTATTTCATAAAGTGTATTTAACACACATTTATGTGTAAAACACACATTATGTGTACGGGTATTTATAAAGCAGGTCACGAACGAGAATATAGTTTCAGCACTACTATCGTAAACCAGACCACTTTATATTGGTAGCGAAAAAACATTAAGGGCTGCATATTACTGCATATTCAAAATCAATAAATAATATATACATATCCATGTATATATATATATATATATATATGACGTTTGTGTATGTGTGTGCTTTAACTTAGTGCCTCGGTATTAGAATGCTTCAAGGCAATGTATTCAGGATCACTCGGTAAAATTCCGAGGGCTTTCGAGATCAGCCAAGTTGAATACCAACAAGCGAGGTGCGAACTACACCACTGAACGATACCGGGTATTAAGCTACGAAAATTACTGCGACCACAAGTTTCCCGTCTAGTTAGTGGCTTTACGGCGTTGGCTCCTGACTGCGGCTAGCATAATGCGTTCTAGCCTACTAGCGTAAATATTTTAACACAAGGCGCAAACTTAAACCGGAGATTAGCAACTTTGTACAGAATGGCTATTCAAATGCGTTATCTTCTACACAGATCACCTAACGAAAGTGATATAAGGAAAGTTCTGCCGTCCCCTTACACGGGATCTACGCTTAGTTTAGATCATGCAAGCGGCTATAAATAGCATGTATGCTTTCTCTCAACTGAAATAGCTACTGAGAAAACCAAAACGTGAATAAGTTGGCAAAAACTACAGCCTTACTACCATTATGCGTGCACTGCAGTATATAGTATAGAGCTATTGTGAGAAATGTTGTTCCTAGTCGGATCTGAAACGTTGATAGTGCGTTTCGCAATCAGCAGAGCTCGCTGACCGCTAGTGGAGTCTGTTAGCCTTTGTTATCACGCCTTAATTATGGTGGTCATAATGATAAGCGTATGTTTGTCGCACGCTGAGCAGTAACGCTGCGCGTCCCCAACCGCGGTACAAGCGCTTCTCCGCTTCAATCTAGACGTACACAGACCTAAAGCAGCTACGCCGAAGGAAGGTGTTTGACGCCTAAAACGCTTTACTAGCCGGATAACACGGTGTCGGAAAGCGCCTCCATCAGTTGCGGGAAATCCGGTTGCAATACGGAGTCGTTGGCCGCATGCATCTATGCCCGGCACCACGCCCTACAAAATGCCCCACGCACCTCTCTGTAGCAACAGCAACGAATACAGTATGGCCGTCAGTGTGTTTTAATGGCAGACTATCGGCGAGTCGGCAGCTGCTCTTCCTTCTTGTGCGGCCATTTGCGTACAACGTTTTCGAAATTCTGACGCACGGCTCGGGCTTATGACAGCTGGCGTGATGGTCGTAGCAAACAAACCGCCAACTACGCTATGCTCGTAGACGTATGCAGACAACTTTTGTAGCCTGTAGTTGCCGCCACAGTCTCCTCCCGTTGCTAAGCGGCTTACTACTAATGAGAACAACCCTATTTTGAAGACGAATGAGTCTCATGGCTGAGGGAATCGCGGGCAGGTGTTGGTTTTTTTCTTTTTTTTGCCTATCCGACCCCGGCACACGAATTGTCCGTGCAAGCGTATACGCAATAACCTTGCCGCTTATTCCGCCTCGTTTCGGCGTAACTGGCTCATCAAAAAGGCTGCTGTCATTCTCACCGCAGCCGCTGCTACCACTAGCGGGAGGTGGTATTCCGACCTAGATTTAATCGAACCTCGCGGAGCCGAGTTGTGCCGTTGACTCTTTCTTACCTCACACTTCACCTATGTACCCAGCCGTTACCGCTCGCCCCCCCCCCCCCCCCCCAGTCTGTCTGCCAATAATATCTACATTGCAAATGAAAAAGCAAACAAGTCTGGCGGACGAGTCGTTTATCGTATGCAAATCGGGGGTTAATCTGAGCGTAGACCGTGCGACCGCTCGAGAAGAGAATATTGCCGCTTTACCAATACGTTGGTGCAATGCTGTAATATTGGATAGCATCGATGGCAGTTTGCTTAGGCTAATGCCCATATGAAATATCATTGAATGTCATAGAGCGAACCTGTACATATATATATATATATATATTCAGGACGAGGTCGGGTCCGAAGGCCTTCTTATTCTTCAACGTTTTTTATCGCACTTTGAACTTCCATAAGAGAGATTGGAGCATCTGTCTGCTGGGATAGTAGACTCTCGTATTCATCCGATAATTCACACGATAACGGGATGATCCCAGGTGTGCTATCTGTTGTTGTAAATGCGTCGATGAAGTGCTGGCGCAGACGGTCGGAGGCAACTGGACAATTAGAGAACGTAAAGTTCCTTCTAAGGGCGCAATGAGGCTCAGACCTGGCCCTTCGAATCATTCGATTTTCACTTTCCTTGGCGAACAAGATTTTCTTCAATTCTGTTAGCTGTCGGTACCAGCGACGGTGTCTACAATGAAAGTCTCGCATCTCTGGGTGTCGCCAATTGTCCGGGAAGACACAGCAGTGTCAAGCCTACAGTTCAAGTCTCCCAGGGTGATAAGCTTAGCCCGCTCTTATTGTGAGTCTTACTCAGAGATCTTCCGGGCCTTATCAATGAATACTACCCCTGTGTCCGCATAACTCTCTATGCCGATGACCTAGTGGTATACAGTAGAGTGTACATAGATTTAAAAAGGTCCCTGAAGATGCTGGAGACATACAGCAAGCAAAATGGTTAAAATACTAACGTATAGAAGACAAAAGCTATGAAATTTAGATCCGGGGGACCCCTGAAGAGAAGTGATAGGCTCAGCTTGGGCGGTGTCTCTGTAGAATTTGTCTCGGAGTTTACTTACCTGAGTGTTAAACTAACGCCAAGCGGCACATCTTTCGCGGCCCACATTAATAGCAGCGGCGAATTAATAGCAGCATCGTCGCCATGACCTCAATTTCGGCTTCACAGAAGCTCTCAGTAAAAACAGCTCTTATACTGTTTAATCTGAAGGTGGCCTTGGTGGCATCTTATGGTATCACATTCATTTGGGAACACCTATCCGCTCAGCAGCTTAACGCTCTCAACACGGTGAGGGCAACGTTCCCTTAGAGAGTTTTGGGCCTCCCTATAAATGCACAAAACAGGCTTACTGATAGTCTGTCTAGAACCACGCCGTTCATCGAGGATCTGGTAAATCGCTTCCAACTTCCGACCACCGCGTCACTGCGAGAGTTCCCTAGGCACTTCGAGCAGAAGATGAGGGAAGTACCAGAAGCGTTCCACAAAACACCGGCAATGTTGGACAATACATGGATGGAACCTGGGTTCCATAACCCTTCCGATGAGTGTTGCTGCAAAATTTGCGGCCTTGTCTGCACCAAATATCATCATGAAACATGTCGGTCAGCGCCAGCCATCTGGGCGTTAGGTTGCTGACATCTTCCGGAGATGCATATACAACATATTCTATATATGTCCAAGATTAACGGAAACGAATGCCGTTTCCGAGATTTAATGAATAAGTGTATGGTAATGTAACCAACAATACCGAAAGGTGATGTAATAATAAATAAATAATATATATATATATATATATAGAAAATATTGTGATGATTTATTAATCATTTACAATACGTTTGCACACTCGGCAGTGCTTGCCTATTTATATATATATAGCAGCCGCTCAGCGTCTCAGCATGAAGGAAGGCGAAAACAGTCCCGCGGGCGTTAAATGTTGGCTAAGGGCCCGAAAACGTTTTTTAACTTTGTGCACATATCTAAAGGCAATCGTGCATCTTACGCGTGACAAATAAACACAGAATTCTAAAATTAAGAGAAAATCGTTTACAAAATTGATTTGCAAAATAGGCTGTAGTGCATCTGACATTGCAAGCGGACTATTGCTAGCGCAACGCTAATAATAAACATAATTTGTTTTTGTGTCCGAGAAGTACTAGGAGGTCGGCCGCTCATCTCAGCGACGTAGAACAGTCAATCTACTTAGCTGAAAATTTGAATGAAAACGAAATACTATTTGCTTTTGGTGTCATGAGAACATCTTGGGAAGCATCTGTAGAAATCTAGTCTGTACTCCCTTAACCATTTTCTTGTAGTCATTCAGCAGCGGCTCCTAGAAAGCAGAGCAATACTTAAGGTGGGGGAGTACAAAGGGATTACATAGATGTAGAGTTACCTCAAGGTCATAAATGATAAGCAACGAAAATTGTGATGTAACGAAAATGAGGTTTAATAATTACAAGCGCAATTTAGCATGTTACTCATGGCAGCAGCGAACGGTATACGGTTCTCTGCGCAGGGTTTACAAAGTAGGGGGAAGGTCCATCTACCCTGCTGTGTGCCAGACACGACAGGAAAAGTTTGACTAAGGGTTTTTAAAGATCCTAAGGACAACAAAGTGTATTAAACGTCTTTATGGGTGCTAAGGATCTAGCTTAACGGAATACCGCCAGCGACACAACAAGGCCGTGAGGCACAATCATGCCCGAATATGTATTCCTCACAGCAGCGCCTTTGTGAGAAGAAGGGAGTGGACCATCTGGTCAAAAGTACTCTGATCGAAGAGAAGAAGCGCAGTAAAACGACTATTCAGTCTCTATTGCCTTTGTCCGATATCGTACACCTTAAGGTATTTGAGTACAATAAAATCGATCTGGTGTGAAGCCATACTGAGCTCAGCCTAAAGGCTTGAATGGTCGGTTTTTTGTGACTAATTTCCTCTTTAGTGCGGCTTGTAGTTTCTCGAAGATGTAACATGTTATGATGCATTGAGACGCCAAACGGTAACCCACTATATTATTCTCTGACTTTCCGTGTATAAAGAGGGTTCTGTCAGAACGACCGGGCGATGTTTAATCTGGCATTTAGCTAGATTTTGGTTTAAGACCAAATTGCGCTTCAAAAAGTCGTAATAAAAAAATTTGATGGAGCACGTTCAGATACGTTGTGCGCGCATGTGACCTGCTATCGTAGTACTCTAGTGAGAAGTAAAATATTAAATTAAGAACTTTCTGGCCAGAAACGAACGTGGGTGGCCAACAAGGGTTGAGTGCTATTCTGTTGCGACGTGGGTATAGTACTTTTGTCTGATGCACTGGACTTTTTAGCGAGTTATTAAAAAAAAACACCTACAAATGTTTTGCCAATTTGCGTGAAAATAGGCTACCATGAAGGGCTGAATGCGACCGCCTCAAATCCTTCGGTTCTATCCTGTCTACGAGCCTGACTCTGTGTGCAATCCTACCGCATGGAGATTCGAGTAGTGGCGACCTTGATATAATAAGTCGACCATGGGCGTATCGACATTCCACAGGGAATAAGGGAGTTTATGTATTTTTCTCGTTTATCGTAATACAAAATTAATAGTCGTCGAGGTCGCACCCATGCAAACGCCCTTCATTGATTAATCCATTCGCACTTAACTATTCATGTCTACGTGAAACGTGTGCTGGAATTGGAGAAGCGTGGTACACTACGATCTTTGAAAGAACATAAAACAACTAACAGTAGCAAAGAAATACAACAACAGAGCAGCTTGATCGCTTGAAGCAAACCAACGTCAAAAAGCTCCTATTGCTTAAGAACTCTTTAAGAGAGCAAAACGTGATGAGAAAGTATCTGTGGCTCTTTCTCTAGATACTTCTTCACAAAGTTGGTAAATGTTTGCGTCTAAAAAATAAGAGATTCTGGAACAATGCGATAATGAGAGTGCTCTTAAATAATTACAGACGGATGTGATTTATATGTACCACTGCTTTAACCAAGACCGTGTGCAAATAATACACTTATTTTACGAGTCCTGCTCTCTAAGTTTATAAAATAAACATCTTCAAGTTTTTGCATACAGCGTTCATTAGAGTAAGAAGACACTCACAAACAGTGCTTAAATGAAGGCTTGCTGCGTGCTGTCAAAACAACGGAACTCGGCTTTGACATGAACTTAAACTTTTGCACATAACCACCGTTCTGTAGTTTGCTCTCTTCAGCAATATGAAGCAACTGGGAACAGTTGACGCTATGTGTAGAGCATATGAAGACAGCCATTAAAAAACGCTCGGAGCAGAGCAGATCAGTAACTGCCGCCGATAGGACGTCCACTCAGTACGGTTAAGTTGATTTAGATTGTGTCGCGTAGTGCATTTGCGTGCGCCTCGCGACCGGAATAGCGAGACACATGGGTGCACCGGTTCAATTTCTACCGTTGCACTTTAGTATGTAAGGGTCCGTCTTACGAAACGATGCGAAAGCACCCCCGTAGACGTTAAATGTTGGCTGAGCGCCCAAAAAGGAATTAGTTTCTCTTCTAGACTGTCGGTTTAGGCATGCATACGATGATGATGATGATGATGACATATTGAGCAGCTAGCATTGCAAGCGCGCGCCTTCATTCATGGGTTTACATTACGGATGTGGCTTGAGCGGAATGATGAACGATCAACAGACGTGCCTGCATACCAAACGTACCGAAGAAGAATATCGCCGACTGCAGCTCGCCGGTGATCTGTTGTTCGGGGTCCAGGTTGAAAATGAAGATAACCATCATGGCGTAGTAGGGTGTCCAGCATACAATAAATGCTACAACGATGACCACGGTGATCATGAGCGATTTCTTCTTTGCCCTGGCGAGTAACCGCCGCCGGGCGGCCTCCATAGGATTGCTGGCACAGGCGGCATTGCTGCTGGACGTCAGGGTTAGATTTGCGTGGCGGGCATCTGCCGAAGGCATCAAGCGTTCGTGGCAATACTGCGGGCCAGACGAGTCCCCGCAATGAATCGCCGGCAGATCTAGAATGTCGAGGACGTCCGGAAGCGGAAAAAGAATTAGAAAAACAAATCGTATTTGCCTGTTTATAGAGAACGTGCATGCATAGCAAACGTAAAACTTTGCACCTCGATGTGTCTTTAAATATATATATATATATATATATATATATATATATATATAGGTGTTTTAATCAAACTAATGGTCCATGCAGAAGTGCTACAAGTCTTAAAAGGCACGGAGTTGCTCAATAATGGTGTAGTATTTTAAATGTGTTTAAACACAACTGTGTGTGAACGTGTGCGAGTGTGCACCTAGTTTCTTGTCAGCTTCGACAAAAACTAATGTTACAATTTTTTTGCATATTCGGCAGTGTTTGTAAACTGTTGTTGGAAAATTTACGTTTTAAGAAAGCATAAGGAGAACACGCTACTAGTTTCAATATTTGCCCATACTATGCCTGATAGCGATATTTTCTAGTAAATATAAAAGGGGTATTGCTTCTGCTGTTATTTGTGGGATATTAAATGTGCTGTTCACTACAAACTGCTGGGACAAAACCAGACAACACACCTTCGCCGCAGGCATCTATAGTAAGTTCAACAAGAATGTAGTCCAACGCGCCCTCATCCCGTGAAGAGGTATATTTACTTTCCATCTAGTCCACTGAACTAAAAAGTCTTCGAAGAACTAATCGAAAAGAAATCATTAAAAACTGCTGGTTGCTTGCAGAGAAGAGCTAATTCGTAAATATATCAGTTTTGGGGCTGGTACATTTAGAGCTTATTTAACAGCTTTGCAAACACTAGTAGATGCGTTCCATGCCAACTTCAAAAATTACCGGATCAAATAGATAATTACTTCTATCTAACTGTAAGAAGACAAATGGCCTTAATCTCATCAATGCCACTGACAAGGCCGTCTTTTTCTTTTTAGTGTGAAAGGCTATCTAACGGTTTGACAGGTGGACTGCGTGATACCGATCAGATAACCGCCCACATCTGTATCCTAAATGTAGCTATGCTGAATTCGTGGGAAAGTCACTGCTTTGCATTCAGGAGGTCGGTGGTCTAGAAAACTAGACCGGCCCCTCTTAAACAGGTTTTCGTGGTTTCCAAATTAGACAAATCTATAACACCTAAAAACCTGAATCGGCGTTTGAGCTGTTTGGCAAAATAATCAAGCTACCGGCTATACCTATCGTCAACTAATCAGTCCTACACCATTTACGATTACGGTAAAAAACATTTTGGCAGTCTTTTTGCTGGTGCTCTGGAGTCGTCTGCTTCTCGACAGACTGTTAGAATATACTTACTAGCAATCGTTAGAATCGGCTATTATCGAACAAAAATTGGGGAGCACAGATTCTTCTATAAACAAGATGATGCATTACTATCCAGCCCCCCCCCCTTAAAAAGTTTGTGCTGAACGCTATATACTGCAAAGGGAGTAACAGCATGGGCGTTTGGTCGGCTGCGTCTATTTCACTAAATTTTCTAGCTTGCATTGCTAACGGTTAACTATGTAAAGGTTTATATGCAACTGGTATCATGGTAGCCTGAATCGGCTGTTGAACTATTCGGCAAAATTATGAAATTACCGGCTATATATCTATCGTTAACTAATCAATCCTACACCGTTTAAGATTACGATTAAGACATTCTGGCGGTGTTTTTGCTGGTGCTCTCTGCAGTCGTCTGCTTCTCTACAAACTATTTATTAATATATATATATATATATATATATATATATATATTTTTTTTTTTTAATTCTTTCATATATACATGTGAATATTTAAATCCACGGTGCCGATGGCTCATCCCTCATTTATCACTCGTGTCCGAGTGGAAGTCTTGCCCGACCCCTGACGCGAAGACGCGGGTCCATCTTTATTTATTAATATACTTACTGGCAATCGTGCGAAAGGTGGCTGCGTAGGTGACGACGAGCGTGGTCAGGGGCAGGACAAACATGAGCAAGAGTGACACGCACGCATACAGCTGCTCCTGCCACGGTGCCGTGTAGAAGCCGTACGTGACACACTGGTAAAACTCTTCGACGAACGGTCCTCGCACCACACGAAAGATAAACATCTGCACGGCAGGCAACAGCATCAACAACACCAATCGTCACGACATTATTATTATTTATTTTTTATTTATTTTTTATTATTATTATTATTATTATTATTATTATTATTATTATTATTATTATTATTATTATTATTATTATTATTATTATTATTATTATTTATTCAATATTTCGGTGTTTCCCTACAATTGTGGGATCTAAACGTGTACCCGCCTAGGCTCACCCGCGCTCCTCAATCCATGGAGCCGATGACAGCGGCGGCGTTTCCCCTACACACTGCGAGCGAGAGTTGCTGACGTAGAAACTCACCCTTGCGCTGGTCACCCGTGTTAGCACTTATTTTGATACCTAGGTCTTTGAGGAAGATACTTGTGTTTTTGATTATTATTATTATTATTATTAGGATGCACTCAAACTGACAAAGGAGCTTAGAAAGAAGCTCTTCGAGGCCACAGCGGAGCCAAGATCGACCGCTTTCCTTCGACAGAGGGTGTCATTAGAATTACAGAGAGGCAACGCCAAGATGATGTTGAGTGGTCACCGACACTCAAGCAATAAGAATAATATAAGCAATATGGTAGATATAATATAAGTAATATATTGATAATTGTGATACATGTACATATTGATAAAATAAAACCTTGTTAAAAAAATATTATTATTATTATTATTATTATTATTATTATTATTATTATTATTATCCATCCCTTGCGGTACATGCAAAGTTGACACTGACAGCTTGCATTCGCGTAAGTGCGCGAAAAGATCTTGTAGATCTTTAACGCATACTGAGTACGAAACGAAATTGTAAAACGAAACCTTATGCACACAAGAATCGCTGCAAAACTCGATCTCAGATGAAATAACGACATGTGATTTCATGGCGTGACCATTATTCCCTCGTGGTCGCATGGCAAATGCCTGGCATGGAATGCTACAGTATTTTGCGCTGTGGCCCTCTCTTATCTAGGTCGTCATCTGGCTCTATGAGCACGAGATCGGTAGCGGAACACACCGAAATGAAGAGAAAAACGTAAAAACGCCAATCTGGAAGGAGAGCTATAATTCCGTGCCAATAACTCTGTGGACATTATAGCTAACAAGCTTTGTAACAGCAAAGTTTATTCTTGGAACCTGACGAGTCGAATGGAGGCAGTGACGGGGAGGCAGCGCGAAGGAGACTATTTGAGACAAATATTGCCTCCCGCCGTGCGTAGAAGCAATGCCGCTTCTATGATTGGCGCCATGGGAGGAGTGAAAAAGAAACTGTTATTAAAACCAATAAAATACGTCCTAACCTCGCGATTGTAAATGTGAGCTTTTTATTTAATCGCTAGCACAGTGTATACATGATATGTGTGCACATGTCGTAGCGTAATTTTACAATAGTAGTTTTGGGGCCGCAAGTTACGTATTTAAAATCGTTATTTGCTTTTAAATGGTTTTAAAGATTTACGTAAATCTACCAAAATACTATGGTGTAGTATATATATATATATATATATATATATATATATATATATATATATATATATAGGTATATTCTACGCGTAAAGTATTTTGCTGAACAATGTAGGGATTCCGTTCTTAACTATAATGCCCGTAAACCAACAAACGGATAAGCAAAGACACCAATGTTCCTGAATTTTCCGTGAAAATTAATCAAAGTTGATTCCAGTAGCATTCAGAGGTTATTTCTGCAACGCGGATTTTTCATGACGAGTGCTGGAATGTTTTCTAACTAGCGCGTATCTCTCAAGCGTTCTAGTTGTCCATACTATTTGTCGGCATTGATGGCTTCTCTTCTCTTCTACGACTTCTTTGGTATTTCATCTCAGTATCCATCTTTAGTGTTGTCCACCTTTAGCAGTAAGGTGTATATTACTGTTATCTAACTCCTATAGTTTCGTTCGTATTGTATTTCTGTAAACAATGCAATTTTTTTCTTCGGTGGTCATCTTTCTTAGAAAAATGTGCGTTTCGCTTGCTTGTTTGCTTATTTTAAGCAACAGGCCGCAGGCATCCAACTATCTGATCTAACTATTCTGATTAACACGGTGAGTATTTCAGCACGATTTTAGCCCCGTTGCTGCGAGTACGCCATGGGTCCATTAATACTATACAAAACTATCACTGCCCCCATTGGTAAACTCATCATCACAGATTCATGTAGAAGGCAGCTCGGTGTAGACTTAAGTTTCGACATGAGTAGTTTGGCTACGCGGGTGCCCACGAACCAGTTTGTCAGTACTAGTTTAGTAGTCAGCTATCGTCCCTTGAATCCTGCTGAACAGATGCGACGTAACAGTAACGCCAGTCTGCCACCAGCCGCTGGCGATTGCTTGTCTTGTTTCGAGGTCTCGGCGATGCGTGTGTCCTGTTTCGAGGTCTCGGCAATGCGTGAAGGGCACCCGCGTCATGACATACAGTGCATGAGAGAGCTCTGCATAACACGACGACGAGCTTCTTGCGAAGGGTCGTGCTAAGACGGCGTGTTTCCGAGATTGCACGGTCTGAGAGATTGGCCTGCCATGAGTCTTCTGCCTACACTGACTGGTGCTACTCTTGTCTAGCCTCACCACTCAGCACCACTGTACGCCTGTACGCTCTGATGTTCGCGCTCGTGTCGAAGGTGAGTAGTCCCTGTGGGCTGGGTGTAAGAGTCCTCGATACAGTAGCTTTAGGGATGGCAGCAAAGCCCCCAGGGATGGCAGCAAAAGACCTACAGCTGGTTACTGCTGCTTCCCGCTGCCGCCGGCGTTAGATTCCTCTCCTACACACAGCAACGCTAACGCCAGTTGCTATAGTGTATAGAAGGAAGGCTGTGCGATCGAATGCCCGTCTCCTTCAATCCTCATCAGTAGATAAAGTGTCAGTCGCGACGGTACACGCAGTGCGAGAAAGAACACGTACGAACACGTAGAAGGGTGAGCCAATTCGTAAGGCGACGACAAACGGCGAAAGTCAACCTACTTTTTACATATATTATATACTACTATATATACACACATATCTACTTACAGAGCCTATCTGTTTTGGTGGCGTCTGCACGTTGTGGCAAATCGATATCGATGCCAGTTAGAGTATTATTAGTCACACAAGAATCTTGAAGGCAAGACCAATACAATACGAGTCGTATTTCTGTTTATTAGCATCAGGGAGAACGATGTGACAAAACATGTAAAGGACAAATAAAGCCACTACCCCCATGCGTGCTATTTTTCAAACAATCTGAACGTACTAAGGCCAACCACAGTTACATCACAATTACGTTTTTTGTGTCGTGAGCTTGCAGTCAAAAACAACAGAGTCAGCCTTGACACGCTCAAACATGCAACAATGGCATACTTGCCTCCGTTCTCGGCACAGGGACACACCTTCCTGCATATAGGTTATAAGGCGGGGGTGGGGGGCGAAGGGGGTGAAACTCGGACTATCTAGATCAGGGCTCGATCCGTTTCGACTGAGCCTTTAGCTACGACGCTCAGGACGCTCTCTTAGATTGTCGTTCTCGTGACAACGTCGAAGCGACAGCAAACGTCGCGAAAAATCGCGGTCTCCCATTCCACCACTCGACACCTCTCGCAAAATTTTGCGAGCTCTTTTTTTGCGGCCTCCCTTACGATAGGCGCGACGAACGACGGGGGGGCGTTGGGCGAAGAGCGCACGGTGTTCTAAGGCTCCGAGCTCCTAACCAGCTGTGCCCGGATACACAAATCAAGACAACAACGTCAAAAAACAACAACAACTATAACAACAACAGCGACAAGATCGTGCGTGGTCGTCACCTGTCAAGGCGCCTGCCAGAAGAAAAAAATATGAAAAAGAAGAAGAAGAGAAAAGAGGGATTACGGGGTACGGTGCGGCCCGTTTGCTAGGCACGTCGACAGGCACGTCAATTTACGGATTCATCGCAACGAAAAAACATCCAAGCCTTCGACTGTCAGCAAGCAGGAGGCGCGACGACAAACATCCAAGTCTACGACTGTCACGCCTACGATGTATTTTGCTCCCACCTTGAAGGGACGCCCGGCCGTCTCGCTCATTCCGGGAATCCAACCATTCCGGGGGTCCGGGGGAACAAGATCGGCAACAGCAACAACAACAACAACGACGACAACGACAAAAACGGCACATATCTAAACGATGACGACTATCATAGTCAATGCAGTGAGAACAGGTGTTCGTCCTATTGCTGCCACGGCTGTTGCTTAGTGCTTGTTGTTGCTGTTGTTGTTGTTGTTGTTGTTGTTGTTGTTGTTGTTGCTGTTGTTGAGGTTCAGGTTGTCGTTGCTGTCAAAAGGGCTACATTTATTCGAAACTCGTCGAACTCGATAACCGCATGACATACTCTTGCTCGTCTTTGATGTTGTACTCTCCTTATTTCTCTCTATCAGTCTTTCCTTCCGCAGCGCTCTCGCTTATTTTAATAAAGAAAGTGCGCCCAAGGCGTTGTGCTGTCGTTGCGGTCTTCAACGTTGTCGAATCAAATAATGACTTTGCAGCTTTCAGGTGACAGGACGGCATTGAAGATAAACCTCACGGTGAGTTCCAAGCTCGTAGGGGACGAAGGATAATCTAGAATAAAAGAAAGGCTCCTTAAAAATGTTTCTTTTTAATTCTAGCTGATAGGACGGCCTTTAAAGGGTGTTACTCGGGATCTCAGCGTTCGTGCTTCTAGACTTTTTGTTACTTGCTTCTCCTACTCGCTTAATACTATACGTGTTATTATGATGATTGGTTTTTGCATATTATCCATTTTTTGTTTTATTAAATCAAATAGTATTTTTGTTAGTAGTATTAAGAACATTCGTATTCCTAAGGGATCTCAGGGTACCCTTCGGTCGAGCCCGGTGGCGTGGTGGCCAGCGTCTGCGCCTCGCGACCGGAGGAGACACATGAGTGCGCGGGTTCGAGCCCCACCGTTGCACATTTGTATTTATGGGGGTCCGTCTGTGAAGCAATGCGCAAAGCAGTCCCATGGACGTTAAATCTTGGCTGAGAGTTAGCCCTGAAAGGGTACCCTTTAGCGGAGGGAAGGGACCCTTCGAGTGACGCCGCGTTTCTCCGCTGAAGCTCGATCGATACGCCCTGCAATAGGAACTCTCCAGAACGAGGATCCCTTGTGACTGCCTTTAGACTTTTGCCAAGCTGTTTAAACAATTTTGACGTTTCTTCGCCCATGAGTCCGTAAGTTTGCATGGCAATTGGCCGGACGATGCATTGCGGATTGAGTTCTCTGTATTTCGCTTATTTGCGGTCCTTTGCAGGACAAGCAGACGCACTAGCTTTCTGGCTTGTTCGAGCAACGTAGCTCCTGGCCACTGTACACGACACAGTAACCTTTCACACAAGTAGGGAACCTCTTTCTCAAGAGGTTAATGTTTTACTGTCCGGTCGTAACCCACTATTGGCGCTGAGGCCTAGTGGCTCTTTCACGGCCGGCATTTGTGCACTATGTAGTGCACCGCAAACGACGTCGTTTATTGCGTAGTGTCGTGAGTGGCGGCCGGTGCTGTATCGGCACGCTAGAGCGTGTTCCCCTGTTGTTGTTACGGGGAACCGACACCGGGTGCAAAGATGAGCCGCACAGACCGTGTCCCCCAGCCGCAGACCAGATACGATGCGGAGTATGTAATTGTCCAGCATCGTACCTAGTTGCGGTGAGGGGAGGGCTTGAAGCCACTTGCCACTTATCGGATCGAAGCAAGCTCGTAGTCTCCCCTTTGTCAGCCGTGGTTTGCGCCTGAGACAGGAGCGAGGCCTGTTTCCGCTCGACAATGCGGTCGAGAGACTCTTGCGTTGGGGAAACCGGTAGAGCCTTCCATCGCGCTTCAAATTCGTTCAGGCTCGTACGCGAAGCCCGTTCGATAACCTCCGATGTACCTTCCGGGTCTATGGAATCAATTAGATGTTTAAAAATCTGTAATTGAGCCCACGTAGCACAAAAGGACCATATCTTTAGTTGTACGGACACCGAGGCCACTTGCGCTGACGGGCAGCGTAGCTTGGGCACATGCGTTGTCTCCTAGGCGCACATTGAGTAAGCACTCGAGTGTCGTTCGGAGAAGTTCGTCGAAAACGTGGAGCAAAACATCTTTCTTGTTCGAGGGAGAACATTGTAAAAGATAATTTAAACGAGGCGTGGAAAGGCCCACAACTGCTGCGTCAGTTAATGGTGCGCCCAGCAATTCGACGTTTTCCTCTGTTAGCCACTTGATAAGATAAACAAACTGGAATATCTTACGGTATTTTGCGAGTTCTTACAAAGCAGTACCGCGTCCGTACAAAAATAGGCACCCGTTTTTCTAATATAAATGAAAACCGGCCTCTGTGGATCCAATTTACGATTCTATGAATGTATGAACCAAACTTTGGTTAATAAGAAACATTCTAAACAGAATCATCTCGAATTCTGGTATGGCGTGACCCGGGAAAAGGGAGAATACGTCGATCGTATTCCGCCGGAGTCACAGGATAGCCTACCAAAGTATCCGATGTGATGCCGTTATATACGCGGGCTCATGATGCGAGAGACGGGGTCGCATGCGTAAACTTTTGTCAACGTCCGGGCTAGCTGCACTGGCACCTCAGCCAATGTATTAACCGCCTTTTTATGCTAAACAAGTTCGGTAAACAAAATTACACATATCTTGAAGCTACGCAAACATTTAAGGTAAACGTACTAGGAAAGAAAAATATCGCTTGATGCATCTGTCCCAAGTACTTAAAGATCGGTTTAGGGAGAGTATGATGAGACAATTGCAGATGCATTTGTTCTTCATTTTTCGTTACTTGGCAAACAGATAGATCGCGAGTGATCATCAATTGAAGCAATTTAATTTGTTCATCAATACGCATTAGCACTATAGTTGCCTTACAGTACGCTGACGCGGCTAAGCTTGTACTAGCTTCGAAATCGATGAACGCTACCTTGAGAAATGCCCCGTTTGACGCGATTCCGCTCGCATACATATTCAAGTCGAATTGCGAAGGGCATCTTCAGCCATGTGCTCCATCCGCCAAATGACCAACTGTAAGTTGGTTATTCGGTGGTAAAACGAATTCATACAGACCTCTTGTTTCACTGAGGCACTCAGGCAATGACACTAAAGCACGTGAATTCTTCGTTGGACGTCCGTTGTAGGGCTTACTTTGAAATACGCATCAATTTTGGCTAAAACGTTAAAGAATACAACTTTTTTGACAATTTCAAGCCAGTGTTGGGATGACACAATGTCGGAAGTGCACTGCTATAACGCAATTCATTACACCATTGCACTCTCTACTTTGGACGTAAAAATCAAGTGCAGGTTAGCCACTGATTTGCGCCCTGCTTACGCCCTGTGCAGATGATCAAGCTAAGCAGGAACTGTGCGTACAATGTCGGTGGCTTGGGTTGCGGAGCGTTCGGATTTCTATTTTGTCCTGGGTACGATCTTGCAGAATAGCCTTGCTGTCTCGCAGCAATTAAACGTTCTAAGATGGTGACTTGTCAGCGGCGGATTTGCAATTAGCGCTCTGACCACGGTTATAAAATTAGCTTAAAGGGTTTTCCGCAAACTTTCCGTGGATTTCCGTTGGACTTAGCAGTGTTCTTAAAGTTAGAACATCCTTCTTAGACCTTAGAGTACGCGCAGACACATTCAGGAGAATTTGTATTTCTTAGGACTCGTTGTTGTACTAAATCAATGGCGGTTTGATTTGTTTTTATAATTGCTGTGTATTGTTTCAGCTGCTACACAATGCCAGACGCCTATATGGCCCATTGTTAACGGAGAAGGCTATCAACGTTTCTCCTTCGTAAACATGCGGCTCTATAATCGTCCAACATCGAGACGTAGATGATAGCGGTTTTGGAGGTCATATTAGAAATCGAACCACCATCGACTGGGTTCGAAAATATTCCACGTCTCTAATGCACGGAATGACCCCGTATTTTCGTGAGTGTATATGTTGTATGAGCGCAATTGCAATATTTAAGATATTGAACATGAAGGAGAAATGAAGCATCGCAGGTTATCGAATATTTGCAAACTTTCCTTAACGCGACTATTTCCCTTACCCTAATATTCGGCTTTTTAACTGAAGTTCGTCTCGTTCGCTTGCAATTGCACATTTTGTGCAGTCATATCGGCAAATAACAAAACGATTAATTACAATCTCACACCTAAACAAAATATTGCGCTATTTTAACGCATTCGACACTCTATATACAACCTTCGATTTTATATATATATAAACCAGCTTAGCGGTATTCGGTTGCTTTGCCGTTGACCAAGTTGTGTTAACAGACAGTCCTGTGGTGCCTCGCATGTCCCTCCAAGCGTGCGGGCAAACAACAGAGCACTCAAACCCCTGGTAGAACCTATCGAGTAACGTGACGATTGGACCGGTATTGCTTACACAATTGAAAACATCCTGCGCCCAAAGAAGAAGAAAAACTATTTTACATTACTTGTAGGCCAAATGTCGAAAGGACTATATATATATATATATATATATATATATAGCTTTACGGCTTCATCGCCAAGGATTAGGCCCATCAAATTTTGCTCGGCAAGTCGCTGACAAAAGCCGATGACAGCTGAAGGTCATCCGAGAGAGAAATGTTCTGTTTTGCTGATTAGGAGGATTCTGCTGGCGAACGCAATGATGATTACGATCGATGGGCGTGGATAGACAACGGGCCTGCGAGGCCGCCACAACAGTAACAACAACCCTGCTCTAGCGACCACCGTAGCGGGTAGCGGACTAACCGGCCGTAATGGGTAAAAGGTCATCTATTCATACATCGTTATATCTCGCATCAGATTGACGCTGTGGCTCTCCGCTTTAAGCTGTGGCTCCGGTGACGATGGAAAATGGTTTCAGACATATTCCCTAAATGTTGTGTGTTAGTTACTCAACCTGGTATCTGTCGACTGTGGGCATGGTATTTTTCATTATATGGTCCCTTGTATTTTATAACATATATATATATATATATATATATATATATATATATATATATATATATATATATACATACATAAACCAACAAGACCAATAAGCTAAACAAATACTCATCACTCATATATGCTCACGAAGTGAGTGCTTCTGGCGCTCTTCACGCGAATCTGCAAGAACGCCACCTTGCTAAGCCTACCATCTAGTGCTAGTAAATAGCCTTTCTTCTCTAAGCAACGTTTGGAACATGACATACCACACTTAGGAAACGCCGCCTCCGTTCAGGGCATACTTCTGAAGTAGCGTTCCCTGGCCTAGACGAGCGATAATTACCTTTCGCGCCCACTAGACATATTGTGGCATAATTGTCAATACACATTCTGTGATATTAATTATTCATATACACATAGGGAATTCTGCAAATATCTGAACGCGACATAGAGAGAGATAGAATTATAGAGCACGTTAAAGCAAATATTGTTTTCCAAATAATCATGGTCTCTGAGAAGTCTTGTTTCGGGATGAGAGTGAAATTTCTAAAATCTGTGACACTGAGTTGTTGCCCGACATAAGAGCACACAATGTGCAATTGCAAGACAACCAGTTCTCCTGTACAGAAACTAAGTATACTGTCGTGTTTGCGAAACATTTCTGCTCTGAAAGGCATACGCCAGCTGGAAGATGAGACATGGTCGTTTACAAGAGAGTTTGCAAAAAATTGTTTTAACTCTTAACACCTCAACATCATAACCCTACGCTTATCCATCGCTAAAACAAAAGTAACGCGTACAAATGCGTTACGATTACTTTAGTACCAAATCGATGGCGATCCGATCTATAGTTATATAGTATTTAAGGTTTTCCGAAGGACATGTCGAGATTGAGTGCATGCACAAACGACGAACTCCATCAGTTAAATCACTCGTCGTAGCTCTAGAAGCACTCACTATTATTTATTCTCTTAGAGTAGCTGCTCAAATGTGCCTTCCAGCAGAGAGGGTAAACCGGACCATATTTAATCGTCCCGGTTCAATTCTCTATCAAGGACCATTTTTGGCAGGCCCGTTTGTTGACTGAGTCGTCCCCGAAGATGGTGGAGATGTTTCGGCAAGTTGCAGCAGCGTTGGAATCTTTTAGGAACTTCTACAGCAAAATACTCCGAATCTGCACTTTTCCATTCATTATATCTTCGCCTTCTGAGAAAACAACAAGCTTTTGGCGTCAAAGCGGAGCATAGCGGCTAAAGCACTAACAGCCGCTTTGTTAATAAACGCAATAAACGTACTACCCTTTCCCATGCTGATGTTGTCCAAAAGGCACTGCAAACCTCTGTAACGAGTTAGTGCCAAAATAACAAGAACTTTTACATCAAGCTATTATATATATATATATATATATTTTTTTTTTAGATCAACTGGGAAAATGCATGTCGCATGCCGGACGACGTTGTTAAAGCCACGGTAGTGTGGGACTTAACTCCAGTAGCCGTCCTCGCCTTTTCTTTTCACCAGCCCACTTTTGCCATTTAAGCTACTCGACTTTGTGCGGTGGCTATATCCTTCCAGGCCTTCCTTGTCACGAGCGATAACGATTAGTACCAGGTCGTCTGCGTAGCGACAGAACTAAACTCTTGGGGGACGTGGGAGTCTAAGTACTCCGTCGTAAATTATATTGTATAAGGTTGGTCTTCGTACGGAGCCCTGGGGAACCCCGGGCGTGATTGCAAAGTACATGTATTCATAAGTAGCTGCTCACTCCTTCAGGTATGACTCTAGTCTGTGTCGTAAATAGGGGGGGGGGGGGGGGCACGTTTACACTTTGTTTACAAGTGCGTTGTTTATGTCGTCCCACAAAGGTGTATTAAACGCGTTCTTGACTTTTATGAAAATGGCCAGGCAATGTGACCAGTTTGCTATCGGCGCATTTCTTTGTGTTTTAGCTTTATTTAGAACTTTGCTGATAGCCGAATGTATGGAATGTCCGGCTCGAATGCTTTGTTGCTTCTCCGAGAGCGCCTTTTTGTCTTCCACTAGTCGTCCATTAATAATGTTCTTAGCTACTTTGGACAGACAGAAAAACATACTTATAGAGCGGAATGCCAAAAGATCGCCTTGTAGTTTACGGGCTTCGGGATAAGCGCCCAGCGTCCTGTTTTGCAAAGCTTAGGAATACCTCCGCTAGTAAGAATTTTATCTATCATGCGTTTGAAAACCTTTAGGTGGTTCTTTAGGTAAGCTTTAGGGGCTTTGATAGACATACTGTTTGCAGGGAGACCGCATCTGGGCTCAGCGCTTTTCAAGGCTGTGTGGCCAGCGTGGAGTCCAAGTTAAGAAAGCTGGGTTATATGGGTCTCAGAGAGTAGGATCTTCAACCCGGGTTTATATCAGAGGGCCCAGAGTAAACGCCATTTACGGTGCTCCAATTTTAGTGAGACCTTTGGGAATGTCTTTCGGCTTGAGAGACTCATCTAGGTCTTGGACTATAAGAGTCTTTGAGACTCAAGCTGCAGCATCCTAAGATGCTTCCTCATGTATTTGTTAAAGAAATTTGACAGGCTGTCCCTTTGTTCTAGTAGGGTGAACCGCTTCAAGTGCTCTACGGCAAATTTCACGTATATTTAGATACAGTTGTAGCTAGCCCACAGTTCGTACTGCTTCAGAGATTACTGTGTACGTAGGCCGGTGTTTGCTGACTAGTTTTTTCTGCGTAAGCCACTGTTATCGGTAAACGTTGTAGGTCTCTCTCGTCTTCGTAGTTAGGCAAAAAGGCTGCTTTCGTTCTAGACTAATAGGTGTTTAATAGGTGACTAATAGAAGTTTTGATCTCCGCTATCTCGGAGTGTGGGGACTGGACTAGGGTGGTGGGGGGGGGTGGGGGGGAGGTCACCTATCGGAAGCATTACTTGATCAAAGGCCGTGCCTGAATATTCCCGTCCTCTTGTTAACTAAGGTGTGATTAACACACGCACGTGTTATTCTGTCAATTCGAAGCCCTTTTGCAACGTTTGGGCATTCCCCCGCATCTGTTCCCGAGTTATTGCGGGTGGCGACGTTTGAGTTACTGCACGCGATGCTGTTCCAAATTGTTGTACGTGGTGGCGGCTCGAACTTGCACGCACCGGCGTTCTAATTTTCATACGTGGTGCCATTCGAATAGTCGTAGGGATGGCAGGCTCTCACAATCACAATTTATCACCTATTACTCACAAAGCACGTCTATAAGCGACGGTGGTCGAGTTGAGTTAATATATATATATATATATATATATATATGAGTTTTATTGATAACATTACGTTTTCATACGATGAACATGACTCAATTAGGCATTAGCCTTACGGCATATTTGAGTCATGTTTATCGCATGAACCCTTTTATGTAATATATATATATATATATATATATATATATATATATATATATATATATATATATATATATATATATATATATATATATATAGTTCGATATTACTATGGGGATGTATGTGAACCTTTGACTGAGCGCTCATCCATAATGACGTTATTGACAGGGCCCTCTGGTCGGATGGACTCCTAACGATGCATTAGCCACGGGAAAACGGTGTAACAATATGATGATCCCCTTCAAGTCAGGGGAGCTCCTCGTATGAGATATAACTGTGTTGGACTCACTCACAACCTGGATTATCCGATGCAGCGCATTTCGGGACCTGAAGGCCCCATGACTGAAATTTCTCTTAATCGCATCTACGCTAAGCTGAGTAGCGCCGCGGCAACATACGAGGTCGGACGAGTTTTTTGGCCGGCGAAAAATTTCAATTTTGATCCAACAAAGCAATGCAACACGGTGGTGAGGTTGTTAACAAAATGGGCCACTGTGTCTTACAAAGGGATTTGGCATCTAAACTGAAACTGTCTTCTTGTGATGCATACGTTATATTAGGGTTTTCGTCAAGAACAGCCTTCATACGAACTACGTGTTTGCCCTCCGTTGCTGTTTGTGGACGTCATTTACGGACTTCGATATACAGATTGAAATGTCCAGTCTGACATTTACTGTTCTATCCATACACACGCTCCGAAAGGTAGGGCTTTGTGCCCATTTAAATCACTTTTGACTGAAAAAAGACGGCTGTTTTGGTAGAAAAATTTGTTTAGCTAGTTTTTTAGGTCGGTTTCCATGGCAAAACTTTCGCTTCTCATTTGGTCAGTGAGAGGAAGATGTGATATCCGTCAATGCCAGATCCGGGGAATATGACGGATGCCAAAAAACACCCTATTCGAGCTCTAGGAGAAATAAGTTTTGACATTGGTCTTGTCGGGAGGATCTATTTTGTTGAAGAGCTTCATCGCAGCTGAGTAGTGTCTCTCAAGCACTTCCCAGTGTATCATAGCGCATCTCTTAGTATCCCAACACACACACATACAAATCAAACCTTTTTCGCTTAGAAATGTTGCTTTGCCCTGAACTAAGATTTACAGCCTGGAGTCACTCTTTTTGTATAATAACATAGAGGCACAACTTTTCGTCCTTAGTGACGATTCTATATAAAAATCGGCGATATTGTAACCCCGTGTTGCTTAGTGCCGGACAAGGCGTTGAGCGGCAATACTCATACGATTTGTTTTTCCACTTAAATCAGCTTGTAGGAAACTCAAGCACTACTCTTTTGGTAAACCCCCATTGAGTGCAGATGGTGACAAATCGTGTGCTGGCTGCCGATTATCTGCCCGGCCAATTGTTGGTTTGATTGACGGCCGTTCCCTTTTAGAGGGTGCACCTTCTCTATGCACGGCATACCTCTCCCGGGTCGCTTTAGTGCCGTTTTAACTTCAACGGAAAGCATTGCATAGCTGGCGTCGAAAATGCATTTAGTAAACATAGAAGATCTATCTTAAGAGCTATCCCCTGCTACATGCTTAACGTTGCAAAAGAAAACTAATGTATTTGTTGTATGAATACAGATTCAAATAGAATGGATGCATCAGCCACAAACCAAAAAAGGAAAATGAAACCGTGAGCAGTTCAAACACCCGCAGGGAATCATTTAGCCTAAAATATGCAAACACACACACATATATATATATATATATATATATATAGACCCAGATGTACATATAACTTCTAACTATCCCTATATATGTAAACATTTCGGGCTTATCCTTAGCCAAGATTTAACGTTTACGGGACTGCTTTTTGCATTGCTTCGTAGACGGACTCCCATAAATACCCCCCCATAAAAATCCAACCTTTTTATGTGAAATAAAAGTCATGTTATGTACAAAAAATACAGATGTGCAACGGTGGGGCTCGAAGCCGCGCACCTATCTAGTGTCTCCTCCGGTCGCGAGGCGCAGGCGAATGCACCTCGCCACCGGGCTCGATATCCCTATGTATCTAGATGCCACTTGCAAGCGATGTTTCGTATAACACTGTGTTTTCTACTGCGTGCACCAAATTGGGAAAACACGTATACAGCCAACACGAAATCGAACCTCGTAAATGGTGTGAACCTCGCATAGGTAATATGCGCCCAAAACAATAGCAGTAGGTCGAAATTCACAAGATGCCATTGCACACCAGCTTTGCATTACACACCCATTGCGCGCCAAGATGGCGGCAAAGAGGAGACGACGACGAGGTTTCGATTCGTCCTGTTCAGATGTCTGTCATTACATTGCTTTCCTCACGATCTCCCCCCTCCCTAACTCTTTATTTCTCTCGCTCTTGTTCTCGGCCCTTCCATTTGTTGTCTGCGCATGCCCTCCCCTTCGCGTTTCTCTCTCGACCTGGCTGTCTCTCGGCTACTCGAATACTTGTCGTGTGCATCCGAACATAGCTAATCGATCGGTACGCGAGTCGTGTCCAGAAACCACCTAGTCAATTTTGATGGTCCGTTTTGCTCCTTTTAGGGGCCCCTAGAGGCGGCTGCGGCTGGCGGCTCACGGGCCGGCCAATTGATCGACCAACCATCACAGACCGAAGCAAAGACGAGAGAGCATACAATTAAAAAGGCACAGATGCCGGTCGAAACTCTACTCGCTGGACCGCTTCGCTGCCTGCACTTCGTACGTAGGCTTCATGGCTTCGCGTTCGGCCTACCTATTCCGCTTTACTTTGCCACCACCCCGACTCTATCACCCTATCATAACAAACGGCGCACAATAGAACTGTGCTCTAATATATATATATATATATATATATATATATTGTCCACACGCTCTATTCCCAATGGATGAGGAATATAAATATATATATATATATATATATATATATATATATATATATATATATATATATATATATATATATATATATATATATATATATATAAGCCCGCTTAAACTGGCTTAAGCCCCTCTTTAAAATAACAAGAAGTCTTTCTATCGATGTTTGACACCTTTGCTGTAGGTTCTTCATAAATAGATGTACTCTAGGGCAATGACCATAACATTTACGTAGAAGCCTCAACGCGTGAACAGATCGTAAAGCCAAAATAGGCTTTTTATGCTGCATCGACATAGGTCCAAGCTAATAGTGCGGACACGCCGACGTAAAAATATGGTTACTGAAAAATATCTAAAAATGTGAAATGATATACTCGCTTAGCGGAAAAGCAATACATGATGTCATTATTTACACTATGAACCTTGGTGTAATCGTTCCTTTTTGCTGCCCCACGAAATGTGGATGGTATATTGCCTAAACAGTCCAACGAAATGCAAAATATTGGGAATCTACCAACGGAAGTGTTTTCCTTGCCACTACAGACGTTTACAAGCAATTATATCAAGCCCTCATTATTTTCAAGCTTACATGCTGTTTACGCGTGCAGGTTTCTTTATTGTTGGGGCTCCCGAGTATATGCAAGTGCAAGAAAGAACAAATGTTTACCTTCTAAAACCGCCAAGACAATAGATTCATTTAATTCATATTTTTTTTATTAGTCAGACAAGATGCGTGGCCAACTTTGAGGTCTGCGACGCAGTGTCCGGAAGGGCAAAGCCCTTTTCTCCGTAGCGATTCGAGTAACCGGTTTGTCCTCACTCTATAAACGCACCGGAGCAATACGCTATTCGTAAACTAAGTACATCAACTGCTCGCCTGATTGTCATCTGCGATGATAAGTTAGTACGGTAGTAGGTTCCTCAAGGTGCCACAAATTATCCGTTACTATTTCGAGAGCACACTGTTCTTCCCAAGCGAGAACACTTTGATTTACACTATTGTAGTTAAAATTAATTTCTGCAAATTATAACAAATACACCTGATAGCAAATTGTGTCATGGTCCTTAACGCAATTAATGACCCATGCACAGTCTGGTACGGTTCGTGTTATCCACTCTTCCCTGTAAAGCTTAGACAATCAATTATACTCATAATGATATCCAGATCGCAAATGTGCAACGTTAAATTTGTCTGTGAATGCTATTGTTTCTTCCGCGAATGCCATAGACATTGCTATTTCTTTTTTTTTCACGAATGCCAAAGACAATTACAACAGTACGGCAACGACAACTGCACACATTAAAATTTACACGAAATAGCAACAAAGCAGTTCAACAATCATATGGACAACAACAATAACAATAACAACAACAGCAGCAGCAACAACAACAGCAAGACCGACGACGAAAAGATTGCCCCTCTACAGCAACATATCCAACAACAGCGGAGGCGACTTTACCGGCAGTACGAGCAGCAAGATGGTCGTATTTTGTAAAAGGGACCATACACAGATGATCGTCAACGAAACCTGGCCTCCATCTAATGGCTTTGCTTGGTGAACACTTACCAACGTAGCGTCCACACGTGACGATAAATGAGGGGACCATCTGGACCTTCAGCTGGCGTACAAAGAGAGGGCCACGCGCTCGTACCTGCACTGCACAATGCCCCTTAAGCCTCGCGTATGTGTTTGGGTTATACGTCTATGCAGTAATAATCCACACAAGCGCGCTGTAGAGCGCTCACTCACTGGGTCCCGTTTCATACCTGATTAATATTCGTCGTGACAGCCTGTCTAACGTGAACAAAGCGGCCGAATGTTGGATCATGTTCGAAATGATTTGTAGCCGGCTGCTGGTGCTAAATTTGTTTGACTTTGTTGCTACGCGTATCTATATCTACAGATATACATCTTGCTCGCGTACGCCGTCATGTCGGTACAAGCACATGACCCTGTCGTTGTAGTGCCAAGTGAACTTCAATGAACTAAGGCCGAATGCAGTTGGTCAAAGGTCAAATATTAGACATGTCACCCAGTCTGTGGACTGTACCGCTGTATTTTTCTTCGAACGTTCACAAAGGTCAGCGGCGAATATTGCATGGCTTTTGCCAGACCGTATCACATAGCGTAGCCTGTCGTTTTTCTGTCACTGCAAAACTATTATTTTAGACCTAAACGACATTATGTTCCCCTTGATATTTCCTCTACAGGACCTCGGATACTTCGACCCTCTCGGCCGATTAAAACGGCAGCCTCAAATGGGGGGAATAAGGCGGGGGGGGGGGGGCAAGTAATGGGAATAATTAAAGCATAATCTAGCTGATGCCAGTGTGCTCCGACGAAGCTCAGTGGAGCTTCATAGCTCGTTTTGTACTACTCTAACCCATGTGAATATCTGAGCCCATCTGAGCACGCCTCTGCGCACCGCCAGGCAGTCATAGCTGAGGACTTAATTATCTTCTATGGCCAACAATGACATGAAGTTCACGCGAGAAAAGCAAAGCAATGTACCGTCTGCAAGAAGCCAAGAAGAGGCAAAGTACTAATTTGAAAGAACTGTGCACAGGCCTTGTACGTGGCCTGGCCTGAGCATAGTTCTTTTAAATTAGTAGTTTGCCTCGATGGTAGAGTCTTGTTTGCCTAAATGTTCATACGGCGTAGCGAATGGTATAAGGTGATACTGCACGACCTACTATCACATGTAAGGCTTCGTTTAGACAACTTAGGACTGTTTGCAATTCGCATAGAAGCCTATTTATGTACGACTGACCAAGGACATGCACGTAGTGGAATACATTTTTAACCGTTTAAATGGATAACTTATTCAACTCCAAAGTATGGTTACGGAGAGAATAATCAACACGTTTTCTCAAATTTTGATTAGCCACCCAGACAGCAACTAATTTGGTATAAGAAACGACTACAAGACTAAGCTTTCTGCCGAAACATATAAAACAACACACGAAATAAATTCAACAGCGTATGGAGTGCTCAGTGTATTCAATTAACCGGTGATTCGCTAGTTTGCGTCAAAACCTGCTAACACCCGCTGCAAAAGTTTAACTGCCTAAG
The DNA here is from genome assembly GCA_003439945.1 of Dermanyssus gallinae. Classification (NCBI taxonomy): domain Eukaryota; kingdom Metazoa; phylum Arthropoda; class Arachnida; order Mesostigmata; family Dermanyssidae; genus Dermanyssus; species Dermanyssus gallinae. Next base: position 64,989 of record QVRM01004332.1, on the reverse strand, counting down.
TATGTAGTGTGGCATGCCGCCACGTGTAGTTTTTTACTCCCGATCTCAAGTGAAGCAAATGGCGTGGTTCACTAAAGACTACATTCGAAGTGTCGATCCAGTTCGTTCGGTGGACAAGATGCCGCTTGAAGGTTTCGAACGGGAAATTTTCAGAAAACGGCTGAACAACACTCCTACTCGCAAGGGTGTTGCTATGTACGGTTTCATCCCATTGAGGCTTCTCGCTCGTCTGCAGCACTCGAGGGTATATTGTACGAAAGTCCCGCGAAAATAGTAAAACGAGAAAAACTTATAAAAGGCACATCCTTTATAAGTTTCTGTCTCTTCGCCTTCAATGCAATATCGCGATTATTGAGTTTGTCATTAGATGGTATATACTTAAAATTATGCATAGATTGTCTGCAGTATTCACAAATAGCTGCAATTGCTGAATAAAGCGCCCTCAACAATATATAGGGGTATCGCTAATCGCTAGAATACAGTAAACTGCCAGTTGTGATAAAAAATCAGATTTCTCACGGTAGCGGTGTAACGCCTGATGTATTAGATAAATCAATAAGAAGGGCATTGTAAAAAATATTTTTAGTTACTTAAGAGCTTTACGGATACCAAGGCGGGGTGTTTTCTTTTAAGCGGTATTGTGTTAAATTTCACACACTAATATGTTCCTATGCGCTCTGTATCAGTAACGGTGGTAGTTTGCGCGGCTGACGCTCGGTTCTATTACACTGAGACGTTGCCATGCAATGAATCGAATCATACCCGGGTAAAATCCTTCAATTGAAGCGCTCTTATATTGATCATAAAAAGAGTATAATATCATTCACAGCATGTACGCAATTTATTTTGATTGCACAATTTTGATTCAACACAATGGTAGTTCTCATTCGTTTAATTGCTTCACAGTTCTGCGTGGACACATGTGCGACAATTTAGCATTAGCAATCTGGGCTGGAGGTCTAATGACAAAACCTGCCCGACTCGATCTTATTTGTATCTCAAACATTACGTTAAATACATCCTTGTTCTTAAACAGGCGGCGCAGCTCTCTAATGTCAGCTTCTTCAAATAGCTTGGCCCCAGATGTATGCTCGAGGGCGCGCCTTTCCCCCTGACACGGCTTCTCAACCCTTCTTAGAAAACGACGCTGCATTCTTTGTAGTAATCCAAGATTGCCCAGTCTTGAAAGGTTCCACACCTGGCATCCATAACTTAATAGTTGCACAACATGTAGGCAAAGGCACTTCTTACAACAAACGCACGGAGTGTCCAGTTGCACAACAGTGAACATTTTGCGGCAACAAGTGTAACCTGCTCAGTAAATGTCAATGACGTCGATAATCGTACAACAAGGTCTTTTGTAGACTATATTTTTGTCAGAGCTAGACCGTCCAACATGCAATTATGCTTTGTATCCCTTAGTCCTGGATGCAGTACTCCACACTTGTGGGCTAATACTTTTAGACCTTTCGTTGACGAGTACATATTAAAGTCGTTTAGTACACTTTATAACATGTTGACTCTATTATCAGTCGAGCCCGGTGGCGTAGTGGATTAAGTCTCCGCCTCGCAACCGGAGGAGACACATAGGTGCGCGGGTTCGAGCCCCACCGTTGACATTTGAATTTATGGGGGTCCGTCTATGAAGCAATGCGAAAAACAGTTCCGTGGACGTTAAATCTTGGCTGAGGGTCAGCCCGAAAACATTACTTGACTTTATTATCAATTACATCCCTAATAGGCATGTAGCGCTTGATATCATCGACGTATATTACATATTTACCAACTCCTCAAGATTGCAGTACGTAGATAAGTAGATCGGGGGGCATAGTTTCGAAGGCACTCTTAAAGTCACAGTAGATGACGTCCACAGGGAGCCCCTCCCTAATCCATTGGCCTACGTCGCTGAAGAACAAAAGCAGACAATCGGTGATCGACTGGTCCTTGCGGTAGGCAAACTGCGTGCAGCTCAGCAGATTTTGTTGCTCGGCATTGGTCAGGATTGCAGAGCAGACCAGAACTTTGCATGTCACCGCTATTAAGAACACAGAGCGTTTATTGGCCGGTGGTCAGTGTTGGCCCCACTTTTGTGGACAAAAGCAACCCAAAGCTGATTCTAGCTTTTTCCGCAGTTGATGTTGAGTGGCGTCTTTCGTTGTGTGCTCCTGACTGTTCTGCAGACGCTTGTGCATGTAGCTTGGAAGGTTCACGACCTGTTTGCGAGTACGCGAGCTTACATTGGCCTCAACGACAACGTAGAGACATTCAAGGAAATTGTTGTAAATCGCATCCAGGTATACCGCTTCAGCAAACATTGGGTTTCAATCCATGCTAAGTAAGCTTGCCTCGACGCTGTCATAGTCTACATTGATAAAGTCCAATCTCTCCTCTGGTAGTCCTCAGTCGATGTTAAGTGGCACCGAAAGTTGGATGCTGAAGTGACCACTGGAGGCTGAGCACGGTACAAGATAGATGAACGATTAATCTAGGATATTGTCTGTGCAGAGAACGACGTCAAGCATGTTGTGACTAACGGGTCTGGTTGGAGAGAGAGATAGAGACATTTGTTCAAACGAGTTGAGAACGCAGAACTTTAGAAGACACCTTGCGCGAGGTGCTGCATGTGGATCACACTTCCGTGCATCCCAGTTAATATGCGGGACGTTGAAGACGCCAACCGATCCCACCGGATAACTTACATTACATAGTCTCTCAAGTTTGTCAACAAGGGCTTCCATAGAGGTGACATTCTAGGTAGCGCCTTTCGTACGCAGAGAGTATATTGTAGCTAGTCTAACAATCATAGCAGTATCCCCCCCCCCTTCACGTCGATACGTATCACCTCACTGTCATAGTTCGCCGTTTCTACCTGCACACAAGGAATATTGCTCCTAATCAGCAGCAATATGCCACCTCCACCTCGCAATGCGCGGTCTTTCCTGTAGACCTGAAATCAGTTACCGCCTGAGAGTTGTGCCTCTGTGACGCGTTCGGTTAGCTATGTTTTCACCGAAAAAACACTACATCGATGTGATTCAGTTTTGCACACGCTTGCAGCACCCCCATGTTTCCGTTCTCTGCTAGGAATTGGACATCCGAGTATAAACTTCATAATTCGCGGTGAAACATTAGGTTGTCGTCAAGTCGTGGGTGTACACAATCTCATCAAAATAAGGCGTGCCCCGATATTCCTTGGTGGACAATGTTCGAGATCCACTTGTTTGGGTCACACAATTTGCGGAGGTCATGTTCACTCACAATCGCACAGAAGAAGGTGTATGTGTCTCTTCGCGTTCGAAGTTTATGCACGGTTTGACACACTGCCGCGTATTAGCCTTCCTCTGTGTTATTGTTGCCGTCTCCCTCTTTCTTCTCACACTCAGAGTGACACAGCTTGCAACAAAGACCGATACATGCCAAAAAAAAGTACTGCTGTCAGAAGGCGGTTTATCACACAGAAAACACATCTCGCTCGTCGTTGTGACTTCAGTAGAACAGTTAGCCATACAAAGCAGTAGGAACATCAGTAGCTCTACATACTGAAGGGGTGATGACCGTAGCCGGTCTGACTCTTAAACGGGCTCGACCCCTACCGTTGCACATTTGTCCTTATGGGATCCGTTTCATAAAGCAATACGAAAGCAAACCCGTGGACGTTAAATGTTGGCTGAGGGTCAGCCTGAAAAAATGTTGTTTCAGTCTTAGTCGCTCGTTTCTATTTTAGATCGTCACCAACAGTGCACAGCGATTGATCATTGCACACTTGGATTACAATAGTTCATTGCACAAACAAATAAAAAAACTTGAAAAAGGGGCAACTTTTCGAAGACTCAGCTGACCAGCAATCCGCAGTCGTCGCTAGCAGACGTTACGATGAAACAAATAAATCCAGTATGAGCACGCTAAAGGTGGCTAGTAGTTTTTTTTACTAGCCAATACTCTGAACAAGTGAGTTTGGTTATGCCTAGATTCCCTGGGAAACGCTGAAAAATGCTCCACATTGCGGTACCAACGAGAGGCCCATATACGTTTTAGCCTGGCGTAAAAATATATGGTCTATAGCTCAATGTGTTTAAAAGTAGTTTTAAACAGTAGTGATACAAACAGAGTACATAACAATAAAATGTATTTTTGTCATTCGGGTACATACGCATTTTCAATGCCGACTCAACTTGGCTACGGTTGACAGGCGAATACTTCGCTCGTGAGCAATGAACCAACTATGATCGACAAAGCTTTCGCGTTGAATTTCAGCCGATATCGTCTTTAGCAGAGCTAGCATGCGCTCCAATCACCGGTTGCCACAGCGGCTCTGGTTCCTAGCACCGCCAGAAAACTCCTTGTGATTTTTCCCATTGGGCCCGAAATGTCCCGAAGGCGGCGACCGATCGAACAATAAAGTTTTATTCCAGTTCGTAATATTTTACCAGATTGCGGTTTTCTGCAAGGCGAGCGGCTGGTTCGAGCTATTTGTCGATCACTGGATCGATCGCGGCTCTCGGTGACGCCTGAGCCGTACAAATTAGTTTCCTAAATTAAGATCCTCATGTTTATAACGTCCGAGACGTAACTGATGACGCCCCACGCGTAGAATTTCAAATTGCGAATTCCAATTGCATTTTCGTTTTGAATCTAGTTCAGTCGTAATTACCACAGCGGTAATTACGCTTTGTAGTATTATTATTGCTATTCATTATTCTAATCAGATTAATGAATGATTAAACTGATAATTAACCAGTTTCGCGTTTTAGACGCACATGACACGCAAATCTTTCACACGGCAGCCACGTTTTTCGCTGTCATTAACAGTCATCAGGGAGGGAACTTTGAGGTTATCATTAAGCGTTTCTGTTCATAAGCTTTTGTGTTACCTTTTATACGCAGCAGTATTTGCGTACCGATAAATCGGCATGAGACAGACGCCAAACAGCTAAAGTCCATCAAATAAACTTAGATTTATTCTATTATGATGTAAGGCTCAAATAGATAAAACGCCGCCGACAGGTGACTCCTGTGACTGCGTGTGAGTGTGAAAGTGTCCCTAGAACATCGTTCAGTGCTAAGCATCATCATCAGCCTGCAGCGAATTCTACATCTAACGGATTCCAACGTCAAATGGCTACAGAACGAAGGAAAACGTGGAGCCTACATAATCGCTAGAAATTAGAAATTGTATGAAGCGTTGTTCAGCAAACCACCAGCAATCAGAAACCAGCAAATCTGGTGCTTCTCGGGAAGAGCGCTGCACGTCTTTACTATGTATATATATGTATATATATCGGTTTCCATTGGCTAAACACGTTTAGCACCAAGGGAAAATAGTTGAAGAGCTGGCAAATCGGGAGTGCCGGGAGCAGTTTTGCGGTTACTTATTTATATATTAAAACAGAACACGGTGGTGATTGATAACGGGGTCGGTATAACGGGGAAGGTGGCTCAGACCACAGGTGTCGCACAGGGCGACGCACTGAGCCCATTGCTGTTTTCCGTACTTTTGGGTGGACTACCAGAGTGGATAAGGGCGGGCTGGATCCAAAAGTGGGCCAGAATCTTACTGTACGCTGATGATGTGGTCAACTTTGGTGGCAACCTTTTCAGGGTAAAACAAGCCATGAATGTGATCCAAATTAGGGAAACAGAAATTAAATTAGTAAACGAATTTACATACCTAGATATAACCTTATCAACAAGCGGTAGCAGTTTTCAATCACACATCCAGGAGAGGGTCAGGAAGGCCACTATCGCAGCTGCGGCAATATAATGGCCACATATGCTTTCAGTTCATGCTCTTTTCGGGATACAGATAGCACCCATAGCCACATACGGCATTCCACTAATATGGGATAAGTTGGGAGTAGGCGAATTGCGTTTAATTGATGGGGTGAGGTTTTTATTTTTAGAGGTTTTTTGCGCTTTTGAATACACGCAGGAATAGAAATTGTTCACGTCTTGGAGGGTATTTATGGAACAGCAGCAATGACGAGCACTAAATGGCGGGGTGGCGGGGTAATAGATCGACATCTAACTACGGCCTTTGCAGCTCACGGATGTCATCACGTTCTGTGCAACGTGGAGGGTTTTCATGAACCACAGGATGAATGTCAATGCAAACAATGCTGGAGCAGATGTGATCGATACCACGCCGCGGTATGCCCGGCGATTAGGTCTATAGCAGAACTAGCAAAGCGCTAGATTGTTGGTGTCTCGAAACATTTGATGTAACAGCACGGCACTATCCTGCAGCTCACATATTTAGTCGTTTTGTCACGTTTAGTTGAAATACGTGTTTTCAGTTCGTCATGTACGAACGCATATCACGTTTACCGAATCTAGAGGTGACGCCGTCTGTGCTGCGTATTCAGTCTGAAATTGAAAGGCGTTACCTTTTATAGAAAGTAAGTAAACTATAGGGTGGAGAAACAAGACATACACAAAAATATACATTATCGAAGGATGTCCGTACATATCATACTATGTCCTTTGGAGCAACGAACTGATGCAAGGCGCTTACTAGCTTACATCGACAAAGCGTGTATTTTTAGGTGCACAAAAATGCAGTTACGTTTGTCTCACGATACGAATTTCAGGCCTGCTCTTTTCCAGGCGGAAATTGACAGTATTACTTTTTGTGTATAATGCAGTATTTTAATCTCAGCTTTTCGATTTCACAGAACTAACTCCTTCTCCGAAAATATTGGTAATGAAGTAGGAGAGAAAGATATAAGATAGTAGATGACAGAGAAAGGCAAATTATGTTATAAAAATGTGTGAGGCTAGTTAGTATATATATATATATATATATATATATATTACAAAAGAAGAAGTAGACTGTACTCAGAAAAAGCCAATTAGCTTCCTCAGATAAACACAACGCTCTTGCCTTTGCTATAGGTCGATTCTTTTAGCTTGTATGTTGTTTATATTTCAGATGCCGCCATATCGACAACGAGTAGCCTGCTAAACATGTCTCCTACCGACAGGAACACTAACACCGAGCCATCTGCGACCAATGTTGCGTTGGAAAACAATTGGATCTCTTTTAGGCGCGACGTGCACCAGCCATCGGCAGGCCACCAATGATCGCTTGCAACACGACAGGGATTCTTGTCGAACACGTCTCCTGAGAATTGAAGCAGCATGTCCTTAGTAATACACTTATATATTTATATATATATATATATATATATATATATATATATATATATATATATATATATATATATATATATATATATATATATCTTATAAACAGAGCTAACGGCTTTCTCTTCTGTCACGCTCGTCGTCAGCTCTAAAATATTGTGTTATCTGATGGATTTTTTTTGTGAGGAAAAAAACGATCGAATAGGGCTGCAACAAGGACTGAACGACGTGCGACCAATTGAGCCATGAGCGGCGTGCATGCACCAGTCACAGTAATTATTGTATGTAAGGATTAGCGTCGCAAACACAACCTACAGGGTGATGGACTGGGAGGTCCTCGAGTACGAGGAGAACCTTAGTAACTACCGGTATATTAGACTCACACCGAAAAACAAAGGGAACTCAAGAGTACGGTGTTTGCCACTAGGGAACACAGGCCGGGATGGTTAGCTTGCAGGATGAGGAAGGGGAAGTGATGGTTTGTGCCGAAACAACTAATGACGGGCCACGCTGCTCCTTGTCATCTTTTAAAGGAAACATTATTGACGGGGCGAGGCACCACCAGCTAATTTCAATGTGTCACCTGATGCCGTGAACTAGAGAGTATAACAGAAAGCGACGGCTTATGTTTCAGCAGACGTCGGCGCCTTTGGCGTCAAGCTATGAAAATAAAAGTCTTGCAGGTTAATCTCAATAGGTGGAGCGCCGCAAATGATATGCTAGCAACAACAGTAGGTAGAATGGAATCAGATCTACGAGGTGTGTTCAAAAAGTATCGCGACTATTGTGTTTTTTCAAAAATTATTCATTTATTCATGAATATCTATTTTGTCCCCTTCAAAGTAATTCCCATGAGATATTATACACTTGTGCCAACGGTTTTTCCAATCTTCGAAGCACTTCAAAAAACCTTTTTTTTTATCTTGTTCAGCTCCTCCTTCGATGCCGTCTTTATCTCGTCAAGCGTAGCGTAACGTCGTCCTTTCATGGGCCTCTTCAGTTTAGGGAACAAGAAAAAGTCACAGGGGGCCAGATCTGGGGAATACGGTGGCTGCGGCATCATTAGTGTGTTGTTTTTGGCCAAAAACTCGCGCATAAGCAACGATGTGTGAGCAGGGGCGTTATTGTTGTGCAAAAGCCAATTTTTGTTCTTCCACAAATCCGGGCGTTTCTGGCGGATTGCTTCGCGCAAATTGCGCATAACTTGCAGGTAATATTCCTTATTGACCGTTCTACCCTGTGGCAAGAACTCATGATGCACCACGCCCCTGCAATCGAAGAAAACTGTCAGCAAAACTTTCACATTCGACCGAACTTGGCGCGCTTTTTTCGGTCTTGGTTCGTGCGGCAGCTTCCATTGAGATGATTGAGCTTTGGTTTCCACGTCATAACCATAAACCCACGATTCGTCACCAGTTATGACCCTCTGGAGCAAATTTGGGTCGTCGCGGACAGAGTCCAACATCTCATTAGCAATGTTCATGCGATGCTGTTTTTGGTCGCAATTGAGCAATTTTGGTACGAATTTCGCGGCGACCCGTCTCATGCCCAAATCATTGATAAAAATCGAATGGCACGAGCCAATCGATATGTTTAGGTCCTCAGCAACTTCTCTAACGGTGATTCGACGATTGGCCAATACCATTTTCTCCACTTCATTAATTTTTTCGTCTGTTGTTGAAGTGCTCGGGCATCCGGCACGCTCTTCGTCGTTCACATCTTCTCGGCCTTCTGAGAACATTTTGTACCACCGATAAACGTTGCTTCGGTCCAAGGTAGCTTCTCCGTATGCCACAGTCATCATTCGGAATGCATCCGCGCACTTAATTTCGTTTTTCACACAAAATTTTATACAGGTTCTTTAATCCATCTTTTTGAATAGGTAAAAATCGAAGACGATCCAAAACACGTCCAAGCAAAGCAGCTGTCAACAATTAAGTGAACATTCAAAATGGCCGAGCTTGTCGGCATAAGTAAGAGACATGAGTACCAACATAACGCCACAAAAAATCGAAATTCGAATATACGTAACCCGCGAAAATTCAAAAGTTATACTTTTTGAACACACCTCGTATGCTTGTTGTTGCAGTCAACTTAGACTCTGGTGAAGCCAGCGAACAAAGCGGCACGTAAAGCGGACGGTAAACGGAAAACGGAGATCGCGATGTAGTCGATAAACCGTCGAAAAGACATGACATTCAAGAATAGAGGCCACGGAAAGAGGTTTGCCTGGATACAGGTCAACGAAGTCGAGGTAATTTCTATGGCTGCTGCTTCGCACCCAACAGAAGTCCAAAAAAGATGTGCCGAATACCTTGAGGCGCTGGACGTTAGCGTGAAAACCAGATTCTGATGAGACACTTTAACGCGGCATCTGTGCTTTGGGGTAAAAGATACACGATATTTAGGGGACAAGCCCTGATAGAATGGTTGGACAAACGAAATATTCTGGTGTTGAACAACCCGAAGGCGGCAGCGACGTTCACCCACAGAGACACAAACTTTTCGGGCTGACCCTCAGCCAAGATTTAATGTCCACGGGACTGCTTTTGGCATTGCTTCATAGACGGACCCCCATAAATACAAATGTTCAACGGTGGGGCTCGAACCCGCGCACCTATGTGTCTCCTCCGGTCGCGGGGCGCAGACGAATGCACTACGCCACCGCGCTCGACTCACCCACAGAGGCAACGAGGCTTTTGCTGATCTGAGGATTAGCGCCGCGAACACAACCTACAGGGTAGTAGACTGGGAGGTCCTCAAATACGAGAAGAATCTAAGTGACCACCGGTATATCACACTCACAGTGAAAAACGAAGAGGATCTCAAAAGCATGGTGCTCGTCACTCGGCTCGCAGGATAAAAAGGAGGACGCTTAACGAGGAGATAGTTACACGCTATAAAAATTGAAGACATCTTTAATGAAAAAAAAACTTAGTCAAAAGAATCCTTAAAGAATGCTGTATGGAGAAAATGCATTGAAGGCGGTGCCGATACACTAGAGCCCGCGGAATTGTTAAAACGACGAGAACGGAATTTGCCGAGGAGGAATGGCAGAAAAAACAAACAAACGCTCAAGCCTAAAAACCACTACCAGAAAGAGTAAGCTTTGGGGCTGGAACCAAGCAAGTGGAGCAAAACCTTACGACGACGGCATAAATTCGGAAGCGATCATATGCCCAGTGAAGGAAAGTCCAGCGACATTGACAACGGTCGAAGACTCACTAGTAAAAGCAGGGTGGTTTCTAGGGAATTGGCTTAACCTGACACTTAATCCAAAGCAGGCGAGGGTACCAGTCTATCGGCTCATCTTCCTTCGTAACATAGTTGTGACATCTGTAGAGTCAATACTCGCAAGCAGACTTAACGACGCAATCGAGGAAAGGCAAGTCTCGCTCTCAGAGGACCAATACGGGTTCCGCAAAGGGAGGTTAACGCTCCAGGCCATCAGCAACATACTCGCTAAGGCCGAGAAGGGGAGACGAAAAAGCTCCAGAGACCATATACTTTGCCTTCTGATATTGCTAGGCGTAAAAAGATTTTAACAGCATAAACTGGGGGTGGGTGATTCTGAATGCGATGAAGAAAAGTAATAAAGTAGCGGCGTACCTTCGAACGTAGCCCTTGGAGAAAAAGCGCCGTCTTCTATAAACGAGTCGTCAATACGGAGACCAAGAAACATATAAAAATCTAAACAAGGCGCAGGGGGTGCTGCTCATAGGAGTCACCAAAGCGTACAGGAAGATGTTCACAGTCGCTTCGTGGTAATTGTCCGCATAATACATTGGCCAAAACGGATAGAGGAGAATATCTTTTTATACTGGAATTAAGCATTTATAAAAGACGATGTACGAAACAAAACTCTGAAGAACTGGAAGGCTGACTGGACTGAAGCGAAACAGGAGACACCAGGATCGTAGGCGAGGTCAAGAATTCCGGATCTGTGTATGGTGATCGCCACATATCTAGATTGATCAAATTATACTCTGTTCTATTTACTTTAATTGTCACTTGAAAATAAAATGTCGGGGCTTGAAGAGTATACAAAAAAATAAAAATGTGACCGTTTTTGGATAGCAAAAATTATAGAGCAATTCACTAATTTATAAACAGCATTTTCGACACAGGTTATATATCGAAAGAGGTGTTGTTTATATTTACTGAATGTACATGGAAGCTAATATTACATTTCAAAATTTAAGAATCTAACGGCCTTTTCTTTTTCATTTATTTACAATTAAGTCCCTGTATAAAAATAGAAAGCCACATAGTAAAGACGATGCACAATGAATGGTGTGTTCGGAACCATTGCGAAAACCTTTTTTATAATGCCTCTTGGGTAGTGCACAACAAGTGCGACCTTTTCGTTTGTAATTAAAGAAGCCGTCCGTTTTTTTGTCCGTTATTTTCACTTACAACTTATTTACTATTATTACAAATTTCACATTTAAATCTTTGCAAGGAAATAGACACACACATGCATACGTATTGATTAAAAACTAAATTATAAACAGTTTGCTTGTGTTCTTATTTAAACTTGTATGCAATGACAGAACATATAAATAACAATTTGGAGGACACAGTCATTACTGAGTTGTTGTGGCACAATTTTGCACCGTCTGCCAGCAAAGGGCATAACCACTGTGCTAAAACTCTACATCTGCCTATTGCAAGCAAAACTGATTAATGATGCAAATCATTTTACGATATACGATCTATTATGGCCATACTGATAAGCCCCCACTTATCAGGGCAACTTCCTTCGTATAGTTTACATTTCAAACTGGCCGTCAAAATTTGAATTTTATAAAAATGTCTAGTTACTCGTAAATCGAAACAACCTATTAAACAGAGAATCAACTGTTTTATCAATCGCAATCCTATTATTATGGCCTTAAATCATCAGGGTTAATACTAATTGCTGTAAAAATGTGAGCCCTCCACGTGGTTATCCGTACTGTATGCACACGCTGTTTGAATTGTTTTTAGTTAAGGTAATTTTTGGACCGGGTCGGTGTTTCGGCCGTGCGGCCAGTTCAGTTCAGTTCATTGGCCAGTCAGCTGGACATAACCATACACTTCTACCAACAGCCCCATTGCAGCCAACAGTCGCATCGCATGCACGATGCGAGAGGAGGGAGATACGAGACACACCTGTGGAAGTGAAAGCACAGCGGCGAGAATCCAGGCGGAGATAATCGCCCTCCTGATGAACACGAGGTTGGCATCCTTGCGCAGCGGATAGCGAACGATGAGCAACTGGTCGAGCGCCAACACGATCAGAATGAACGTCGACAGGTAGAGCGCGAACACCTGGGCGTACTTGACGAACTTGCAGGTGAAGTCGTCGGCGAGCCAGGCGATCGTGTACGTCCACGCGGCCTCGGCGACGATACAGAACGACGTCACGAGCAGGTCGGCGACGGCCATGTGCGCCAGCAGCGTGTACAGACTCGAGCTGTGCGACGACATCCGCCGCTGACGCATCCGAAAGATCGAGGCGAGCGCCATCACGTTGGCCACCAGCGACACGCCGCCGATCGCCGCCAGAACGGCCACACGCACCAGCACGAGCCCGGTCATGCGAGGCGGCTCCTCGAGCGACGCCCCGTACAGCGGGGGCGGCGACTCGAAGTCCGACATGGGCGAGCCACCGCCGCCCACAATGACGGCTGCCGTACCCGCCCGCTCGCCGCCGGACTGGATCGTTGCACCGGTATCGTTGAACACAGTGAGGCACAGCGAGGCGACACTTCGCATCACCGAGTCGCCGACACAATTCCACGCTTCGACGAGTGACTCCTGTTGACCAATGGCCACCCCCACACCACTACCACCGTTGCCGCCGCCGCCGCCGCCACCACCCCCACCCCCGGCAAAACCCCCACTACTACGAGCACCCGCACCCCCACCACCACCACCACCATTAGCAACGGCTGTGGCTGCAGCAGCGGCGGCAGCAACAACAACAGAGCCAACACCATCTGAAGCAGGCTCTTGTTGGCCCGCTTGGTCCAGCATCCAGTCATCATCTTCGGCGGAGGCGACGGCATCGTCGCTGGCCCCAGAAGACGTCGCCGTTATTGACGAGAATGCCACCCTCGCCAGCGTCATGGCTACTCATTCAACGCCGAGCAGCAGCGGCAGCGGCGGCAGCAGCAGCAGCAGCAGCAACGGCGGGAGATGCGCGCTTCAGACCATTGTTAGCCTCTGCAATCCGTGACGCTGAACAAATCAAGCTTGTCTCAGCTTGCCATATATCACCTTGCGCCTTGATCCGAGGTCAAGAACCGCAGACGAGCGGCAGCAGCAACAACAATGACAACAACAACAGCAAAGACAACAACCACCACAGCGACGAGAACAACAACAACGACGACGACGATGACAATGACCAATCTACCAAACGAGAGAAACAGCCACAGACACAATAACGGTTCGCATAACGCGACTCGCACGGGTGGATATGCGTCCACCAGTTGCTCGTAGAGTTCCGTTAATCCACCACCATGACCCAACACCACCACCACCACACGATTATTGACTTTGACTTCAGTTCACACACGTGGGTTGTTGCATACAAAGATTCACGCACTCCGGCGTCTTCATGAGATCATAAAGCACCCACCCACCTGCCAGCCTGCCAACCGATAGCAGCAGCAGCACGATCTAGCACAATATAGCACGGGGCCCGCCTTGTGCTGGCGACGAACAACGCACACCCATTGGCGCGCTTCCGACTTGCGCTGATGGAACTAGTTGTCCGCCTCGTGGCTCATTGGCTCTCCGAACTCGTGTTAGGAAAGGGCGGCACACGAATCCCTCTCTCGTTTGCCAATGGTGGTGGCGGCGGACGGAGAAAGGGACGCGCTGAGGGAAAGATTTGGCGGGGTGCGGATGTGGTTTGTGCGGGAAACGCTTCAGAGGGTCGACGACCACCCCCCCCCTGCCGGTGCGACGGGTCTGCGGGGCTGTCAGATTTGCGCGGAACATTTGGACACATTACGTCGTCAAAATGTGTCGAAATGTGTCGTAGTGTGTGCAACATATACCCACTACGAATATCATCCGAAGTTCCAATAGCAAATGTGCTGTCAGCACAACTACAGAAACTTCGGATTCGGAACAACTACTAGTTCGGACGACTATGAACCGACCAGTCTAGTCCGACCAGTCCTGTACCTGGGCTGGCCGCATTCGCAGCAGTGAGGGAGCAAGCGAGGAAGATAAAGTCGACATCTCACCCTAACACCCTAAGTGATTGTTCCTACGGGAGCAATCGCTTTCCACTATACTACTGTGTGTAATCAGCACAGTCGTGGCACGCTTTATACTCGTTGGACGAAACTGTGCCCGTTAGACGCGCGTCTATGAATGCTTCTCGAATAACTACACACACACATGCATATACAGCTTTCTCTTCTTCGACAAATTCTTGCTACACCGAATTTGGTTGCAGCGCTGCAGGTAGACCGAGAAAGCAGTGCAAACACCTAAATCTCATTTCAGAAACAAACATGTTCATGTTTGACAGCCGCCCGAGTAAACTCAACAAAAGTCATAAATTAAGGAACAATATACTAGCTGACTTCTAGCTAGATGTTGGATATTTACGGACGGTATGACGGCAGACTCGACCCGTACTGCTGTCCGCTGCATGTCTAGATACAATGATTTTTCGTTCTAAGCGTTCGCCGAACAGTCATCAATTTCAAGGACGCAGTTTGCTTTGACGACAGGTGTCAGGACTGTGAAAACATCGGAAATCAAACCAGACAATCTATAGGTTAGGTCCACTAGTCCTATGACTGCGGCTCGCGAATTACTTCAATGATTTGTTTGCATAGCGGTTAGTTAAATGGACACATAGTAATCCAAATTGCTGTAGCATATTTGAGGGGGCTACAAGATGTGCGACTTAAAAACTCTGCTGAACCTCCTCGACACTCACTAAAGATCATAATACAAATAAAAGTTAACTGATACTTTATTTGTAGATTGAACCTATTAAATAATGCTAAACACTAAGAACGTACATTTGCAAACATTTAAGCAATTTTGTTGGCAAGAAAACTGTGTTTATTAAATATTAATAACAAATTTTCTAGAAAATAATGAGAAAATCTGAACTTAAATTGTTTCTATTTATAGGTATAAATGTAATGTACTAAGGTATATAATCTAGCTTCTATTTCGCTGAACTTAGCGTTTAACTTTGCTTGGGTGTTCGTATGCAATTTTCAGACAATATCCTTCTTTGTACAATCTATCCAATGACCCGATTATCAGGTTAGGACTAAACGTCACAATATCTTTTTGCGCTGGAAAAACTCTGTAAAGTCTTTCGACAGCTAAGAACCGATTATGGGTAAACACGTGGTTAGAACACTGGGAAATGCAATGTGCAACAACGAGGCACAAACATACGTACGATTCTAGATTCAATTCAAGTACTCTAATGGTCGAGTAGTTTATATTTATCACGGATGATAAATGCTTATGCGCTTCACGGCTGGGCTGTAATTCTCTAAAGAAGTGCACATTGAACAACAGTGAAATCCTTTATTTTCGTTTCTAGTAACCTAGAAGTCAAACGCACATAGAAGTAGTAATAAAAATTGTGACCGTGGCGTCAAGAGTCCAATTTGAACACTGCGTGACAACCTTTGCGCGCCTTTACACACCAAAATGCAATTCAAGGTAACTGCAGCGCATTAACGACCCTCGTCTATGAGCGTGAGGCGAGATTGCCAAGGCGAGCGAAGCAGGCTGTGTGGCGATTGTCTCGAACGCATCGTATGTGCGAATACGGCACTGCGATAACCGGTCCCGAATCTATAAACAGCCGGCGTTATCTGCCTAATTACACGTCCCTACGCCAGCGCCTGCCGTAGTTCTGCTCTTACTCAGCGAATAGCTGCATAGCGTCGTAAAGCGTTCATGGACGTGGGACATTAATCCCCTACAATGGTGTGGTATATGTGTATATATATATGGCCACTGTTCTTGTTGTGCAATAGGTGCAATTTGACGCCCTTTTATTACACGTCTACTGGCACGCGACTTGTCGACACAGGACATCGTTAAGCAGGACAATATAGCATACGTATGAACACCAAGAGGACACTTGCACGAAGCTTGCTTACACATATGACGGTACTTATTAAGGCGGATGGCAATGTCGGAGCAGTTGCATATGGCTTGTGCAGGACAATGTCCACGTGCACACAATGTTCGAAAGCATCCATCTTTGTCCGTGTAGTGCTTTCCCAATAACGAACGCATCCACTCACTTTATGTGCCACATACACAGAAGCAAACCCGAACGAACTTACTCAAAATGTTCATAGTCCGCTCTTGATGGAGGACGTGCCATCAGCTGTGGCTAAGAGTCCTCATTTCAATTAGTCGTTGTGGTTACCTAGTAGACGCGTTGGCCCATCATGGCTTGTCATGCGCCTTACGCGCAGGCCGAAGAGCACGCCACTCGGCTTTAAATGACACTTTCAGTCGAGCACTGAGGTCTACCGGCTTTCCGTGTATACTAGAACCTCCGGGTCTATCCAGAGGCGATGGAAAAAGGCCTAACGGCCTTACTCTAACCTCCTTTGAGCGTGGTCACATGCTTGTTTGGGACGCAACTGTAACCAACTCATTAGCCCCTTCGATGGCCGGTGCAGGAGCGGACCAGGCAGGCCATGCGTCCAGGTTAGCAGAGGCTAACAAATGTAGAAAATACTCTGACGTTAGTTATCCGCACGACTTTTGTCCGTTGGCGTTTGAAACACTGGGAGGACCAGGCCCGCTTACACTGAATTTGATTCAGCGCGTGGGCAGATGCCTTAACCTTTCCACGGGAGACTCGAGAGCGTCGGAGTTTTTGCGTCAGAGGCTGTCGCTCGACATTCAACGAGGAAACGCGGCATCTGTTCGGGGCACATTGTCGAACTGGGCTAATCCTGGGTTAGAGAACCCATGATTACACGTTCACGCGGAGACAATTGTTCACTCCAAAGTGCTAACATAAAAAAACGTTATATAAATAAATTTGCTACATTCATTATTTGCTGTTTCAATTAGATTCAAGTGCTCCTTGATTGTTTTTAACCAGTAAATTTACTACACTGCCGGGACAATGTCACGACTACATGTTAACCAGCGGCTTACGCCGACGTCATCACACAGATGCGGCTCTTTATCTACTCATAGTCGTTAGTATACCGGCAGCTCAAAGGAGCCCTGCTGCGTCGCACACAAAAACGCACTTGTTGGAGCAGGTATGTATAGTAGTACCTGTCAAAAACATGCACGAAGATGCGTGGAGATGTCTGACCACGCTCCGGTGGCAATACTTCCCAGCAGCTGGCAAGATCGTCGTCGTCCAACATTGGACGCCAACTTTCCTTAGACCGGATCTACCGGAAGCGTAGATGGAAGGGTCGGACGACCTTTAAACGACCGGGCGACTACCTTAGGCTATTGACAATGTGCGGCAAGTTGTGTGCGTGCGTGCATGCAACCGCATTGTAATCAACATGCGTTCAGGCTTCGGTGGCAGCATAAAAGTATAGTGCCCAGTTTGGGAACAACAACACCGACAACAACAACAGCAACAATAACAACAACAGCAACAACAATGGAAGCAACAAAGACTACAACAACAACAACGGAAACAACAAAGACAACAACAACAATGGAAGCAACAAAGACTACAACAACAACAACGACAGCAACAACAACAATGAAAGCAACAAAGACTACAACAACAACGACAACAACAACAATGGAAGCAACAAAGACTACAACAACAACAACAACAACAACAACGATAGCAACAACGATAGCAACAACAACAACAACAACAACAACAGCAACAGCAACAACAATGGAAGCAGCAAAGACTACAACAACAGCAACGGAAACAACAAAGACAACAACAACAATGGAAGCAACAAAGACTACAACAACAACAACAACAACAACAACAATGGAAGCAACAAAGACAACAACAACAACAACAACAATGGAAGCAACAAAGACAACAACAACAACAACAACAACAACAATGGAAGCAACAAAGACGACGACAACAACAACAACAACAACAACAACAACAATGGAAGCAACAAAGACAACAACAACAACAAAACAACAACAACAATGGAAGCAACAAAGACTACAGCAACAACAACAACAACACCGACAACTAATGCTCCTACTTCTACCGCATTCTACGCAAACAACTATACACTACAGGCCGCCTCCTAATTCCAGCAAGGCCACATCCACCAACATGAAGTTGCACTTCGGCGCTCTACTCAGTTACTACGCTTGCCCGGCTATGTTTGAGGAGCTGTCGTTGAGGAGGAGGAGGAGCAAAAAAGACTGTCCGAGTTGTACAAACAGCACAGCTGCAGCAGCATCAGTATTACCACCGCTAGCCGCAAGGATGGTCCCGAAACCGAGGAAAGGTTGCCAGCCGACGCCATTGCGACTCCGGCATCATCTGTATGCGGCCATTGTACTATAGGCGCATCGTGTACACGCAACAGGACAAGCTTGTGATAATGTACTAGTCGCACGTACTTGGCGCCGACTCGTTTCATCTGTCCGACGTCTATCATGGACGTCATCACTAAGCCGGCAAGTCAACATGATCCAGTCAACGACATAGAGACGACATTGCAGAGCGACTGAGCACCGTAGTAACGACATTCATTCACGCTTGCATCGTTCGTTCGTAGTTGTTGCTACTTAGCAACTGCTGCTCGTATCACGTATACAAATGACCAGCTTGTACCTTAGGTACAAGCTTATACTGCACTCAAATGCTCATAGCGCGAATGCTCCTGCGTGACCAGCTCGTACCGTAATGACGCGTCGACTGCATTCGTATGCTCGGCATTGCTGGGCGGCTCTAAGAAAAATCGGTACACAGATGTACGCGCAGCCAATATTAGTGAATAGGTAGGGCCAACACAAACCCGTACAAAAATCCACATATCAATTGAACTGTTAAACGCCTCGTGTCGAATCAAAATCATTCATCATGGTTTATAAATTTTAATTTTAATTGAAGAAGATAAAATGATGTGCATAAACTACGTCAGGCAAATAAGCAAATGGTTCAAAAACAAGTTTTTTTCTGCTAAAAACGGCTTTGCAGTTATCGCGTTGTGATCGGGGGCACTACACAACTTTCAACTTTAATTGCGCAAACTATAAGCATAGTCAAACTGACCGTTGCACAATCTCTCCTAAAACCTTAAAGGATTAACCATGCATATTTACCCTACAGGCAGACATATTTTAAGAATACCCCCGCAATATATATATATATATATATATATATATACATATATATCACATGTATATATTATATATAATGCGCGTTGTCGTTGTTCGCTCGTCGCATGCCGAATAGTTCTGTCCAAATCTGTCACCAACAACTTCCGTAGGCTGTATCAGAGGCATTATTTGTCAATAAGTCTATTTATTTATCTACTCGGCTATTTTCGGCTGAATTAAGCATGACAGCGGAAGGCCAAAGAAAGAAACGACGATGCTATTACATCGGCGTCCCTGTCAGCATTTTCTGACTTGGCTGGTAGCGTGTCCCTCAGCGGTGCTGTCGTGGTCGTTGACTCTAGGAAATGGCCACAACTACGACGCCCTGGGGAGAAGGGCTTTGTTTGTAAATATATATATATATATATATATATATATATATATATATATATATATATATATATATATATATATATATATATATATATATATATATATATATAAATATATATATATATATATATATTCACAAACGAAGCCATCTATTTATATATATTCGACAAAGGAATTCTGCATGTCACGCACGCGAATTGGTCTATGTGTGTGTCTGTCTTCATCTGGGGCGAACTCTATGCTGACGCTAATGGATGAAACGGCAGCTCCTGCTTTCCTCGTCTTACCAACAACAAAAAAAAACGCTAGTGAACGCAGCTGAGGAACGCAATGCCTGCTAACTTAGGTTAGCTGAAGGAATAAAATCGCATCCATGGCTTGAGTACGAGCTCACGGGTCTGTTAAAACGTATCCTAACGGTTCTGCAGGTAAAGTCCGTGTATGATACAGCGGAGAGGAAATGAATCGACCTATAACGCGCCTCTTTTTTTTTGAGGAAACTTTCTTTAGAAGAAATAACACCAGGTGCATGGCGTGCACAAGTCGACCGGAGAACTCCGGATGAACATTTATATTAAATATAACCCCCGCTCACGTTCATCGTTTTTGTTTCAATTCGGGGTCTAAGATACATATAAAATGTTTCCGTCCCCGTAGCAAAATGTTTCTTTCTAAATTGCTGAATGCTTTGAGACACTGAAAATGAGCATGCTCATAAAAGTGAACGCTGGCGGGAAATTTGCGTTTTTCCACATTGAGGATATCACCTCGATCGTGGGCAAGCCAATGCTTGTTTCTGGCATTAACGCCTGCATCTACGGTAAATATTTTCCCGTCACAGATGAAACAAAGACGGCCTACAGTTTTGGACTCAGGAGAAAAGAGGCGCAAGTGGCATCGAGCAAATGTGCTGACTTTCGCGACCTCAGTAAATATTTGCCTGAATTGTTTGGCATAGGAATGGTGCCTGAAGCCCTCGTGATTAAGCCTGTACAAGCATAGTGCTTATGGCTCGGTTAGACTCAAGCGCAACATTTCTGATCGAGATCGAAGGATTCTCGTCGAAGAAATTCGTACTTGAACTGTGCCGTTCAGTGCAGTCGGGTCCTTGCTATGCGCACTCTGTTGTGGATCTGCACTGTGTAGGCACCTGGCCCTGCTTCTTCTACAAGCGTGTAATCGGCTGCGGTCTGCTGAGCTTTTCGTAGACTGGCACCGAGAAAATTTGCATTTCATGATTTAGAAGGAATAAAAATGCAATTTGGGCGCAGATCTGTTCGGCGGGGAGGGCACCGACAAGAGCTGCTTTTTGCTTTGCTTATTTCGGACTTACCGCACCAACTCCTAATATGGTTGGCAGGTGTTCGTCGTGCTCTACGTGAGCTTTAGTCTGCTACCCATTCACCCGATAGCCGGATTCCTTAAACGATGAAGATTCAAATCGAAAAGTCCGCCCATCATGACGAAACACGCTATATATACACTGTTATTTGTATTGGGAGTAACTAATAAAATGCATGATGCATACAGGGTGTTGTTGCTAAATTCACATTACTGTGGGACTCAATGAAATCACCCGCTATAATCCGGGCGTTCTTTGGCCCTTGTCGTGGGTGGCCACAGTACCGTATTCTCGCAAGATACCTTACCTGGCCACTTTATCGTGCCATCAAGACTGCTCGGCTCTGTGCGGCGGTTGTGTGCTGGTCAGCGGTTTGATACCAGACTTTATTTTTGCCCATCAAATTGTACTCTACCACAGAGCGACAACAAGTCCGACACAACCGCCTCACTGATTTTCTGCAAATCGACACACAATTTGATTTTGCTAATACTCTTTTTTTTCGACTAGCAGGACAGATATCTACTCCGATGCCTCGTTTCATTCAATAATGTAGCTTCACTTCAAGCGTTACGGTTTGGGATTTCTAGACGCGGCGGCCTCTACGTACGCTACGATAAGCTTCGTGGAGACACTGCTTTCCCATGGTTGGGGTCTCTCAATTTTTGGCTGCAGTCATCAAGGCGGCGGTCGACGCATTCAATCACCGAGGCATTGTCTGTCTTCGGATGCTCGCTGCGCAAATACGTGCATGGTCGCAGCCTTTATACCCGAACCAGACTGACAACCTTGTGCAGATCAGCGCAGTGTCCAGTGCAGTGAGATTGGCGTTGCCCGACAACAGTTATTGACATTTGCATTGCGCAGAACATTCTGCGGCATGGAACCAAACGCACTTCGCTCGAGATTTTATATACATAGAAGCATACCCATCGTGAAGTGGATCGTGGAAACCATCGATCTTACATAGAACATGATCTGAACATAACAGCCGTCTAAGTGCAGGTTCTTGTATGGAGGGTTGTTTGGGAATGCCAACAGTGCCACCTGTTGTGGTTAGGCTAACGTTAGTTAAGCTGCTGTGCACGACTGTTTCGACACAGTGCATTTAATCCAGGGTGAACTGGCAACGTGGTTCCGGCGGGAGTCGTTTGCATACGAAGGTGACTGAGTCTAGATCGGTAGAGCCTTTCCATTATCAGGGCGTAGCAGCTCAGGCTAGACAGGTATACTTACCGGCGGCCTTACATACGGCCCTACGTAAAAGCTGAAGCAGTAAAGTTCAGGCGCAAACGAAGGCTAGCTAAATCTGACGCCCACAGACCAAACGGGCAGCTGGTAATGCCCGTCAACAGGCTCAGGCACTTTGCTATCATGCGCAAGCTAGATTTCGACGTATCAGAAACAAAGCTGCCTAGATGTCTAGTCTACGTGGAAAGCGTCAACTCGCTTTTCGTAAGTAGGTTATAAGCCTTCGCGATTCTAGGAAGAACCCACTGGTGTACCTGTTAGCGAGTGTACTGGCTGCCGAGGATTTTCGTACACGTATCACTTACCTAAAACGCCCATATACCAACAGTGCCGACATACAGATACACGTTTGCTTGGCACATTGGCTTAGCTAATTTTTCGTGATATGTACAACATATAGACAAAGTATTATGCGGAAAATGCTAGTTTGGAAGATTGTATGACAAAAATACAGAGAGTATTGATCTTGGCCTGTTTGATACAAAGGCTACAAACAGTGGCGAATGGGAGGCTGTAGCTACAACGAACCGGCACTTTCAAACGAGTAGGTTCTCACGTGTTTGTAGAACCGAACGGCATTACAAACCGAGCGGTAACCGTATCTGCAACAATTGTGACAACTGAGCAAGAGTGTACTTAGTACATTCTGCGTCCCGCTACGATATAAATTAACTGCAATATAATTCCGTCACAGACAAGGTTGAGGATGCGTTAAATAGTTTAACCAGATTCTTAGTTAATGGGACAAATTACACAGTACGCATGAGCGTACGATGTAATTTGTCGCACTAAAGTAATCAAGCTAATTGTCCAAAAATTGTGAGTGCTTAAAGCTAGCCACCTGAGATCCACGGTTCAGAACATTTTGTTGCTAACGTCTGTGAGTTGGAGTACATCTCGACAACGCCACTTCGGTGCTGGACACAATACATAGGTGATCAACGTCAAACTACTTGTCGAGCGTAGTTAGAGGAACTTGGCTACATGAACTAAACCTGCTTTATCCTTGTATGAGGTATAGGTATGGTTACCCAACGTAGAGTTAAATAAAATACTTTGAGTAGGAGCCGACGTCAAGTCTATGTCACGTTTTTATTTTGTCTGCTTGGTTGCTGCTGGGTAAACAAAACACGGGTGAGCCCTATATCTGGGGTACG
Source organism: Dermanyssus gallinae (assembly GCA_003439945.1). Lineage (NCBI taxonomy): Eukaryota > Metazoa > Arthropoda > Arachnida > Mesostigmata > Dermanyssidae > Dermanyssus > Dermanyssus gallinae. The sequence continues at coordinate 41,415 of QVRM01004332.1, read as the reverse complement.
GTAGCAGGGTTCCCAGTGCAACTCCGGGAATTTTTATTTTTTGGCACAGATCTCTCTGTCTAATTTCCGACACACAACGTAGCCCCACCTCTGGTGCACTGCGTGCCAAACTAACCTCCCGCCACTTACTTAGATGATGATATTGCAACTGTACTAATAGTTTACTTTCTAGTGTTTATGTGTGTCAGTTTTCTTTTAACCTTTGTCTACCCTTCTAACCTTGTTTGGGGATTACTGAAATACTATCCTATTTCAAGTAATTTATTGGCGGGTTTTTGCTAACTTTACTTAGCTGGGACCCAAGACATACATAACAACACGCTATTTTTTCTAAACTACAATCCTGTTATGCGCGCTAGCTATAACAATTTAAGCTGGCAGTCGCCCCTGCTGAAAACAACCGGGCCACCCTACCGTACAGCCAAATCGAGGTCTCAATTTCGAACAAAACGATGACATTTTGTCCATTTGTGGAACATTGACTGGGAACAGGAAATCTGTATGTTGTTTACGCTACTCAAACGACTCGATTTCAAGCGTCCGCTTGTGACGGTTTCTCGTAGATGTTGCTGTGCTTGCTACAAACGCAATTACGGTGGTGCGACATGCCAACCTGTGCGACCTGTAGCTAGGGTAACCGGCTTGCTATTTCGTCCTGTGACGACGTTTCATTGGCGTAAAAAGCGGTGCTTTTGAGCTTTGGTGTTAATGATGTCGACACGATGCCGTCGGCAAAATGTTCCTCACCAATGTATTAGAGTTGACAAAAAGTTTGAAGCGTCACCTGCAGAAGTGTCCAACTTACGTGAGAGTACAAAGCCAGCCAGCCAGCCGCGGCGGTAACAGCCTCAAGGGATGCCTAACGAGGCTTTGAACGAAAAACGAACTGAACTGTTGAGGCCTTGTTACACTCACTGGAGCAGTTTTCTTGATCATCAATCAATTATAATACGAGTAACAAATATAAAGTTAGCAACAACAATAAAATCTCCGATGAAAACAACCGTGTCATCAGTGCATCGGTGCCCTGGTAAGGCATCTTAGGTTTGAAATAATTGAAAAACCAGGGGAATTACGCATTATTATCGGCAAGAGCTCCAGTTTGCTACCCCCTCCCTTGGGAGCCTGATGGATAAATAAAAAGCAAAGGAGGTGCTTAAAAAATTCTATGCGAGAATACCAATGTACAGTGTCTACTATTTAAAATGAAGATAACTGTGAGTCTCGAACACGCATGTCTGAGGAAGATATTTGTTTCAACTGCGTATAATATAAATTAAATCAATAAACGAGAAACTTGGGCCTTATTTTTTCTGAGAGCGACTATTACTCAATTCTTAATGAGGCTTCTGCTCATTCTCGACTTTTGCTGTAGTTGAGAATGGTGCAAGCTAGCGAAAATCAAACATTGAAATGGCTAGATCTACGATCTGCGCGCTAGCTATAACAATTTGAGCTGGCAGTCGCCCCTGCTGAAAACAACTGGGCCACCCTACCGTACAGCCAAATCGATCGGTGTCATAGACCCAATTTTTAGCATACGCGTTTAATACACACATCAATGACATCAATTAAGCAGCCAGAGTCAGAGAACGAATAATTAATTATGTAATTATAATACTTACAAAAACAGGTAGTTTTGGTCAACTGATTAACGCACAGAAGAACGTCTTCACTTCGACTAGAATGCCGAATAGTTAATAAACAAAAAGTCAAAAACCCCAGCTTCAAATTTTAACTTTACGTTCGAGAACAAAAACTAGTGACTGTTTTAAATAACTATTGCAGACTACTGCTCCTGAGCCTGGCAGGAATGGTTTGAAACAATGCATCGTTTTGCTGCCAAAAACGGCTTCGTAAACATCGTGTTTTAAGCAAAAGTAATGTCAAAATATTGACGACGACATCTGTCGCAACTCTGTTCAATTGCACACAGCATCAACACTGGCAAACTCATGTCAACAAAACGCTGTCTGCACTGCGTCCAGGTCTACGGTTAACTGCGTCCGCCAGTTTAATAGAATATAGGCTATTAGAAACTATATTAGAATATGTTTTTCTATATTAGAATATTTTTTTTGCATTAGAAACAAAATCTGCATATATTTTTCTGCCTCATCAACATTTTTTTTTATTTGAAACGTCATCTGTCAGTGTGTAACTATAGCGAATCATAAAAATACAATTCAGTAAAATCCATCTTCACAGAACGCGAAACCGTGCAGTTTTAAAATTAGTCTATCAGCATAAAGTATATTGTATGTTCCAAATTGGCATCACTCAGTACGAAGTTTAAGCGCACTTTACGACTGCCTTAACAAGAACAACGTGAGCGCTCTTTTACTATCACTATTAACACCATTAATTGATTAACGGGTGCTGGGTGTATGCAGAATTGTCATCTGTCAAACCGAATAACAACCTTAAACTTAGCTCAACAATCTCACTGTTGGCAAATTGAAATGGCTAAACGCCGAATCAAAGCTGTCAGAGCTTGATCACGGCTCCACTGCTTTTGTGACATGAGGCCGCCCCAAGCGTGACGAGAAGAGCTAACTTTTTCGGGCTGACCCTCAGCCAACATTTAGCCCAGTCCATGGAACTGCTTTCGCATTGCTTCGTGAGACAAACCCTATAAATACAAATGTGCAACAATAGACCTCAAACCTGTGCTGCACCTATGTGTCTCCTCCGGTCGCGAGGCGCACGCGAATGCACCACGCCACCGGGCTCGACATGATGGAAAGCTACATGACATGAACAATAGTAGCTAGGAGTGTTCCTCTACACGTCGAGGTACAGCAAGATATCTCTCCATCTCGGTCAGCAGCTTTATCTGCTTCATCGGTACATCTGAGCGGTGGGTTATAAGCAACCGGCAGAGTCCGGTGGGTTTAGAAGGGTGTTTGTTGTCTTGAGAACACGACCACGTATAGATAAACAAAATTGAAACGACGAAACGACGCAAATGTATGCGGCGGAGCCAGCCGAGATTATTTTGTGTGTGCAGCAATGTGTCTCAAACATTGTCGGTGGTTGGTTGGCCTTACCCATCCTATCCGTCGGACGTAAGTATTGGCGCAATAGCCTAGATACGTGTGTGTGTTTTCGTCATTAAACTGGGCTTGGTGGTGCGAAGCTGCTGCGGTGGCGACCACGGACGTCCGTCGCACAAACGGGCGCTGAGAAATGTTGTGCCACGGGCGGACAACGCATCCCAAGCGGCGAGATTCATCGCATACGACCGCCTACAGGGTGCAAAATGTACATCCCACTCGGCAAAAGGAATCCAATGAAGTTTGGTATGCGAGACATTCTAGAGAGGGTGGTGATGGTGGTGAACGGTATTTATTATTGGAGCGCCACATTGCAATCAATCACCCGCAAGACCTTCCCCCCCTCTCTCTCTTCCTCTCTCTCTTTCACTATCTCTCTCTCTCTCTCTCGACGATTGCTCTCAATTTACTTCCACCGCAACAATGGTGTGCACACTTTGCCCGTTCCCTCACGCCCAAAGCGTTCTACGCAGAGCCGACTCGACCAAATTGTTTGGAAACATCGGGGTAAGGATACGAGGCCAGAAAAAGCTACAAACTCTATACCGTGCATTTGTTTCAGTATCGCCACATTGCTAACACAGTTGCTCAGTGTGGTTTGAGATTGACGATTTATCACGCTGCCTGTAGTGCTGCCTGCAGTAGATGTTTTTAACTTGGCTGTCATGATAAATGTGTTCGCTTAGATCATACCAGAGGCGTCAGAATCTGCGATTTAGGCGACTGAGTTCAAAGTGGCAAACCAATTTGTTGTTTCCAACAAAGTGTATGATTTATATAAACAACTTTTTTTTTGGTGGAAGAGGGTTAAATACTGGTACGTCCTAGGGCTGCCAGTAGGGAATGACAAGGGTCTCACTTTCTATCACAAGTTGTGCGAGGCTCGACCGCACTGGCGTTTTGATTATTAAAAAACTGTATTTAGTGTATTGTTATCTCATAGTAAAGCTAAAAGCGTAGCATTGTGTGTGGAAAACAACATCTGACGCATGTCCTCCTGCTACATGCAGGCAATATCCTCCTTTTTGCATAGGTTTTGACGACATCTTGACACATTTTGTGCTTTGGTTTCGTTTAGGAATTGATACGGAAGATCCCCGTGGATGCAGTTCCTTGCAAAACCCTTTAAAAAGAGGTCCAAGCGGATTCAAAGCCGGGGATTTCGCCGACCAGGCAATGTATCCTTTTGAAAAGATAACACTGCCCGGAAGTTTTGTGTGGAGCAGCTCAATCGTCGCACCCACTGTGTGACTTGTGTATAAAATCACATGTCGTCCACATATAATGTCAAAGTTTTGCCAAATCAAATGCCAAAGCTTTGCCTATACAAATATTCATTAATATAACGTTGGCTTTATCGCAAAGGAAAAAGGCCACTGCCGTCAGTGAACAGCCATTTACGTAAATGCTGTTTTAAAAAACACAGGTTGCTTGATACTGTATTGCTGAATAATAGGAATACACACCAGACAGTCTGCTACTCCACACAAATGGTTTTGTTTTCGTGCTTACAAAACAAATGGCAAGGGAATCAACATACCAACAGTACTGAACTCTGCTGGCCGCCCTGTATAGGCCCTTAGGTGAAGTAACGAGGGCCACTGAAATAACTTGGCCGGAGCCACTCACAAGTTCCCTTATCGCTCGACGTGCTCTGTCTAAGCACCCGAATGAATTTCGTAGCGTCCCTAAACGGGGGCAGCAACGCATGGGCAGCTTCTTTGCAGATTAGCTACTTTTTATCTAGTGTTCTCCCACCTGCTGCCTACAGAGTTTTCGGGAATTGAGAATCGTTCTGGGCGAGCCGGTTCTTCTTCTTCTCCTTGTTGTACCATTTGTTTTTCAACCTGTTTGGCCAGACCGTCTTCCTTTGCCTTTAATCTATGAGCCAGCATCGTGATTCTTGGCACTTCCCTCCGTATGTTCGGCGTTGGTTTCCTTCAATTGTCTGAGAAAACCCGAGTGCTCTGCTTCGTTGGTTTTGTGCCTTACTCTCAGCTCCGACGTGCGTTTGTCTAAGCAAGTCACAGCCCTAAGATCTGTTTGTGTGGTAACATGTTTTAACAATACACGGTACAGTACTGCTTGTACTACGGTACTACCTATATAGAATGTGTGGTGCAATACTGCTTTACTGCAATGCGCTAGACACAATATACTGCTACGCATGTATGCACTGTTGTCTCTATATCTATATAGACCATGCGGCAGAGTAATGTGCTAAATATCGGAACGCCACCCCAGGTACTTTTTTTATATAGGGCAATGTTGTACTGCGTTAACTCTCTATAGTTGAACAGCCGTTTGAATTCTAATGCGCGACGGACCGCTTGAAGCCTGAGCTGATTATTACGCGAGTGGTGATATATATATATATATATATATATATATATACATAAATATATATACTTGAATTACTATTATGCAAGAAATTCAGGAACTAGTTTTTGGTTTAAAAAGCAATTTCCTGGAGTTGATTTACGTTGGTTTGCTTTGCCTTTGAAATAAGCAAAACTGCTGCGCAAAAATTACGCATAACGTGCAAAACTTTAAACGGATAATACACATTACAGTGGGGACAGTTGGCGAAACGTACTGCTTTAGGTAAAACGACAAAGGCGACAGACTCGAACATTCTTTTTGGACAACAGGCAACTTGGAATTGCAAATGTTTCCTCTACGTTGTCACGTTAGTTGACTGCCAGCGTGCGTATGTGAAATGTCTTTTTGCATACACTCGTACGTATGTATTTGCATATACACACCGTGCCAGATGAGGCTAGTAGTGAGGGTGTTTTCCATGTTTGCGGTGGATAGCTGGCCGTGTCTTGAGCGCTACATTGGCGGATAAGCTCCCCTTCGCAATGAGTCTCCTCGCTTGAAGGCTGTATCACGCTGGCCGCCGGCCTTTGCGGGGACGTGCCTTCGTTGTACACTTATTATTGTGCTATGAGTGGCTTTTCTGCGTCCGCGTTAGGTGTCGTACAGGGAGGGCAGGCTGAGCAACAATAGTCGCATTACACTGACCAGTTGCAGCCCGAAATATGTCCGTATTGGATTGGCACACACATATGTATATATACTTATATATATATATATATATATATATATATAGAAAATATTGTGATGATTTATTAATCATTTACAATACGTTTGCATACTTGGCAGTGCTCGCCTCATATTTATTTATTTATATATATATATATATTAGTGTGTGTGTGTGAAATCATGAAATCAGAAGTCATGACTCTTAAGGAGCGCCTATGCAAGGGCTTGGCATGCCAGGGAGTTCACCAGAGTTAGGTTACGGGACAGTATCTCTCACTCAGTGTGGAAGAGCCTATCGTTTGTACCAGTGGCTTACATCGTCAGTCTCTCTGTCAGAGTTGCACATACGGCATACGGAGGAGTCAGTTGTACGAATGTAAGCATTGCTGAAAGCAGTCACCATAGCCCGTTAGCAGTTGCGTGAGTGAATGCGTAAGCGAAATGTATTTAACTACCTCCACTCACGCAACTGCTAGCAGACTACGGAGACTGCTTATAATACATAGATGTAAATATATATTATAGCAGCCGCTGCCGCTGAAGGTCAAACGTTTCCAGAGGTATCTAGTAAGCGCATGCAGGCGCAAAATGCCGTACGTACTGCAACTACAAAAGCAAAAAAATGAACTTATTTATTTTGTGTTTTTAAAAAATACTCTTGTCTTGTATGAACGTTTATTATTTTTTTTTAAATATAAGTGCGTTTTATTAATAACATGTGCGATGACCATAACTTCATTTGTTTTTCCGTAAGGCTAATGCCCGCGTACGGTTTTGCACTTTCGGACACACGTTTTGGACTATAATACAATAATTGCCATTGGAACCACCGGACATTTAGCTGTGATCTAAATGCTCGGCCGGCTCGCTTGCATGGTCTCACCGGCTAACGTTGTTGTGTTCAGTATTTACTAACGTTTTTCAATAACAACCAGTGTCCAAGTGACACATATCTTCGCTCATCTGTTATTAATAAAGCGCGCTTTCTTCCTTTCTTTCGTACTAACTGAGATCTGGGAGCCAGCCGATTTCAGCCGATGTCTATTCAGAAGTGCGCAGCCTTGTTTAAAGGGCGGTCTCTTTCACGGCTGTGCTCCAGATCATCGTGTTTGCTTATTTCAGTTACGCAGGATCCCAGTATCCCTGTTTCTCAGTTTGCCTCCTCTGTTTTATTGCCGATTTAGTCCAGCTTGAGACGTTTTAAGCTATTTCTGCTTGTTAATTGCCGTTACTTCTACCGTGTTCTCTTCGGGCTTCGCGTCCGAGTGCCGCTCAGATCGCTAACAGAAGCCGAAAGCAAAGACGCCGAAGAATGTCGGCTGCCAAAGTCGGAAACGTCTATCTTCGGATTGCATTCAGTCTCGACTAAGTTAAGGCAACGCAAAAGACTGCAATTTGCAGTGAAAAGTTCGATAGTTAGAATATCTCCAAGCAGGCAGACAGACGGACACAAACCAACGTCGCTCGCACTTGCTGGGACCAACCCGATTGCTAGGACAGAACCTATTATATGCCTGTGGGAAAATGAAGTTAGCACAAACGCACCCTTAGCTTAATCACAACCGATGTTACACTGCTATTTATTAGCTGCCTTGCTTGTATCGGCTGCCGCTCGATCGGCCTGAGATGGCTAGCGCCCCTGTGGAATCCAAAACAAACTGTGGTCGATCGAATCCTCGTTTAGTAGGAGGTACACATTCGGAGCTGCAATTGATCGCATTTTCCACAACTACATTAAGTTGATTTTGGCAGCTTAGGTTGAAGAAGTCTGCTTGAGGAATAGACACAGACCACAACCACTATTGAGTATGGACTCTATTATACCGAGAAATAGTCCCTCCGAGACAATATGGTGCGTACAACACATATGATATGATTTCAGCACCGCCCGCGCTATATTCGTCGACCAATTTGGCTCTTAAGCAACTACTAGAGTTCAATGTTTAATCTTTCTCGTCTTTTTCTTCTCTGGATCCGACCTCTAAAATATGCGTCCACAACAATTTTCATCAGTCGCTGCAGTATCTGCAATTTTAAAACAAACCTCACACAACCTGAAGCCCTTCAAACTAGACAACCCACGCAAGTCTTTTTTTGTATGGAGGTATAGGAACTCTATAACTCAATCGGTTATAGCAACCAACAGCATTTAGTGTGACACAATCACCCACTAAAACCCTCAATCAACCAACCCCCTTTCAGAGTCCGGAAATGTGTGACACTACTTCGAATTCTACCTATGCACGTTCGCACTAACCAGCAAATATCTGATTATGGCCTACGGCGCGATGAACTAATACTAACAAATAATAATAATAATAATAATAATAATATTTTTTTTGAACAAGGGTTTATTTTTATCAATATGTACATGTATCACAATTAACAATATATTACCTATATAATATCTACAATATTGCTTATATTAGTCTTATTGCTTGACTGTCGGTGACCACTCAACATCATCTTGGCGTTGCCTCTCTGTAATTCTAATGACACACTCTGTCGAAGGAAAGCGGTTGATCCTGGCTCCGCTGTGGCCTCGAAGAGCTTCTTCCCAAGCTCCTTTGTCAGTTTGAGTGCATCGTTGCCCCAAACGCCAGATGACTCGAGGCCAACGCCATTACAATGTGGTCCTCAAGGAGATGCGAATATAAGCGCTGTTTGTGCATCTCCCGTTGGTGGATAATGTTGCCGACGCCCGCGTTGGCTAGTGCACGATAGCCGAGGGCGTACGTGTCGGAGACGGTGACGTCCCATGCCAGCGGCCGATTGCGGGCCCAGTCTCGGCTGGTAAGGCCGTCTGGTCGATGCTTGTCGTTGCTCTGTAGTCCACCAGGCTCCAGTGTGACGCGGTAGCCGGCTTGTCTGAAAGCGCGCCCGAGGATGTCATTAATGGCATCGTGGCGGCCCTGCGTAAGCCCAGCCAGCTTAGTGCAACCAAGTCGGTGCAGGCCACGTTCATCCACCGTTCCACCACACGGGCATGCCTCTGTCTCAAACATGGCAATGCCAAGTCTGAGGCCACTGGCGGCACGGAAGTGGTCATCAGCCAGCTTACTGCCGACTAGCTCGGACGGAAACACGTCAAGCCACGCTCCGGCAGCGTCGGATGAAACCGCTTTCAGTCTAATGCCGTCTATATCCAACTCACAGGCCGACAGAAGAGTTAAGTAGGTAGCCTAAGTGGCGATTTGGTCCCACCCCTTCTGCCTAGTGACCTGTTCCTCAGAAGGACGACCAGACTGACGCGCCTCCCAGATCCGAATGGCGTCTTGTTGGTGGCTGATGAGCCCGCCGGTAGTAGCGGCCACTGCAGAGGCGCAGCTATGCGACGAAGCAAGAAAAGCGGGCAAGGCAAGGTCCGTGGCCGAGCAAATGCCCATTCCACCCAGCCGGACCGATAGGCTTGCCTGCATCCATGCCTTATCCTTGAGCGTCAGGTCAAGGATGTTTTTCAAGGCTCTCCTCACCTGGTCGTCGAGATCCAAAGTTTCTGACGGCAAAAGGAAGGTAGGTGAGGCCCGTAGTACATACAGGACCTTTTGTACTCCCATTGCGTGCCGAAGCAGGAAGTAGGCTTGATATCTACCGAGATGACCTAGCCTCTAGTAAAGTCGGGAGAGTTGTTTGAAACCGCTTTCAGTCTAATGCCGTCTATATCCAACTCACAGGCCGACAAAAGAGTTAAGTAGGTAGTCTAAGTGGCGATTTGGTCCCACCCCTTCTGCCTAGTGACCTGTTCCTCAGAAGGACGACCAGACTGACGCGCCTCCCAGATCCGAATGGCGTCTTGTTGGTGGCTGATGAGCCCGCCGGTGGTAGCGGCCACTGCAGAGGTGCAGCTATGCGACAAAGCAAGAAAAGCGGGACAAGGCAAGGTCCGTGGCCGAGCAAATGCCCATTCCACCCAGCCGGACCGATAGGCTTGCCTGCATCCATGCCTTATCCTTGAGCGTCAGGTCAAGGATGTTTTTCAAGGCTCTCCTCACCTGGTCGTCGAGATCCAAAGTTTCTGACGGCAAAAGGAAGGTAGGTGAGGTCCGTAGTACATACAGGACCTTTTGTACTCCCATTGCGTGCCGAAGCAGGAAGTAGGCTTGATATCTACCGAGATGACCTAGCCTCTGGTAAAGTCGGGAGAGTTGTTCTCCCTTCTCGGCCAGTACCGGGCCGATCATTTCGGGGAAGACCGCCGTACCCAGCAGGTCTAGTTCACACCGGTCCTTTATAAGGATGTCCGGGAGGTTGCTGTTAAATTCTGCAATCACCTGCTGTCTCTCTTCGTCCTCGAAACCCTGTAGGAATACCTCGCATTTAGATGGGTTAAGCTGCATCCTGCTCCATTGCTCTAACGCTCTGAGATCCTTGATGTCTTTGAGTAATGCCGAAGGATCGTTGTTAAGAAGGGTCCCATCGTCGAGGTAAAACAGAGGGACCTTGGATGTCACCTGTTTGACGTACTGATGCAACAGCAGGCTAAACGCAAGAGGAGCCGCTACGTCTCCCTGCTGACAACCGGCTGATAACCTGATTTCAACTTCACCGAACATCAGAGGAGTCGGCCTGCTATATGCCTGGTGCATCATTGGATAGAGGGCCGGGGTGTGCTTGGAAACCTCTGCCAAAAGTTGTCCTCGTTTGTTCAAGTTATACGCATTTGTGAAATCTAATTTTAGGAGGCAGCATTTCTCGTTGTTTTCGAGGAAGGTGCGAGCCGTGTGGGCAATTATTTCTGCACCATTATGAGTGGCGTACCCCATTTGCCGAGGCTGCAGGTAGTTTTTCACATTGACCTGGGGAAGCAGGGTCTTTGTGGCCAGTCTACGCAAGGTGCAACCAACGGCTATGGGTCGGTATCCTCCGGTTTTCTTCTTCAGGGCAATAAGCCACCCTCCATATATGACGTTTCTCACAGTCTCCGGAACTTGCCCGTTACGTATGATGTCGCATACCTTAGCGAGTGTTTCCAGCACATCGTTGTGGTCTCCGTTGGCAGGGAGAAGGCATTTTATCACTCTCGGGTTATCGAAGAAAAACCTGATCGACCTAACCGTCCTGGCCATGCAGGGTACCCTACGGGTCTTCCGGGCGCACCGGGACCACAAGAGCTGGGTCCGTCGCGGAGGAGGAGCAGGCGAAGTCACCGGGAGGCGATTTTAAATTATTTATTTAGGCGGGCACTGCCTCAGTGTGCAAATGTGCAATTATTGAATAAATTCAATGTTGTATTCCCCTGGTCAGGCGTGAGGCCGTCGAGGCCTCCCGCCGCACCGGATGGAAAGGTGCGAAGTGCCCATAATAATAATAATAATAATAATAATAATAATAATAATAATAATAATAATAATAATAATAATAATAATAATAATATTAAGCCGCTAGGCACGCGGAACTTAACTCGATCATAAGGAGAGCCCTGCGTCGTGCAGGCATACCGAGTACGCTGGAGCCCAGACTCGATACAAGCAGTGACAGGAGGCCCGACGGAGTCACTATTCCATTGTGGTCTTGCGGTAAGTATCTGGCATGGGATACAACAGTATCCTGCACTGTTGCCCCGTCCTACCTGCGACACAGTGCCCGTGAGGCCGGCTGGGTCGCCGAACATGCAGATCGAGAAAAAAGACGAACGTACAGGGACTTAGAACCCAGATACCACGTCGTGCCTATCGCTATGGAAACACTAGGTCCCGCTAGTAAAGGCACAAGAAGATTCATTAGAGAGCTTGGCGAGCGGATACAAGAGAACACAGGCGACCGACGAGAGAGCGAGTTCCTGCGGCAGTTGCTCTCGCTGGCCGTATGCAGAGGTAACGCTTCCTGTATAATCGGGTCAATGTTTTGAGAGAAAGAGAGGATATTTAATTATATATTAATACATGTTCATACCTCACAATTGTATGACCATGGCATTAGATAGTTTAAATGACATTGTATCACATAACCCTACAAATGTAAGGCAGTGCCAGACATGGTGGGGACCGCCAGAATTTAAAGTTGTAACTCTTAGCGGTGTAAAATCACCAATTTTTAGTACTCTTGCAGCCATCCACATTAATGCGGGAACAGGAGGGCTCAAGAAATCAGGGCAACTCGAAACGCTGGGGGACATACTGATGCAAGAGGGTTCTGGGCTAGACGTTGTAGTCATAAGCGAAACATGGCTAAAATCAGGCGACTACAACGCATATAGCATCCCCGGTTTTAATTTGATTGGCGTAGGACGTGAAACTAGTAAACAGGGAGGAGGGGTTGGCATGTACATACGCTCGAACTGCCTTATACTCTCTAAGCTTGCTAAAAGTAGTGATGATGGTAACGTACAGGTTCTCAGGGTACATCTAAAAAAGTGCGGTTTTGAAGGAGTTGTTATTGGTATGTATTCCAGTAGGGTCACGCATAAGGAAGTCCTACTGGATTTGTTGGAAGAGGTACTTCCAATGGGTTCAGCTCTCCCATGTATAGTAATGGGTGACTCGAATATTAATTTGCTGGCTAATACAGACAGGGAAAGCTATATATCATTTTTCTCGGAAAGAAGCTTTTTTCATGTCGTCAAGCAGGTGACTCGCCCCGCTTCCGGTACATGTATTGACCATGTTGCTGTTAGAAATTGTGAGGATTTCCTGGAAATCTGCCCGGTCGTTTGGTGCACCAGGCTATTTTCGGATCACTACCCTGTGGTAGTGTTCTTATCTGGAAAGTATTCTCCGGTTACAGAAGCCGTACCTGCTCCGACAGCCTTATTAAGGATACACGATCGGAAGAGTGTCACTTTGTTTCTTGACCGAGTTGCCCGTTTAAGCTGGTTAAAAGTGTATGACACTGACGGCACGGAAGAAGCTTTTGAAGCTTTCAGTAATTTGTTAGTCAATGAATATAATAGATGCTTTAACAATTTCTGCCAGAGTAATTTGAAACAGCATCCAAAGTTCAATTTTTCTGCAAAGTTAAGGCGCTTGCGGCAAAGCGTTAACAAGCTTTATCGTTGGCATATAAAAGCGCAGTCGGAAGAATCAAAGTCTTCGTATTATCGTAGCTTCCTGCGCTACAAGCGTGAACTTCGTAACGCCAAGACAAATTTTTATAAGACGTGCTTTAGGCAACTCCAGGGTGACACTTCCAAACTTTGGAACTTTATTAATGGTTCGTGTGGCAGAGCCAGAAAGTCAGTGGAACTTCCCACTACTCTGGAAGCCAGTTCTGGGCTTGTGACTGACCCAACGGATATAGTGACGGAGCTAAATCACCATTTTGCTACGGTGGGAACCAATACAGTAAAAGCTCTCCAAGTCAAGGAAAACGTTCAACCAGCTCTGGAGGCCACCTGGTTTAAGAGAGATTTGTCATTCTCTTTTTTGCCAGTAAGAACGCCCGAAGTACAGATAAGTTTAGAATCCACAAAGGCTTCCTGGAGAGTTGGGGCTGCAGGAATCCCAGACCGATTGCTGAAGCTGTCCTTCGTCACTCTATCTCATCCATTGGCGCATATTATAAACCGTTCCCTGACTACTGGCGTTTTCCCCGCTAGACTAAAGGTGTCAACAATTATTCCCTTATTTAAAAATAAGGGCGATCGTAAAAATCCGAATAATTACCGACCAATTTCTTTAGTGGATTACCTCTCAAAGATATTTGAAAAGGTAGTTAAATCCAGATGCGAAGGGCACCTTAGTTCGATCGGGTTCTTTTCGAGAAATCAGTTTGGATTTCGTAAGGCACGCTCAACGGAGCTTGCCTTCGCTCATCTTTATCAGGAGGTCGCCAATTCTTTCCAAGACAACCAACTTTGCCTTGGCGTCTTTTTGGATGTTTCTGCCGCCTTCAACTGTGTAAATCATTCGTTGTTCTTACTTATGCTCGAAAAACTTGGTTGTAATAGCACTGTTTTGTCTTGGTTTAGGTCATACCTAGCGGAGAGGCAGCAAGCGGTAAAGGTAGGTTGTTTTGAATCGACCTTAGAAGAAGTAAACATCGGGACGCCGCAAGGGTCAATCTTAGGACCGTTTATGTTTATTATTTTGATTAATTTCATTATTGAAGAGATTGCGTCAGAAGGGTCCTGTACGCCCATCGTCTATGCTGATGATACGACCTTACTTTTTCGTATTCAACCATCTGCAATACAGGCTGATGTACAGAAGGCTATGCAAGTAGTAGAGTATGCTGTTCGTGTGTTTGAAAAATTCGGTCTGGTGATAAATGCAACCAAAACAGGACTCACGTTGTTTCGCCCTGCCAAAAGGGTCACGCAGGTTTAAACGCTAGAGCTCAATGGAACGGAAGTGACACTTTCCTCTACTATCAAATGTCTGGGCTTAACTTTACATGAGACGCTTAGATGGCATGATCACTTAGACGTTATTACGCCTAAATGCTATGCGGTAATTTCATCTATTCGTCGTCTACGAGAACTAGGAGTGCCTGTCGAGGGTCTTCTTATGGTGTATAAAATGCTATTAGTGCCAATTCTTTGTTATGGTATTTCAATTTGGGGATTTTATAATAAAGGTATAACTCACAGGGCCGAAGTCATTCAGAATGATGCCCTCAGGGCGGTATTTAACTTGCGCCGCATCGATTCGGTTCGCAAGTATTTTCAAGACTTTAAGCTTTTAACACTTAGGGATATGTACAGGGTAAAAATTGCCACGCTTGCATTTAAGATGTATAGGGGAGTTATTCCGGATGATGCTGGTTTTCCTATAAGAGCTGCTGTTAGACGCACAACTCGACGTGCAACGGAATTTGTGAGGCCAATAGCTCTAAAGCAGACCACCCGTCATGCTCTTGCATACACCCTTCCGACTATCTGGACCGAACTTCCCAAAGAAATTCGTGTACTTACCTCAGTCGGAGCATTTAAACGCGAGGCGAAAAAATGGGTAACAAGCAAAAACTCCAGTCAAAACTAGTTCCCCGTCAATAGGTTCAAATTGTGTGAACGGGAGAAGTGTTTAGCAACTTCAATTGCTAGTTTCGTATGGAGTGAGACATATTATAGTATGAAATAGATAATAGTAATGTTACACATTTTGCATGCACACTTTTTACACACATTTTTGTAATGCACATTTTAAATATTTTTATATACGAGAACTTAAGCATTGTGAAATTGCGGTTCCGTGAATAAACCTCAAATTGAAATGAAATGAAAAATGTATGATCAGCAATAAACAATTAAAAAAAATAATAATAATAATAATAATAATAATAATAATAATAATAACTAGTTCCCTACTGGGCCGTGGAACGCTCGCTACTTTTGAACGCTGGGTTGGGTTTTAGGTGCGGCACCTCGGTAGCCGTCACTAGTGAGGTAAGGTGGTCACTTCACGTGGCGCACGGTAAACTGGTTTTGCTCTTATTACCGGTATATTCACGTAAGAGTGGATCTCAGTCAGTCACTCGCTCTATATAAACTCACAGTCGCGTTTTATAAAGAGGCTCCGTTGGAGATGTACCGTAAGCCGCGAAGCTATTCTTCCGCCAGAAATCGCATAGCTACTGTCAAGCCAAAATGTGCAAGTGTCATTTCAGTTGCAATAAGACAATCTGGTACTCGACTTCCTTGATATTAGACCAAACTCTCTAAAAAGTCAGTGCTACCCCTCCGTCGGCACGAAGGTAGGTGCACGCCGTGAATATATAAACGTTATGTATGTTGGCCTATGTCAAGGTGAATACACGGGAAATGGACTTCCTTCGTCCACCGTTTTATGCACAGAACAGCCCTTTGTGCAAATCACGATGTTTTTTTGTCTATTTCATTAATTCCTTATGCTTACGCAATCGCCTATTGCATGTTATGCCAAAATATGTTGGAGACATAGATAAAATCTATCCGACCCTGAAGAGGGAGCTACCGATCTTTTTTTCTAAAAGCTCAAAACTCTTCAGTGCCAAATCCCTTGTGAATCTCGTAAATAACACGTACGGGTAAACGAGCTGAAGGAGCCGGAGATCAGCCCGTGAAAAATAGCTGCGTAAAGTCAGATAAACGACGTGAATTCGTCACCTGTCCAGAATTGTTTCCTACGAATGATTATGAGCGCTGATATATTGTATATATCCCGCTATAGCCATTACCGAAGCACGGTCTCGGCCGAAAAAGGCTGCAGTTGTATAGACTTCAAGCCGTCAAGGAAGTAATAAATGCGACGTCCCAACTAAGGCCAAACAGAATATCCAAAAAATTCAGCTGCGCAGAGAAACGCGCTACCCACTGAGATACCCACTAATCGTGAGGAAGATCCTCTGAATCCATCGGCCTGGCAGGGTGTTGCTAGCAGAACTGCTGCTGTAGGCTGCTTCCGGCTATAGTTAAAACGCGGACAAATCGCCAGTCTATCCCTGTACATCAGATATATATATATATATATATATATATATATATATATATATAATCCGATTAGTTTATATTGTAGCTAGCAGTCTCGTCAATGTTATTAATAGCTGGCATTTCCCAGATTGGTCTACTCCTTTACGTGGATAAACTCCCGAGTTTCAGCCTTCTTCGGTTCTATCTCAAATAAGCTCTTTTTACCTTGTACAATTATCTAAACCCTTGGTGTCGAGGTAACCATATAACAACGCAAAAATTACCCGGATTACTAAATCGGTGAGCAAAATGATTGAGCCGTGTGAAATATATTCGAATAGCACATGTTGAGGATCGGGACGTATTTGGCTGACATCCCTGGACTTTGTTGGTGCGCTGGGTGTCGCTATCTTTCAAAGATACGATAGGCTGTCGCTCTGTCACATTATTGATGTTGTTCCTCGCCTCCCCCCTGTTCCTCGTGCGGCCAATATATTTGTCAATTGACTGTTGCCAAATATATTCTGTTTGATATAAATTTGCTAACAGAGAGCTGCTATGAACGCAGATTTTAGTGTGCTACTTCCGCCGAGTAATTTTTGTTTAAAAGTACCCGAAACAAGTGTCACCAGCGATGTTGTCGTTGGAACGTTCTTTATTGACTTTGCTGGACTCACGAGAAGTTATCCGCGCCTATCAGTATATCTTTTTTTTTTTTTGTGGAGGAGGGTTAAATGCAGTTACGCACTACTGCTACGAGTAGGAGTTTTCATCTCGAGCTGTGTGGGACTCGACCCCAGCGGATAGATGTTACGCCGCTGAGACCCATACCCACTAAACGCACCTCCCCCGTTAAACTTCACTCTCTGATGGCCCAGATCTCTATAGAACAGTCATGAGGAGAAGTGGTCATTAGAAGAAGTGACGAGTGCCCTATTGGATCAACGGGCCGGAGTCACTCACGGGTTCCCCCACCTGTCAAGCGCACTGTGTTCCAGCCCTTACAAACCCGTTTGATTCAAAGTTACGCTTTCTCTAGCCGTGCCTGCCTCAAAAAGATTCTGTGCTACTTCCGCTCCCAATTCCCATGTTTGGGTCGAACACAGGATGTATTCCACGAACTCTTTTATACCATTTCGCGGGGGGGTCCTGTACTTCGGGATAGGTAAGTCCCGCTCTAGACCATCTCTCACGAATCTGTCTATCAGTATATCTATGGCATCCCTGCTGCCATAGGTAAGGTCTTTAGCGATATGGTGCAGGTCTGCTGCAGCCGCGGCAAGCGGTGAGGACCGTTTCGGGCGCAGTGCACATATAGTACACGCACAGGCGGACTGCCGGCAAGGCGAGTGTGTTTGCGCAGCGGTCAAACAGCGGAGCGTTGCACAGCACGAAAAAGTCACCAGCAAAACGACGTATGTACAACTGCCTAAGTCGTGAATGACTAAAGTGATATCGTGAACTCTATCCTTGACTGCCTACCGTGTCAAGAAGACTTTCCTGGGCGGCGTTCTGGTGTGTGTCGTTACCTGACACGCATAGCACAATTACGCTATGCACACTCCTTACATGGCTTCGTCCTGCACAAATATGTTCAAGTCGTACACGTTTTCGTCATTCAACGCGGCATTCTCTCTCTGAGAAGTTGAAACTGCGCCGACAGTGCCCGTTTCAGAAGCATTTATGCATCTACAGTTCGTGCCGGAACGGAGGAGCGCCCTCCCTCTTCACTATCACGGTTTAGGAGAAGGTTGCCGCACTACTCCTTCCACAGCAATCAAATCAATCAGTCCGCAATTTCACGTTTCATTCCAGCATATAGCTCAATCTCCCTTTTGGGAGACTTTGATCCACACCAAGACAAGTTGCATCCAGGGCGGCAACAGACGCGGACGATTCTCTTGCAGGCAGGTCTGCTTTATGTGATCGTATTTTATCTCATTATGTTTTTAAAACCAAGGCTGTAAGCATCCTGGCTTGAACCCCTGGTGGACTAGGCCGAGGGCGTTAACCGATCTGTCCGAAGTCAGTGGGCAGTCACCTATACGTAGGCCCATCTTCGAGTGGATTTCATGAGCGGCTGGTTGCCTGGTTAGATGACGTGAGCTTCCACGCCAGAAGTTGGGTGCTGCCTCGTTCCTGCTGGGCTTGGTTCAGGAGGCCTAAAATCAAATGATTTGGCAATTAGCAAGGCTGACCTCAAGAGTTCGTCCATCGGCTCAGCGATACTGGTAGCCCATTTCGCAACGTTAGTAGTCGAGAGGCCACTTGCTAGCCCCTTATTTTTTCGTCAATGTTTTTATTGCGGCGCCTTTGATTGGCCTCTTGGAACCTATTGCTTTCTCTGCGAACCCTACCTTTATAGCTGTGTTGGCGGATCTCGGCTATTTGATTCGGTGCGTATTGCTGAGTGGAGAAAACTGAAGAGCGTTGTTTTTATGTACTTTTATTGGAAGAAATACAATTTGCCATTTATTCGAACGACAATCGTTTGCCGCTTTAGTGTGTTGTCCAAGTAGAGGAACAGACAGGCCACACAAATCCTTCTCACATGCCACTGGCGCTGTCTATTTACTTCTCGACTTTAGACAGAACAGCGTCGATATTTCTGTTTGAAACTGCACCAACAGCGGTGGTTGGTCCTATTGATAAGAAGCCTCCTTAGTGCTGAACTTTCGCGCTAATAAAGTCTCAACGATCCTCTCACACACACACAATCAATATAGACTGTTTGGTTGGCGCGCGGTAGCAACAATGGCTTTATACTGGCTGAAGTCAGATCTTCCCAGACTCGAACATCGGCTAGTTCTCGCTCTAAGGCCGTCGTGCAATAAAACAGATACGTGCCATAGACCATGAACTAATTTTTGTTCAAATGGGTGATCTCCATACTCTGTACGAAGCGTTTACTTATCTAACTCGCTCTTATCAGCCTGCGTATGCGACACTGATGCCCCGTTCAGCCTACATGCCGTGTGAAACACTCTGTTGCAACTAGCACAGCACACAGTGATACCGCTCCAGGTAAAATCATCACGCCTTGAGCATGTAATGCTCAAACATGATTTTCTTACACACTGGTGTGTATCGCCAGTGATCGCGCTTGTTTTCTCCTGTAAGCTAGACTGCCAGTTGCCTCAACAGCTAGCACGATGTCAGACGTTTCATTTTCCGACTGGAAGACGTGCTGCCTTTGCCAAAATCAACGACACTCACTGTTTCGTTTTTCTTTCGATAGGGCACTATTATTGTATCCAATGCGAAGTATCTTTTATAAAGATAAGGCCGCCATCAAAGTCAGCGTTGAATGTATTTGAGTAACTTCTAGAATTACTAACTACAAAGTGCCCTCGCAACTCCTATAAGCCCCACACCTGAGTAGCCCCTCAGGATTAGTTGCGTTTACATCTAAAATTGTAAATATATTTTATTTGAAATTTTTTTATCGTAACCACCACTCTGTTCATGTTCGCCTTTTGCATAACGTATTTGTTTCATATATCATGTGTAGGAATACGCCTTTGCTTTAATTAAAAAAATACAAGGATTATTAGATTTCTTAGCGAATCTCAGTGAATATTTTATTTCTCATTCATTTCTTCTCCTAAAAACCACTATCAAATATGTGTTTATTAGAATAATTTAACTGTAGATTCTTCAAGGCGCTCGTATGCTACTACAACTGATTAGCGTAACATTGTAGATGCCAGCCCAAGCTAATTTGTATGCATATTGTATGCGTTGCTGGACACCACCGGTTGTGCGAAGTCTAGTTTACAGTGGCACGGAAGAGGACTTAGTTGGGATTTACATTTAATTACCTAGGTGAGTCGGTGACTCCGTAAAGCCGAATGCTTACCTGAAGCCTCACAGGAGTAAGAGGTTTAATCATAGCTATACTGCCTGGGTTATCCTTATCTATCGTCGCGTTTGTAGCTTGTATCTTAGTAGCTTTGTAGCTTACACTCTAGCTTGTAGTTTAATTATTGATACTAATGATAAGAATATAATATTGCCTGAATATGTTATGAAGATGACTAGTTATAATAATAGAATATTGTCTAAGTTGTGTGCACTATCTGCGTATGACACTATTGATATGCTCTTTTGCGACGAGGAACGCCGTTGACGACCTAGCCAACATAAAGAGCTCACCTCAGTCGAGTTGGGTTTGGCAGTAGACCACTTCGTGAAGGGGGCCGGGGCAAGTACGAGGACATTTTCGTTCATTCAGGTTCAGCACGTTTTTCCTTTGTTCACTCTAGTCACAGTCGGCGCACGACATAGATCCATTTTGCGCAGTCTTCGCCAATAGCAACCCGCTGCTACCTCGCAAAGACGAAAACACAGCAGTGAGAGCAGATGCGAATTATACTGCGTTTTTCGCGTACAAACGTGATCACACGTGATCTACTGGTATACATGGCACATTCGTTTTGCCATGTGAGCCGCATAGGTCGACGCCAATCAATAACAGGTTTAAAACAGCTAATAATTGTTATATCAGTTGTAACAAGCGTAAAATTTTTGCTATGAAGTGCAAAAATTCCATAGACAAATATGAGGTGTAAAAATTCCATGTAAAATGGTTCTTTTAGAACTCCAGAACGAAATCAGATTATAAATTGGTTCTTCAAAAAAAATTAAAAGTGCGCGCGATGCTAGAGTTTGAAAGCCTTGGGCTAGGCAACAACAGGAAACCTAGACGGTGGTGTGACAGTTTACCTGTGGAAAACGCCTAGCACATGATACTACAGATTCTGCCGTTACGGTTTCTTTGTTACTACTCCATAATTTTGTCGTTAATTGATGGATGATGCAAACACGCATAGTTGGGAGGGTCAGTTAGAATTTGTCTATGGAAGTACCGGGTCCAACTGAGATGGGAACGGCAATTTCTTTTTACCTAACCTAGTCGCTTCCGTAGTTAGCGCCATGGAAACAAAAACTAAACTAATGCTAATACTGACAGCATTCAGCACACACATGGGTCTTACAATTGTAGTACTGTGTGATAAAGTTTGTTAGATTATGATATTAACAACCATGTCCGTTAGTATTATATTTAATTTGCGCTTGCATAGTAAGCATAGCTGTGTGATGACGACACGTCGACTACTATATATGGCCTATTAAGTTTGCCGCGTTAAACATCTTTCCTTTAAGATACCATGGGAACATTTTAGGCTTTATAATGACGTATAAATGCAACGCTCTCGCTACTTGCCTCTACCATTGAAGCCGACAGATTCGCTGATCTCCTGCAGTGTTTAGGTATGCCTTGCATAGCCCCTTATAAACGGATTTGCGTCCCTGTCAATGGGGTCTCGTATTTTTACCGCGACATAAACAAAATAGTATAATTTTTGTAAGCGTGCTACGTTTACGCCTCACCTATTCTAGGTTAGCGGAAATGTACTCAGAGTAAGAGTGCATATAGAGTCTTCACACCCTTAGAAAAAAAAAAGTCTTATAGATAGCTTAAGTAATGTAAACCATAAAAGCCACTTTAGTCCTTTCACAGAACACAAAAGCAAACACCTATTCTAAAAGTAAGCTTCCAATGCAAAGAGTTAGTCTTTAATATTGTGCTAAGTTGGGGAATAACAAGGCGTTAAGGCAATCCTATTTTATAACCCAACTCTTTGAGCAGATAAAAACAAAGCGCAAACCATTCGGCATGTCGTGTTATCTAACACCTTTTACGCGTATTTTTTTGGCCTATGTGACTATTCCACTAATGTGTACCGGACACATCATACACGTATAAGGCTAGTTACCTGTACTGTAGAGCAAGAACCGATCGGATCGCCTTCCTGTGGCCTATATCGGTGCCAGCTGTATTTATCATCGAACATTGTAGACGTCTCTGGTACACTTGGCAGTGTCTCGTTGTTACCGGGTGGCTAACGCCAATTGTAAGGTGTCTTTGTCCGGTCTTATCCGCATAAGAAACAAAGAGGCATTCTCAAGTAGACCAGATTCAATCATGACTTCCGTGTCTTTGCATTGTGATTTATGGCCGCTCGCTTTTCCTTTAAAAAAATGCCAGGACAACGGTCTAACACATACCTCAACAGATGGCTCAATGTTTATTATGTGACGTTACAGATATTTCTTAGCCAATAGATTGACATGCCCTAAAAAACACCTCGACAATGCTGGAAGTCAATGTCATGTTAAAGACATTTCCGGTTATGTTGGTGGGGGGGTGGATGGTATTGCGCCATCTTTTTTTTATATGCTGAAACTTCTCAGCATTATTATGGGGGATTACGGGAATCGTGATGTACATGCGTCACCACAGCCAGTGACTAGTGTGGGACTCACAAACCCACTAAAACCCGCCTCCTTCCCACCCCCAGGGAACGGTAACTGCTAGGCATCGCTTCGTATTCTTTCTTTTTATTGAGACATCCGTGCTCCTCGTTTTTTTTCAATTATGGTCGATTTTTAATCCACTCCGGCATTCACCTTGTTTAAATTGGGAACCATGAAAACCAATTTAGAAGTGGCCGGTCTGGGTCTTGAACTCAGGCCTCCCGAATGCAAGGCAAAGGCTGTTGCCACTAAGCCATCTTGCTCGGTTGAAATTCTCTCTATGATAACTTCACTGGACGGACGTATTTTTAATGCACAGCTAATAAAGCAAAAAACTGTATGCCATACACACTCTACGGACAATGCATATTGCCACAAAGATCCGTACTTTCTAGATAACCTTAATATGAGATAATTGGGGCGTCATTTAACTGTTTAAAACGTTTTGTTCTAGACAACCTTAATATTAGATAATGGGCAATCCGCTGAACTGTTTGAGGACGTTCGAAAGGTATTCTGGTTAACAAATGGTCTTTATCCTACAAACCATCGATAAGCCACGCCGGCGTCAGCTGAGCCGCATAGGCCGCATAAATAAAAGTAGAGAATGGATCGTACTCAATGAATTCCCCCACCATTCCCGTTCGGCAAAATGTCGCTGTCGACAAGACAATGAAACCGTCGTCCAAAAAAGAATTAGCAGACCCAGCGGCCCGTTCTATCCGTTCTGACATTACCATACCATCGTTTAATAACGTAGTAGTTAGTAGTAGTAGTAGTTACAGACTAAACTGGTCTTCTGCTGCCATTGTTATCATGGAGCAGCTGGCCGGAAGGAAGGAAGTATGTGGCTATGCTGAGAAGCACGTAGCAAACTTGAAACGACTACAAACTTCCGTTCCAGCCGTGTTTCTTTGCTTGCCGTTAACGAGAAAGAATTGGCCACAAAACAAATGGCACGAGAAAAGGGAGAGAGAGAGAGAGGGCGAAAGGGCACGAGAGAGAGTGTGAGAGATTTGCCTCGACGAGACCACACACAGCAGGCGTATCTCACGCTCGTGTGGTAATATTTCGTCATAGTATTTCAATGATATTGAAGTGGCGCAATAATTTAAATTCTTGAATTCGAAACTGTGCATGGAGCACTGTGCACGTTCTCGCTTACCCACTCCACGCCTTCTTTAATGTGATCTTTTTTTTCTGTCCTTCTTTTCATAGCTTACTTTGCTAGGCCATCGACAGTGCGTAGAAAGAAAGCAAACGGACAATCCGATTTAGCTAGCACATTTGACGCACTAGCGTAGGCCAGGCTAACAGCGTTTGATTGAAACTGGCACCTCTTGCTGAGGTTCCGACTCTGTAGTGTGAGGTGGACCAGGAGGGACGAGGCACGGGGTGCAGTGCACACATGCAGTATTTTCTCTACTCTATACCGCCTGGTAACGCGCCCGTTCGCGAGGGTCTGCCTCGTTCATGAGGAAACATTTAGGCCATGCGTTTGGAAGGGTGGTTGGCTGATTGGTTATAGTTGAGCAGGTTTTCTTAGAAGCTACTGAATTACGGCTAAATCGACCTATCGCCTAAATAATGTGATTTCTTGTTTTGAAAATCAGGTAGCAGTCGAATAAAATGAACGATTTTTGTGTGAATACTACGTCCGAGTTTCGTCTGATGAAGCAGATAAGACTGCACTTCTAACCTAAAACTAGTGCTGTTTAAAGGGGACTCGAACTGAATAAGGGCAGCAACAGTTGTCGTTACTTAACTGTTATTGGCTATAATTAACTAATATTGGCTTAGGCTAATCACTAATCCCGGCAGCATTTAAATTGCACTAGTGTTTATCTAAAGTGGCGGCGTGGTCTAGAGGACTAGTTCGCTAGTCATGGTTGTCATCTACCGGTCCCTGGTTCGATCCCTGTTGTTGATCGAATTTTCTTTGAGCGATCCTCATTGAGATTAGATGATTAACCATACCGCTGAGTGTCAGCGGCCATGCTGCCACAAGGACTATTAGGGAAACCCTAGATATCTTAACATGTCCGGCCCTCGGTGCTTTGAAGATATACCTCAGGTTGAGTTTCAAGCCCGTGGGGGACGGAGGATAGTCTAGAATTAAAAACAACCTCCTTAGAAAATGTTTTAAATTCTAGTCTTTATCTAGCGCAATTTGTGCACACATCGTCATGTGTGCTCTCAGAATTAGAGAAAGATACGGCTGAGTTACAATTGCTGTTTGTCCAATCGAAACAGCATCACAAAAATTGCATGATGATTTTTTTTTACTAGCAAAAACATCGTAATAATATGTTTAAACTACATCGTCGCCATCGCCTCCGCTAGAGGTCAAGAGGCTAAGTAGAGCTAAATTAATCGTAACCTCTGATGAATCTTGACAGTAACGCATGAATTGTCGTAGCACTAGTTTAATATTTGACAAATATTTCAGCTTTTCGTCAAAACGGTGACAAAAAATCGCTTCAATAAAGAGCGATTAAATACTTGCACAGGAAGATGCTCAGCGGGTAATGACTTTGTAGGGATGTTCGGGCAGTTGGCGGCTAAAGCAGACAGTTTGTAACCCTGCTATCACCTGTTTTTGGTGTTTTGCAGGACACATAGACGAAAAGTCACACGCATATACTCGCATTTCGCATTCTTTCGTGTTTGACTGTGACTTGCCTGTTGCACAGCTAGACATCGTGTAGCGCTCTGTTGTGGTGACAGGCCCTGCTTTACAGACGCATGCTCTGGACTATGATGCAGTCAACAGTAGACAAGCCAGTAGCAAACTTTGCGTTTTCTATGCTGCGTGATACGTTCTGCGTAAAGCGACTGACAGCGTCTCACCTTCCCTTTTAATATATATATATATATATATATATATATATATATATATATAGATATATATATATATATATATATATATATATATATATATATATATATATATATATATATATATATATATATATATATATATATATATATATAGAGAGAATTTGGACAAGAATGTCGCACATTTCGGCCAACTAGGGGTGTTAGGCAGGGAGATCCTCTGTCCCCCCTCTTATTTAATCTAGTTCTCGACGACATTCTTTCAAAATTAGACAAAACTAATATCGGGTACCAACTTACTGATGACTTCCGCCTTATGGGCTTAGCCTTTGCGGATGATCTCATCCTCCTAGCCTCCACGAAATCCACTCTCCAACGGCTCCTTAATATTGCGGACCCACTTTTAAAATCCCGAGGCCTTGAAATTAATACTAATAAAAGCTTTACTATCTCCCACCTATTTAATAGGAAGGAAGGTAAAGGTTTTATCAATACCGTATTAGAATTTAACGTTGGAGATCGGCAATTGCCAGCTAAAGGTATGAGAAATCGATGGAGATATCTTGGAGTCGACTTTGACAGCAATGGCAGAGTTGACTCCACCAAGGATATACTCCTTAACTTACTCAACAGACTCACGATAGCTCCCCTTAAACCCCACCAAAGACTCATATTTTTGAAAGACTTTCTCATTCCCCGTCTCCTATATAAACTGGTCTCCGGTCCCAGACCATCTTACGCACTCCTTAGTGACCTAGATAAAGAGATCAGAAAGGTTGTTAAGTCGAAATGGCTTAAGCTCGAAAACTCGGTGCCGAACGCCTACCTGTACACGCACACAGCACACGGCGGTCTGGACATCCCCTGCCTCCAAACATTCATTCCCCAAATCCGCCTCTCCCGCCTGACAGCACTACAACACTCCACGCACCTTGGGGTCCAATGGATGCTAACCACCGAGCACTTTAAAAAAGATCTTGCGAAAACAAGACTTCTTTGCGAGCGCTTGGGAACCTCCATTGAGACCGCTACACAAGAGACCGATTACTGGTCTCAACAACTACACAACACGTTCGATGGGGCACATTTTAAAAAAACACACGAAACGCCCTTTGTACATTACTGGATTAAGGGTATGCCCTACCTATCTGGTAAGGAGTATTTAAACCTACTAAAGCTCAGGATCAACGCACTACCAACGCGTGCCAGATTGGCCAGGGGACGCCCGGGCTACAACAAAAGTTGTAGGCACGGCTGTCATGCGCCTGAGACGTTGGCTCATGTCGCTCAGATGTGCGATATAACACACAAACAAACCATAAAGAGACATGACGACGTCTGTGATCGCGTGGCGCGTCTTCTCCGTGAAAGGGGTCATGAGGTGGTTCGTGAGCGAGTATTCCGTCGACCGGGCGCACCGGGTCTAAAGCCCGACCTCGTAATAACAACACCTACCAAGGTCTGGGTTTTAGATACCGAGGTTTGCGGCCCGAACCGGGACCTGGCAAAAGCACGGCAAGACAAGATCGCCAAATATGACGTCGAGTTCCTAAGAGCGGCGCTCCCCTACCCGCAAAAACCTCGCAGATTCGGATCCATCACTATCTCTATGAGTGGTGTATGGGACTCCGAATCTGCGAGGACGCTCTTGGGGCTCGGCGTCACGAAGAGGAATCTTATGGATCTCACCGTTTTAACTTTGCAAGGAACCTTGAGGATATATCGCTCGCACCGGGTCCATAAGAGCGGGGGCTACCATCAAGCAAGGACACGGACAACTGACTCTTAACTTCACGTGACACCTTTTTACCACCATTTTTATTAAGGCGAGCACTGCCGAGTGTGCAAACGTATTGTAAATGATTAATAAATCATCACAATATTTTCTATATATATAGATATATATATAGATATATATATATATATATATATATATATATATATATATATATATATATATATATATATATATATGTATATATATATATATATACTTATATATATATATATATATATATATATATATATATATATATATATATATATATATAAATTTATATATATATATATGTATAACCCTTAGCTGCAGCTAACACCATCACTACTATATAAAAGTATACGAACCTAACACTTAGCAGCGCCTAACAATGCCACATAGTGTGCATATGCCCGATGGTCGTTCCCGGCAGAGACTGAGTTTAAGTTGCCCTATGTGTGCTGCGCAATGAGCGGCAAGAGTTCTTCAGATTCGAAGCACTCGAGAACCTGCCTCCGAGGCCTGTGCGCTTTTCCAGGAGACAAACCAAACTAGAGACAGGGGAGAAACAAGCTCTCAACTATCCACTTCAACGACAATCAACTAGCGGTCCAGCGCGGCAATGCGATAGCATAATGAGGGGCTGCCTCGATAAGCTCGGATAAACTCGGCTGATGGTGCTCTTCACAAGCCCTTATGTAGTGAGCTAATCATATATATGTTTGAACATATACGCTCATTTCGAAGACAATTGTTTGCCTTCTACGTTAGAATTGAACAAATCATATATATATATATATATATATATATATATATATATATATATATATACATGTGTAAGGCATAAGAAAAACAATTGTCCCCAAAATGAGCGTATATGTTCAAACATGTATATGAATAACTCATTACACAAGGCTTTGTGAGGCGAGCTACCAGTGCAGTTCCTCATTATTGCTGCCGCATTGTCGCGCTGGACCGCTAGTGATAGCCGTTGAGGTATATAGTCGAGAGCTATGTTGCTCCTGTCGCCAGTTCGATTCCTTTGCCAATCGTTTGCAAGAACGGCCCTGCTTCGGTGCCAGGTCCCCTGAGTGTCTTGAATTATAGAGGCATGAAAATTAACTCGTTGGCGAACTGGGCATATTTGTTAGCCCTTAGTCGTTTAGCGTTGCGTGCCCCGGAGCGAGCGGCGGATGCACTAGACTCCAGATTCGAGGAAGCGATAAAAGCGGTAATCGTCGCATCCCAAACAAGCGCCTTTCCCTTTCTAAAAAGGATAAAAGTGAGACAGTCTGGTCTCTTTCCGTCGAGTCTCGGGAGGCCGGCTGGCTCCCGTACACACGGCATTTACACTGACCTGAAGCCCAAGCTGTAATCTCGTTCACTTGGCTGTGACAGCTTTAGCGTTTTTCTTTTCTACCGAAGGAGAGCCCGTGGGCCTCTCACATGTCCACATGCCCTCCTTAACCTCAAACCAATGCAAAGGCGACAGATTTCGTCTTTTAGCCTGGTCAGGTGGGAGCGAAGACATTCGATCCTGCCGGCGAGTTCCGGGTGAGTAGCGGAGGGCCCCACAGGGGATCATAGGAGCGTCATTTAACGGCCTCGATGAGTTTGCACCTGGGGAAAAGTGCCTCAGAGGCGGATAGATTAAGCTGGCCCTTAGAGAAGAATTCGCATTTCTGGGGGTTGATCTCGCTAAGTCGATCACTATTTTTATGTCTGTCTGCATTACTGATGCCTCTCGTCTAGGTGCCAGAAATTCAGAGGAAGCCGAATAGAATCGACCTTTAACAACTAAACAACATAATAAAATAGTTCTATTGCAAAGTGTGTTTTGACCTGGATGTATGGGCTTACTCAACGAGGGAGGACGGCGTTTTGGAGAAACATGTTTTTTTACTTGGACTGGACCCAGGAGTTTGGTTAGGTTACGAAATGTGCCGGCTCCTCGTGGGTCGAGGCTGCTCAGATTTTTTGCAGCAGAGCCCTACGAGGGGATCTGCCTTCCGAGTAAGGCGCGTCCTATGTAGCAATAAACGACAAGTTAACAAAAGTGTGGCGACTCCCACGGCGGCTACGGGGCCCCACAATGATGGGCTAATTAATTTAAAGATTGCACAAGATTGCATTTTGCGGCATGCTATCTTCGGCAGAGTTCACCGCCGCGGCGGCATTGTCGGACATAGTCACCCGGCAACGATTATCGAAAAACTCCCAGTTATTGCAGGGCATACTGCGGATGTTGTCTGCAGATATCAGGCCTCATTCGATTCCCATACTGAGAAACGAAATTTTGGGGCCGCTGTATGAGGCATTGCGATCTTCGTGGAGGGCCATGCGATGAGATCCCGCAGCAAGTCCCTGCCCGGCGGTATATACAGGCGGCGAAGGGACCAACGGTGCGCTCCGTTTGCAAAAGAACGTTTGTTAAGACGAAGATGCGCAGTCGCCTATCCGTAGTTCGTTTTATTATTCTCAATGGGATAAAACTGTTAGAGAGGTTCACGGACGCGTTACAACGCCGTCTTAGCTTTCTGCCCGCGGTGCTCGTCACATACCCGGGTTGTAGGGACTAAATCAGCAATGACGGGTATCCCGACACATTCTAATATTGGAGCTGAGAATAGAGAAGTCTGCTTTCGCCTGCCTTGCATTGTTGCGAATGCTACACAAGGAGTGAGGTAGCAGGTACTGAAGTCGCTCACTAAGGGACATAGTCACTGGCAGCGACAATAAAGCATGGTACGCACTATATTCCATTAAGTCAGTGATGTTATGCTTGTCAACAAGAAGAGAGGATTGGGCATAGCTAGCCCAATTTATTCCGCGCGAACTTTAAGGACTTCGGGAAGGGCTTTTGAGTCATCGAACATGTTACTAATCAAAGACAAAGATACTATCAGAAAGTTGTACGACAAGCGCTCGCCGATACCGCTATACTACGTGGTGACCATGAAGGCAGACTAAAGCGTTACAATTATATTCACCGAGTTTGTCAGCTGGGCGTAATTTTATTAAGCCCCGCTTGTTGACCATGGAGACGCTCTACGCCTAAATTAATCATTCTTCAAATTTGGAATTACTGGGAGTGCTATTATTTTTCGAGAGTTTTCCGGATGCCCTGATAAATTACTAATCTCAGACGTCCATGCAACCAACTTAAACTAGTTGGTTCGAACAGCGGCTTCGTCAGGCTCCGTTCTTCCTTTTTCACCACTAAGTTAACTCAAAGATTGAGTTTTTTTTATAAATGGCTGTACCGATAAACTGCATGGACTTAACAGCATGACTTTAAGTCACACGCACTTTGACCAGTGTCAAAAAGAGGATTGAGCCTTTCCGCGCAATTTACTCTGAATCACCCCGCGCTAGTGGCATTGGTGTCGCAGGTGGAGTGCAAAGTAGGGTCACTTCTAGACGAGGCCGGTTCAAAAGCGATCTCACGGAGAAAAATAAGGATTTTACATCCGCGAAAGGTACAGTACCGGAGAGCAGTTTTTTTACAGCACAAGTAAGTAACTTGTGCTGTAAGTAACTGCTTTCTTCTTTTTGAGAAGCAGTTAGACGGTTAGATTAAACAATTAGTTCGGCTCATAATGGCACTGCAAAGGCTCGCCTGACAGCCGTATCAGCTGGGGGCGCGGGAACCTGGCATCATGCTCTTCCAAGTGCTCCCTAGGTACATGCTCGACGACAACCAATCAAGTTATTTTTTGACTGGCCCAACAAGTTGGCAATTGAGCCATGTGTTTCCTCGTTATTTAGCTGCAAGAGAAGATGTCGTTTAAGAATAACGGCACGGCCTGCATTTTGAAACGCAAATGGCCGCTCGTTCCAAATGGTGGGCACCATGTAGGCGAGAAAGTGCCGAAAAAGGTGAGCACGTCCTTGTAGCACTGCAACCGTACTGAGGGGTTAGGGCAAAGCCGAAAGTATAATTTAAAGGAATTCCATAGTTGTGCACCTTTTAGGCTAGCATCGCTAACGTTATACGTGTTAGCTAATCAAGCTTGTGAAGCCCGAGCCTGGTGTATCACGGAGTTACACCGGCGCGACGAGGAAGACCGATTATGGCTCTAATCGCGTTACTCTGAACGAGCCGGAGCTTATCTAGGGTCTGTGAAAACGTAGCGTCCCGTAAAGTTATTCCGCAAGTTAGAATTGACTCTAAAGGCGTTTTGTAGGCACGTACCAGAGGGTCCTGCTAAGTCTTGGCTCTTCCCAAACGCACGAGCTTATGAGGGTTGCACCGCTCAACACATCGCCATCGGTTAACTTTGCAATCACTCTCCTCTTCGAGTCTTCCTCAAAAGTGCCAACTTTCTTGCATTTCTGGTGACCGACTTGGCAGCCAATCATTCGAGTCTGAGAGTATTTTCAATCAGTCATCAACAATCCATCTCGGTCGCCGAGGTTTGAGCGCATAATGTCTGCTAACGAACGCGAGTCATTCTTGACGTTTGGAAGGCGAAGTACAACAAGACCAAACAATAGCGTGTAGACTTGAGGCTCGCCTTAAGAGCAAGTGCTCGGTAACGTCGAACGCGTGGACGGCCATAATTTCCCACATACCAGGGTGACTTCTTAGCAACTTTGCAGGGAGGAAACGTAGGCTTCAGTAGAATTAACTGCGGCGTTCGGTCGTAGCCTGCTGACGAGATACCTCTGACAACTGAAGCTCCACTTGGGCCTGGCATCGCGGCTTCTGTGGCTACAGTAGACTGAGGAAGTATCTTCGACATCTCCAATTCGTCTCCAGTGATGGCTGTAGGATGAAATATCCTTATTAATGAATGCTATGTACTCTCTTTAAAGACTACATGTGCTTGTAAAGCGTATGGACACTCGTCTTCTAACATTGCTTAAATTATCTTTCATTGACCAGACTTTAAACTTGTGGTGATGACAGTATGGATGTAACCCTAACAATTGTTTATAAAGACAGTGCTCCAATAAATATAAATATATATATATATATATATATATATATATATATATATATATATATATATATATATATATATATATATAACCAATTGGGGTACGCGCATATAACGCTGTGGGCTTTAGGACTCTAAGCGATTATGTACTGCTGCGCAAATCGACTGCTAACGTCCTTTTGCCTGCGTTTTCCCCGCTATAACTGGTGCTTTGCTGTATGCCCTGCCAAATAGTAGCTTTTAGAGATTGGTCGCCGGATGAGCCGAAGGTTCGGCAGCAACGGTGGAGAAAAAGCCTCGTTTGGCGGTCGTTAGTTGTCACTGATAGCCACCGCATTTCTCAGTCGTGAACCAATGAAACCGTGGGGTGCTGATCTGGTCGTCGTAGTAATGCCGATGCTGTATATCTTGTCGAGGCTTGCCTCTATTTGCAATTTGCCGTTTGGGCTTCACCATCGTTCGGTTTTGTTAGATCTTTGACGCATTTACTCGAATATATCTTATCGCAATATCACAGGCAATCCGGCTCTCTACGGCGAATCGCGCGTCATTTCAGAGAGGCTATTGGCTCCATTCCTCGTCTTCCTCGGGCAGAATGTAGCGTAGATATTATCTGGCCCACAGCCGTTTAGATCGCATGAACCGTTTAGATTGTAAGAAACTTGCTGGGGATATTAACAAGTAAAAGGAGAGAAAAAAGAAAAAAACGTTTGGGGATTGGATAGAGCCCCCCTTGCAGAAGAAGTCTGCCTCATTCTACCCAAATTGATTTGATCCACGATACAACTGTGGCACGACTCGATGGTTGATGAAGGTCGTCACTGATCAGCCCCCGCAGTTAGCACCTACCTATTATGTCGCAGTACAGTGCTGTGCAATAAGCGACACTTTATTTGCCTGTACTGAGCTATTGCCTCTGTTTTACGTGCAAGAAAATGAAATACGATATAGAGGGAGGCGATATGGATAAATACACATCTCACCCTTAAAGCATACTCGATCAGAAATAGAGATGGAACTGGCAACATCCCGGTAGAGGAACAAAAAGACAGTGGTTTTGACTTAGACTTTCCTCGTTTGCTGCTGGTCTGCTTTGTGGTCTACATATCGTCCATTGTTGGTGTTCGCCCAACTCAGTGCTGGCAACACATTGTTGAGTAGGAACGGAAATATCAAAATCTCTCCCACTGGCAATGTATGTCTATGTTTTTCGATTGATTCGCCCGATCGTATTATTCTTCCTTTCTCTCTCTCTGTCTTTCTTTATCGTGAGTTTTCTCATCGCACTCCCTCACGTCTCAGTGTGTCCCGTGCCATTTGTGTCCTGTGCAGATTACGCCCTCGATCTGCCTCGTTTTGATACACATACATTCGCACACATAGTGTACGGCGATCAACGAATGGAATTACTACTGCAGCCAAAAAAGCCTTTATCATCTGATGTGTGAGCCTGGTGGTGGGCGGTGGAGCTAGACGGAAGGGTGCGCATAGAAAAGGTCGTCCATGAACGATGGTTTTCGTCGCGCGGTCGTATCGGATCGGTTGAGCCAATTTTCCCGATGTATAGCGAGAGATCTCTCCGACGATCTACGACAGCCGCTTGTTTTAGCCGATGTCTGGCCGTCGTTACTGGGCAACCCCGACAAGTCAAACCCTGTGATTTTGACTCAGTGAGTTTGTTCTTCATTTGTTTTTGCTCCCCGTTTGCCCTCTTTGCCGCTCGACCCCGTTCCGATTCTTGGGGATAGGAAAACGCATTTCAGCAACGATTCCAATGTTCCGCAGTGCATTGGTGAGTTTTCGCTAGTATTGGCAGCAGAGTCAGCGTACAAGAAGTAGTATAGTAATAGTAGTAGTAGTAGTGGTAGTGACCGTAAAAATTTCAAAATCGAAGGTCGTCATCGTGTTGACCGCGATTATAGGAGCGAAGTCTTTGTGTCTGTGTGTGCACCATTTTCCGTCGTCTATTCAATGCAGGCACAACATAATCAATACCGACGAAAGCTTTCGTCAAAGGTCACCTCTAGCTAGCAAATGGCCCCCTTAAATAATTGTAATAAATACATGATTGCACTATTCTTTATTATCAAAACACGCCCAGTATATATATATATATATATATATATATATATATATATATATATATATATATATATATATGCGTACACCTTGTCATGCAAGCATTTTCTCACGAACAGGACCGTGTGCTCAGTGTCTGTATAGGGGGACTGCTTATCCCGCAGTGGCACATTTTATGCTCCTATGACGGGCAACAACGCCAGTGTCACGGATTTTAGTATTATGACCTTCACTCTGAAACAAGGCCACCTCTCAGAGACCATGTCCATTGGAAAAAGATTTGCTTTAACGAGTTCTACAATTCCGTATATCGCGTCCGAAATTGTTCTATAACACCCAATATAACGCTTCAGCCTTGACAAAGCCCAACCGCTCCCCGTTTTTTCCGTCCGATCAAGGCCGAATATGGTTCACCCCAACATTTACTTTTTTTCTAAATTGGAGAACATACAAACTAATTTAAAAATGGCCAGCCAGGTTTTGAACCCACAAGCTCCCAAATGCAGGCAAGACTTTGCCGCAAAGCCCGATACTCGATCAATAGAAGCTTTCCCTTCAAAAATCTTACAAGTCTGTTTCTGCAAGCATTTTCGAGTTCTAGGATCATTGGACGAAGAAAAGCCTAACCTTATCTAGTAAACCAGCTTTTTAATTTATGTTCAAATTGATTTTGAACAAGGTCACTGTGTCATTTAGAGATTCAGAGAATATTTGTGGATTTCGTACGGTAGACACTGCCCTCATTGTTTTTCTTACTCTCTCGAGCTTGAAAACAAGCTTCCGACATCGTGATGGGGTTTCCAAACAACGTAGACCTATTTACAAGTGCCATAATCTATCCTTGTAGTTTTAGTACGTAACTAGTTCCTAATCCACCGTCTCTTCGAAATTTAACCGCCACTGTTGACAGCCTCATCTCCAAAACCGGAAAAAAAAACAGTTCTGTTTCTGCACGTTAAATTTTTAAAGTTTTTTTTCTAAAGAAAAAAGACTAATTCAATGTAGTGTAAATCAGCTGTTTAGTTTCAAATTTTCTCAAACGAGATGGATCCCGGAAATCGGGATAGAAATACACCTACTTTCGTTACTGTTGTTCCCG
Organism: Dermanyssus gallinae; assembly: GCA_003439945.1. NCBI lineage: Eukaryota > Metazoa > Arthropoda > Arachnida > Mesostigmata > Dermanyssidae > Dermanyssus > Dermanyssus gallinae. Next base: position 5,951 of record QVRM01004332.1, on the reverse strand, counting down.
AAAATAACTTATGAGCATCGCTCTTTACTGTTATGCCTCTCCACGCCTTGCGTTTGTTTTCATTTCCTTTATTCTTGGAGATCACTACAGGTGTTGTCTCGTCTCAAGAAAAAGCTTGGAGAAGCCACTGGACGTATTCGCGCGTCTTTTGTGCGTTAATTCCTTACAATGCCTTCAACCGAGTACTCTAGTGCTACTTTTCATTGAACGTTCCCGCATCGCCCAACATCTAGCCGATTTGTCTTCTGGTCCCAAGGGCTTTCGCTAATTCCTCCCCATTTTCTCATTTGGGTTAGTGTGCTTTCTTGACAAAACATCTACAAAGTACTGTGGTTGTTGGCTCTCCTTCGACGGGTCAGTGTGTACGCCCAGGGCGCGACAGTCACTTGTACAGCTGGCATTCTCTTTTTACATAGCATCTTTCTTCTTTCATCTTGTTATACACCATTTTTACCAATATCTTACTCGGGCTGCCAATATGTTCTCAAGCGACGAGAAGCATTTCGGCGACTAGCAGCACCCTACCAGAACCTCCTAATAGAATTTTCCCATCTAGCCTTAGCTCTCTGGCGATGACCTTCGCTTTCCAAAGAAATGTCGCGATTTACTTTGGTATTTTTTATTTGGTTCCACTCCCCCCCCCCCCCCGTGACTAGTGGCATGTTTTGGAGCAACTCCAGGCAGTATGATTAGTGGCCATAAAATCCCGGAACATCAAGATGTTTTTTACTAAATGTTTCCGTCAAAAGTACTGCATCTAGTGAAAATTGCCGTTAGATATAAGGTTTATCACCAAACCTACGCCTTCGACGTTTGACTGTGTGATGCAAAATGTCATCCTATTACTGATAGGGTACGGGGTTGTCTGGCTTGAGATGCCTTGTACTGCTGCAGCGCGCCTTCTACATACTTCATCATGGTTTCATCATCTCGAACTGAAAGTGAGTCCAATTTTTCGTCACTCCCATAAAGGTCGTTTTGCTTCGTGTTCATTCCGTTGTGCCGAGGATTAGTGCTGATAGGAAATGCTGATCGGGTTGCGGAGTTTGCAGCAATTGTCATTGTTGTTGTTGTTGTTGCCGAATTTGTCTACACAGTGGACTGTCGAAGAAGCGTGTTCCACGTTGGCCCCGGTAGCTTTTGGTCGTTCTATAGCCTAGCTGGTTTCACCCTTCCTCTTCATGTTTTTCCTAGATCTACGTGACATCAGTTCACCATTTGCCTCATTACTTTCTAAGTTAAGGCTGCTTTTCGAGGCGTTCCACGCGCTGCTCAAAATAACTACTAATACCATCTGCTCTGGAGGAGAGTCAAACACGAGCCACAAAACGTGTGCAAAATCCACCGTTACTTTTTCTTTGTTGAGCGGACAGCAGAGAAAATACCTGTACGTACCCGGTGACTCCGCGAGAATTGCATTTGCTTGAGGTAAGCAACATAAGTGGAAGTTCAAGAAGCATTGACAGAATTTAGTGAATTTTGTATGCACAACCGGTTCGGGGCCACGGGAACGACGGCCACATGCCATCTGTCCTACTTGTATTTTCGGCGCTGCAGGATGTCCTGCGGCTGTGGGAGTTAAGCTGATCCGTTATGGCAAGAAGCGATCGCGGATAATCGAAAAAAAAATAGACCCGGGACCATTAAATGCCACCCAACCAATGCGGTGCGCCTTCGTACGTCGAGCGCCGCCAACTATGTGGCACCCTAGCTTGTGGTGTGTCCTTTATTATTTGAACTAAGTACAATGATCATTCATTTAAATGTTAATTCCGGATTGTCACGCACTTGAGTTCATGGCAGTGGGAGCTCCAGAAATGATCAAACACAGTATAAACGTCTGCTAACTGCACTCAATCTGTTACCGTACATTCACTTTAATAAAGCTATTATTAAAACAATCGGTGTAAGTTACATTCACAGGTCGCAATAAATTCACGTTTACCCATCAGCCTCGATCAGTTGTTAAGGGAGATGATTCGCAATTATAAATACAATAATCATAAATTCATAAATTGGTAACTTTACTAAAAATAATCATAATCATAATAATAATAAAGGTGAGGAACTCACTCTTAAATATATAATTTATAAATTACAGATATTATACGTTCCTTTTTAACTCCACATTTTATTATAGTATAAATATATATGCAAACAAATTACTTAAAAAACAAATAATTATAAATACATAATTGAGTAAAATAATATTGTTTAAATTCATTTTAACATAAATAAATAAATACATTTATATTATAATTTAGAGTGATGGGACACTTCCACTACTTTACCTACCAGACACAATAGCCTAGCGGGGTCTTCAGCGTTTTCTGTAGCATAATTAGTTCGCAACTTTTTGTAAAATGGAGTTATTCCCCACTCGATTTAAACCGACTAGAAAATTGGGAACACATTTGTTCTTCTTGCACATCATGCTGCTAGCAACGGAGAATGTTGCCGCACCAGCATTAATTGTACGTCTACAGTAGGTGCCCTTCTAGGTATACTAGAGATTAGTGCGGTCCTTTCTCCATCGTCGGCTTTAGTGGCTTCGATATTTTAATTGTTTGGAAAAACACCGCATTCATTTTCGTCGGGGACGGCTTCGGAACGTTTTGGCTTTTTGCGACTTTAATGTTGCCGATGTCCTTGATGCGCTTTGCGCTGGCTCTGGCACAGATACCTCCCCCCATCCCCTCAGCCGCACTATCCTCCACATCTGCGCTGTCCGCCACAATGGCCGCCGCCGCATCGCCTTCATTAGCCGACATACCGTTACCACGATTTGCACGAGACGTGAGATCGTGCGGCGTACGTAAAACCCGCCTCTTAACTTGTCGTGTAAGATTCTTCAAGACAAAGTGAGGGACATCACGTAGACACGAGCACCGGGCACAACCGGCCAGCACACAATTAGCTAACTGTTAATAGAACGCCTTGTAAACACGTTTTTTCCATGTTCAAATGTAAACAGGACATTTTCTGTGAAGTACATCTCCAAACGTCTAGCAAGACGGCAACACTGAACATCGTAAGGCTCAGGACGTTGGCCTGCCGCCTTAGCCACAAAGATACGCGTTTCTACGACCCACAGGTGGGCTTGCTCGCGGAACTTAGGCAAGGCTTACTGTGTCAAACGCAAGGTACTTGTTACGCACGAGATCTCCGATATCGAGCGTTGAGCATTTGGCGCCGCAGTATTAGTTATTTTGGAGCGCGCCAGCAGACGCCACTCGTCTCAGATATGATCAATATGCTACAGGTCAACGGCGTCAGGTCAGAATACGACGACACCACGCGCAATAAGATGCGCACTAAGAAGAAACACGAATCTGTGTAGAGAACAAGAGTGAAACTTATACGATGAATAAACTAGGTCAAGAGGTGAGAGGGACAAGCGAAAGGTGAGGCGTGGTTCGTAGTGCTAACCGAGATCGGACCGAATAGTCACTCGCAAACCAGCAGTCAACGGGAGTGGTTAGCTGCCACTCTATAAGGTAGCCGCGGGATATCTCGCCTTCGGGGAGATACCCAAGCCCCATTACGTACCACCTTCGCTTGGCTACCTCGGATCCTCGCGATCCACCCCCAGATCTAATTGTTGTCAATTAGTAATAAGCGTTAGGTACGTAACATTTAATGTCAGAAGATTATGAAGGACTCGCACTTCCGGCGCAGTCAACATCGCAATTTGTGACTGCATCATATCCGCCTCTATTCAAAGGCTCACGTAGCCGTCGTAAAGACTGTGGCTAGTGCAACCGGCACTGTAGCAGCATCACCGTTCACGGTTCGGCGCAGATCTACTTCTTGACATTCAGGTCGGTCGTATTTACACCTTCTTACCATGTCTGAAGAGTCTAAAGTAGAGCTAGCGCGAGTATATCGCGAAGCTAGAAGACTAGCCCGCGCTTCGTTCACAAAGAAGAAGCAACAAATAACGGAATTCCTTCACGATGCTACTTACAACGAAGACTCTAAGAAGAAAGCGGCTCAGCTTCTCCGCCATATTGAGGAGTTGATACTCGAAATGAACAAGCTTAATGATAAGCTACTTCCATTCCTATTAAATATGGGACAGAAAGACAGAGAGGCGGCAGAAGAACGAACCGCCCAATATAGATTCGATGGTCTTGATATAGTCCACGAATTGCAAGATTTCATCTCTAAAGGTGCAAGTAACGACGCACTCCCGCCCTCCCCTGCACTTTCAGTCTTCACCCACGACAATTCACACAAGATTCCGAAGTTCGCAGGGGACGTTAAACGCTTCAAGGAGTGGTGGGAGTTTTTCGCACTCTACGCACACGACAATTCACATTTCACGGACATCGAGAAGTTTAAACATCTACGCGACACACTCGTCGGTCCAGCCGCACGGGAGATATCGCATCTGGGCTTCTCCGCTACGCAGTACAGCACCGCGCTCGACATCATCCGGAGGAAATTTGGACAGGAGAAGACGGCAGAAGAAGAGCACATCAGAGAGATTCGTCGTCTATGCTCCTCGTTGGATCTTCGCCGCCACGAAAAACTAAGTTACTTTACTTCAATACTCTCACAAAACATTAGAGCGTTAAATAGTCTAGGTACTAAGTGCGACACGCTATCAATTACCATATCACCGATGGTCCTGGATTGTCTGCTTGTGAACATGAAAGCCAGATTTATTAGAAGCTACAATGAAAAATGTAAATCACCCGAATATACCACATGCAAGCTAGAAGCACTACTAGAGTTTCTCGAAGAAGAAGTCCGCATCAGCCAAGCTATAGGCAGCTCATTCACACACAACAATTCACCAAAATTCAAACAACACTACGCATCTACACACTACCCTAACACTACAAACAAAAATCACACACAAGCTAACAGCAACAATGACAGGCGTGAATATGCGTTTTCGGTGAGCTCTACATACACGTGTATATTCTGCAGTGGTACTCACGAATCTCACAAATGCAGAAAAGTGCTATCGCTTGACACTCGTAAACAAATACTGGAGCAACAGAATGCGTGTTTTAAGTGTCTAAGAAAAAATCATCTTGCTAGCAAGTGCAGAAGCAAGAATATAGAGTGTGCGAAGTGCAAGGGCAAACACTACACTATTATGTGCGCAAAGACAACTTCACCGACAAACACTTCCACGCAACAATCGCACAATCAGACATCTACCAGTAATTTCACATGCAAAACTCTACAGACTCTAACGCAACACTACTACAGACTGGGTTCATTCGTGTAGCATCAGGCAAGATGCGCACAATATGTAGAGTGCTACTCGACTCAGGAGCGCAACGCTCATATATATCACAAAGACTCATCGATATTCTTAAAACAAACCAACCAATTCCCAATCGATGATTACATACACCATAGGAGGCAACGTCTCAAAAATACAAGCATACGACATATACGAAGTACACGTTCAAAGTAGATTCAGCCAAAAAAAAAGCACTGTCTATAAGTTGCTTAGGCATCCCCGAAATAACCAAGGGTTTTACTGCCAGTAGTTGGCGACACACACGGTTTAGCTCACATAGCCGACCATATTGATGGTGATTATCCTTACTCAATCGATGTGCTCATTGAAGCTGACTATCTGCCAGAACTACTTTTGGGCGATGAGCGCATATTTGGCAAGCTCGTAGCCGTGAACACAAAAATGGGTTGGTTCTTTTACGGCAAGAACACCGCATCCTTTAACAACGCCGATATAGAAGCTAGCCTCTGTGCGTTATATGCGATGCAACCATGCAGTCCAGTGCCACTGCTCACTATCTCTCCATCGAAAAAACATACACGTTCAGACAAACAAGATATTGATTTTTTATGGGACACAGAGTTATTAGGTCTCGGCGATCTCACTGAAGATACCCAACCACACACTGCACACGAGCTCACGAATTTTTTTTAAAGATACTGTGCGTAGACTCCCAAATGGTCGTTAC